>CM053614.1:19882892-19897902 GCA_028646535.1 Procyon lotor | reverse complement strand
AGCCACCAGGAGCTAAGAGAGGCTCTGTGAACTTTGCTTCTGCATTCGTGAAAGCACTCTGAAATGAATCAACAGGATTTGCCCAGGCACATGTAAGATACACTGTATCAGTAAAAAAGAATAAAATCATGAAGCTATCTTTTTATAAATTATTTCCCATTTTCTATCATAGGAAATTTGCTTTCACTGTACCAAGAACATGCTTCTATGTTATGACATTAGGCTGATAATAAGAAAAAAGTAAAAAAAAAAGAAAAAGAAAACTTTTGAAAAGACAAATGCTTTCTTAATTAAGCAGACAAACATTAGGCTAATACGACATGTAACACAGATGAATAATGCCTTGTTGCCATTTGTGCACCATGGCACTTTAAAGTCACTTATTAAATATTCATAGATCCTTAATATATACTTTACAGCTGTAGGTTTACCCTCACTTCATAAATGAAAAAATTCATATAGGGTACGTGGGGAGTTCAGTTAAACGGCTGCCTTCCACTCAGGTCATGATCCCAGGGTCCTGAGATTGAGTTCTACCATCAGGCTCCCTGCTCAGCAGAGAATTTGCTTCTCCCTCTTCTCTCCGCCCCCCCGTCAAATAAATTCTTATAAAAGAAAAAATTGACATAATATGAAGTTGAGAGACTTAAAATTATTGACATGGTTTAATGATCAATATCTTTTCATGAGATATAACAAATGTGCTTGGAGTAAAATAATTTCCTTACTGTATTATCACAAAACAGTCTTATGTGCCCTAGGTTGCAGGACTGATATTGGCTTTAGGCACACATGTAGTAGAGTTCCTTATTCCTAGGATGTAGGGAAATTCCTTAGTCTCCTACCCATCTCCAAATCCCTTCACTAAAACCTGAGATTTCTCTCTTAGAGCTACATTATTTTCGTTGAAGTCTGTTCGTGTGCTAAAGTCAATGATCTACAGCAGAAGGTAACACAGTGACTGTTGCCAGTAAATTAGAGTAAACTTAACCACATTATAGTTTCTGCATAAATAAATATGTATAAATCCAAAGATCCTGAATGGATAGAGTATATGTGGGAGAAGGAATAAGAGAAGGAGCAGATGATGGTCGGTCACATGAAGGAAAAAACCCCACAGATTGTGAGGAATGGTAATGTTACAAACAAGCTTCAGCTCTTCTAAAAACTCTAATAGAAGGCTAAGCTGTAACTATGAGTGGATCTGTCCTGAGCTGACAGACAGACAGACAGATCCCAAGTATCATATAAAGATACCAACTCTAGTTCAATTCCATTCAATAGCCAAACTGTGCAATATGACTCTCAAAACTATGTAATAAACAAAACAAAAACTAGCTTTATAGTTTCTATTCTCTTCCATAAGAAAAAAAAAATCCACATTTCCTGGACTTTCCTCTGCTTCCTTAACACATATCCTTCCAACACATGTATCTGTAAGAAGCTTAGACTCAGGAATTTGCACATACTTGGAAATTAGGAAATGGGTGAGAATACCAGAGGACACTGGACAATATGCTTAGACACTCAGAGGGATGCCAGAATAATTAACCATATTTATTCAAGTATGTGGATGTGATGTTGTATTAAAGTACAGTAGTTTACCCCCAGTGGATGCCTGAAACTGCAGACAGAAATGAACTATATATATATATAGTTCATATATATATATATATACACACATATATATATACATGTTTTTTCCTATACATACTTATGAAAAAGTATGATTTATAAATTAGGCACATTAAGAGATTAACAACAATAACTGACAATGAAATAGAACAATTACAATATACTGTAATAAAATTTGTATCAATGTGGTCTCTTTAAATATCTGAATATCTTATTGTACTGTACTCAGCATCCTTCTGGTGGTGATGGGAGATGATGACATGCCTATGTGATGAGAGGAGGGAGATGAAGGATGTAGACACTGCATTGGGCTGCTGCTGACAATACATGAGAAGAAGAAGGATCATCTGCTTCTGAACCATGGTTGACCTCAGGTAACAGAAACCGTGGATAAAGGGGGACTAAGATGTTTTTCTTTTTCTATGTATTTTCAAAGATTATTTATTTATTTATTTGACAGAGAGAGATAGAGACACAAGTAGGCAGAGTGGCAGGCAGAGGGAGAGGGAGAAGCAGGCTCTCCACTGAGCTTGATGTGGGGCTCCATTCCAGGACCCTGGGATTATGACCTGAGCCAAAGGCAGATGCTTAACCTACTGAGCCACCCAGGTGCCCCACTGGCTACTATATTTTCAAACTAGTGTATTTTGAAACAAGCAAACATATGGTCTGCCTTGATTATAATATTGTTGCTTTAGCAGACTACCTGCTAAAATAAATATATTTGACATCTTTAGCCTTTTATCCACTCCCAGTTTATGTCAAAGAATAGCTATAAAATGGATTTTATATTTATGTATAAATTTATAGAATCCTATTTAGATATAAAGATCGATGACAGTATTCATAAGTTGAGAATCAAAATGAGCACATACTTTCCCTGAAATTTGGAGGTTCTATTACATTGTCAGTTATCTGCAAACCAGTGTTTGGATGTTTTTCATTATTATTCCTGGGGAATCTGTACTTAAAACTGTTCAGAGAAATGACTGCCTGACTGAAAATCAGAAGACTTCAAGTGTAAAACTGTCAAAATGACCAAGAATCAATGGAATATTCTAAATGGGTTTGTGTGCTGATCCAACCACAAGAAGACTGTGGAGGGCACTCAGCTCTCAGTAACAGGGGAGGCAGATGCAGAGCAAGGGCAGGATAGAAGGCACTGCAGGAAATGAGTGCAGGGTAAGAGTTGTGCTCAGCATCAGAACGTTTATGAAATCAATGAGGAACCCTACTAATTCTTGTGGGAAGGAATCTAAGAATGGAAAATTAGAGACGAGAGTGAAGAATTCAGTTTAAAGAGATCACTGGTGATTTTGGCAGACTGAGAGCACTTGGGTTGGAAGGAAGAAACAGAGACAGTAGGCACAGAACTGTGATGTTTTTTCTTCCAACCTTAGGGAGATATAACTGACATAAGACACAAGAGTGTGTAAGAGTAAGGTGTGCAACATATTGATTTGATGCATTTACATACTGCAATATAACTTCCACTGTAGCATGACTTATGTATTGTGATATAATTATCTCTATCACATAATTATCATTTCTTTTGGGGGAAGAGAACACTTGAGATCTACTCTCAGCAATTTTCAAGTATGCAATACAGTACTGTGAACTGTGATCATAATGCTGGGCATTGGATCCCCAAAAGGTATTTACCTTCTTACTGGAAGTTTGTACCCTTCTACTAACATCTCCCTAATTCTCCCCCTGCCCCATAACTCCTGGTCGTCACCTTTCTACTCTGTTTCTATGAGTTTGGCTTTTTTAGATCCACATATAATTGATTCTTATCTAGAGGGCATAGTCCTCTAATAGACTATATCACAACTTCTCATTGAGGAGAAAAGGAATAAAAGAACCTATGTGCATTGAAAATAATATTGAATAAAATTTCATGTGAGAAGCAGCTCAGTGAAGTTGACATAGGGAATATATTTGACAAGTTCAGAAATTTGGGTACTAAATGAGATGAGTAATAGAGAGAATGTATAAATGAAATAATTATGTTGAGCAATGCAACATTGATGATATTGGCCTCCTAGCTACTTCTGAGAAAACTTTGCTGATATGTTTTTCAGTGAGTATGAAATGCACTAGAAGGATCTATATAAAGTCCCTCATGTTGCAGTGGATTTATTGTTATTAATGGTCCAAACAGGAATAGAGTTCATTTGAACTCCCATTTGCTACAGAGTGAGACAGCCAATCTATTTTAAACTATATTATGATTGAGCGGTCGCTGCTGAGAAAATGGATTAGGCACTATTTCAATGTGAAAAATAAAAACATCATTACCTTAATTTCTGTTAACAGGCCTTTTGAGCCCTTTTAACCAGCACTAAGTTGTGATGGTGGCGACAAAAGGTAATGGTGGCCTGGGTGAGAATTCTGACCTTTCTTAAGCAGCTAACAAGCTTATTCTGCCATAGAACTGGATCCACAGCTTCTTGGAACTTGCAAGGACAGAGATCATTTTTAATATCTGAAACTTAAAACAGAAGCATCTCCTTGGCCTTCCTGAAGACTCTGACTTTCCTTCCAGTGATCTCTGCTGCTTGAAGTCTTTTGACTGTTTGAGTCATTTACCTTGTTACCTCGCCGCTGTGGCTCATTCAGCCTTTGAGCCCAAGTCATTTACTTTGATGCCTCATCAACTCATAACAAAAACTACAGCAAATACTTTTTTTTTACTTTTTAAACCCCAAGTTTATTCTGCATTTTACATGCAAATGATGTAAACATATTCGAGACTGAAAAGCCCAATTCTGTCTTTTTCTTTCTTCTCTCTCTTATGCCTCATAGGAAATGGAGAAATATTTCATGGAACAAGACTGAAGCTTAAAATACGTGCTCCTTTTGATTAAACATTCTTCCTGGTTTGACTGGAATCTATGCTACAAATCTTCAAAATAATTGAGTAAACTGAGAGATTAAGATGCGTTCTTCTTGTCATCTACACATTCTGTATCTGGTCCTACACTGTAAATGTGGTTTATATGACTCCCTGGGAGTGGTTCAAAGAGAGTGATTTTCTTAAAAGATCACTCAGGTAAAGGAGATCAAGAAAGCTTAAGTAAAATCTTAAAGGATTTTCTTTAGAAGATGGACATTAGTGTTTACCTAAGGGAAATCAGAAAGATACATCCCAATATAAGCAATTTCACTGTCCTGCTGTTTGGGTTAAGCTGAAGGTCAACTGCGTAAGCTTTGTGTATACAAAAATCTGTATTTCTTTTATGCAAGGCCAAATCACATTTATGATCCTTGACCTAGATCATCAGCACAAGAGAAAGGCTTTATTGCAAATTAAAAAAAAAAATAGCATTTTGTTTAACCCCTGGCTTATCAGTTGTGAAAGTGTTGGGTGGGTGGATTGGGGTAGAGCATGAGCATGTCCGCAGATGTTGATTTATCAAAATGTAGACTCCAAAGTCTAAAAATGGCCCTTAGGAATTATTAATGTTAATGACCCTATTTAGGAGTGGTAGCTTCAATGTTTGAAGACTGTCAAAGAGATGGTCGGTACTCTCCCTTTGATCTGGGGCCTTCACAGGTTTTTAGAATGGTCTTGTCAGACTCATCACATTCGGGTTCTTCAGTGCTGGTCCTCAAGGATTTCCATTCACTGTTGCCACTTGTTACCTGCACACAGTTTTCCTCTCTCTCTAGACTGTCAGGCAGGCCCCATTAATGTTATTCCCTGGTACTCTGCTCATTTCTGCCTCTGTAATCTTTAATAATATCCTCCATGCCTTGAATGAATTTTCCCTTTTCTGTTCCACTAAAGAAGTCATAATGATATTTTACTCACCTAAAAATTGGAGTTAGCAAAGCCAGCAAAACTAACAAAATGGGCCATAAATACAACAGAGTCCTGGCAGAACTTACATTCATTTAAGGTTGAGCTCATGACATCATGGTATTCTTCTGAACCAAAAACTGATTTTTTTCTGTTATTTTGATTAAAAAAATATAACCTATATTATTGTGTTAGAAATGTTTCCTTAGTACTTCATTGACATATATGCAAAGGTTATTTAACAAAATGTGTTTTAAAACTCATTCAACTATAAAAAATGGGATCATTACCAGTGATAGTATCTATTAAAATTTCATCTCCATGACTGAAAGGAGATCATTAAACTTCCACAATGATCTACGATTTTGAAACATACCTGCATTTTTTTTTCAAACTGTACTCTTAAAGTCCCTCAGCAAAGAAAATAAGAGTCACACTTAGTTTTTCACATCATTATCATTGCAGACTTAACGTCTTTATAAGATGTATGCAATTTTAGATTCTAAGAAACCATAGAAAATAAAAATCACCTATATTATTATAATACATAAGAAAAAATTGTTAAAATTGTAGTGTGTACCTCTCAGAAAAATAGACAGAAATTAAGTTAAATATGTGTTTCAGTGGAATTATTTATATTTTATGAAGTTTTATACTATGATGTCAATATGTACAGACTGTTTCTCCAACTTAATAACTGATGACTGCCCTTACATAATGATACACATACATTTATAATTTAAATGACTTCCTAGTATTTCATTGTATGACTATATCACAATTAATTTAATGTATCCCCCATTTGGGGCTATTTAGTTTGGTTCTATTTTAAATAAGTTGCAAGGAGCAAGTTTATAGCTTTATTCTTGTGATGTTTATTTCTGTATGATATATTTCTACATGTGGAGTTGCTTGATAAATAAGTTTATGTTTTAACTTTTTGTTATATTTTCTCAAAAATATTTCCCAGAATTCATTACTCACACAATACTCCTCTATTAAGATGGTTTATGATCAGATTATATATATTGTCATTGCAGCATATAACTGACACAAAAATTGAGCTATTTTAAAGTCCTTTTCTCAATCTTTGAGTCAGTGTGTAGTTCAGACATCTACCACATCTCAATTCAAAAACTGAATTTTAATTGGAAATACTTGATTCATGTTTAGATTCAATTAAATTTACAATTAAAATATATTCACATACCCAAGTTGCTTGAGACATATTGAGAAGTCTCCCAATAACTGAATTGAGAATTATTTAAAAAATTTTAATTTAAATTAATTTAAATGAAATCAAATTAAAATAGAGTCACACTAACCACATTTCACGTGCTCAAGAGTGACATTCGGTCAGCGAGAGATTTCTTCCCTCTTCCCCCTTTGAACGGGTGCAAACTTAGTTCTTCTCAGCAGCTGGAAGACACTCCTCCTACACTTGCCCCTTCCTGATCCATGAGAGCACCTACAAGACAGTAGGACCTGGTTTTTCGGGTCCTGGGGACAGTTGGTTCACTGCTTGGACTCTGTTTCAAGTGGGGATGGTAAATATCCTGCCTGCATGGCTTCCCCCGCTGCCCCCCAGTCCCGTGCCGGGCAGCTCTGGCTCTCACAGAGTCCGTGGCGCCCAGCTGCAGCCTCCTGGCCATCCGGACCCGGTGCTCTGGAGAGCCAGCCGTATAGTACATGGCAGCGTGCAGCCTGTCGCCTCCCCTGCTCTACAGGGTGTCGTCATGGGAAAGGGAAGAGAAGGTGGTGGGCCGATCCTTGTGTCCCTCTCCACCTCCCACCCCTCCACATTCCTCGTGTGTATCTCTTGTTCGAAAGGAGAGGAAGAAACATTAAGGGATGGAGGAGACTATATGTTACTTACCCATTTCTGAATAAATATTTGTTATTCCTAAAATAAATAAATAAATAAATATATATATATATATATATGGCACAGGCCTACGGTCCTTAGCAGGATCGACACAAATCCACTCGTGTCTACCATTTTCGCCCTCCAGCTTTCCCACCCTTTAAGGAACACGGCTGTCATCTAAGGACTTTCCTACTATCTATTCTTTCTGCCAAAATGCTCTTACCTCAAATATCCTAATGGGTTGCTATTACTACTTTACATCTTTGCTGATACATCCCCTTATCAGTGGGAGCTTCCGTGACCGTTGCTACTCTTTTCTCCCTTCTGTATGATCCTTACCTGGATGATTTTTCTCCTAATACTAATTTCCTCTGGTTATTGCCGGTCTCCCCACAGTGCAATATTAGCGCTGCGAGTGCAGGGGATATGCTCACTGCATCCTCAGTCCCTGGCACGTAACAGATGTTTAAATAAATCCGAATTATTAACAGGTCTCGTGCGCAGGGCTCTGCGCATGTGCGTGAGTGCGTACGTGCAGACACTCACACATGCGCACCACTGCTACTTTTTTCTCCCTCTCTTCCTTTTCTATTTCCTTTACTTTTCATTATTATCATCCATCTTAAGAAGCACTTTCCCCTACTATATCTCTTACCGTGTACCCTATTAGTTCTCCTACAAAACCTTAAGTTTTATTGATAGGTCAGTGAGAAATACAGTGAGAAATACTTTCACCTCAAATATGGGCCATGTCAGCCTCAAACATTCACATAAATATGCTTAAGAAGTAAGAGCTCTTGGCAAGAGTTGTTCAGAACAAGGATTACAAAACAGTATGGCCCAAAGGTAAGTTCCATCATATAAATGAGGATACGTGATTCAAGACAATTAATCATCCCTCATTTCTTCTGTTAGACACAAATCAGTTATTCCCAAAATAGAGCTTATCTATGATTCTGGAATAGATAGTAATTACAACCTCATGCATATATGTATTTTAGCACTGTTTGCATAATGAATACTTGGCTCTGAAGAGATCATACAAACTTAGAAAATTATATCAACAGTATGAAAATAAGGACCAAATCACCAATAGCTCTATCAGTCATTTGTCAATCAAGAAACTTAGATCATATTTATAAATATTTAGTATAAACACTGGTAATTTAATATAATGCAAATATTTAATTATAATAAAGTCATAATTACAAAAGAGCTATAGTCATTTTCCAAGAGTTCTTTTTTATTTTACTTTATCTTCTGCAAATTCTCTTTCTGATGTGTTTCCATGGATAAAACAAAAATTAATAGTTTTATTTTTAAATTATTATTTTTTAAGATTTTATTTATTTATTTATTTATTTATTTGACAGAGAGCATGAGCGCACAAGCAGGGGGAGTGGCAGGCAGAGGGCCAAAGAGAAGCGGGCTCCCTGCTGAGCAGAGAGCCTCATGTGGGGCTCGATCCCAGGACCCTGGGATCATGACCTGAGCTGAAGGCAGATGCTTAACTGACTGAGCCATCCAGGTGCCCCGATAAACCAGTTTTAATGAATGAAACACATTTAAAAAATATTTGTCATCCTAAGATAAGTTTATATATATCAATACCTTTTATGATATTGCATAATTTCTGTCCTAGGAGATAATCTTCTCATTTGTTCATTTTCTTAATAGAATCTACAGTGAGTGCACCAAGTTCTCACTAGGGTAATGTCTTCCTATGGCTACCACTGCCTTTGTTATTTCAGGATGAGTTTCTCTAATGCTTTCTAATTAAATCTCTATTTGAAGACTCTCAAGGGAGTCAGGTCGTAAAGCCGCTCATTTGTAGTGAAATGGGGCATATGGAATGTGTTATGTTCGTCTTGGTGTCCCTGCAAGCTCAATATTTGCTACAGGTTTGAATTCAAGATCCAGCTAAATTCTATTTTAGCATAGCTCACCAATAACTAGATTAAACAGAAAATTAAAATTGCATAGGGATTGGTACCTTGCATTATGTTTCTTGGCATTGCCCAGTTGGTTTCTGATGTGCCCTTCCCATACTTCTCTGCCTGCTAAGCTTCCACTATAGTAACCCTTCAAGACCCAGGGCAATTTCCTTCTTTTTTCAGGAAACTTTCTCTAATTTTCACAGGCAGTTAAGCTTCTTACTCTGAGATATCACTGCCCTTTGCTCATATCTCTATGTACAGCATTTTAGACACTTGTCACAACCTACTTATCTGTTTCCACCAGCTACAATCCTATGAATCCTCCTCCTCTACCTCCTAGGAATCCTTTGACATTGGATTTGGTCCCTTCTTTCTCACCCAATCAGTCACCAAGTCCTGGCATTCTATCATTGATACATGTGGTAAATAGAATAATGTTCCCCTAAGGATGCGCACGTCCTAACCTTACTATTTAACTGTATACACACTGTGCAACCCTTTGTGCTTCTTGTTCTTCATGTGTAAACTGGGGGTTATAGAAGCAGTAACTACTTATAAGGATTGTCAGGAGGCTAGAACTAATGACATAAGTACATCAGTGCCTGGTAGGAAGTAAGCTCTCAAAATTGCAATGACTATGAGTAGTTCTTCACCTGCTTTTTCTCATTTGAGACTTACAGAACTCTATGAAATATTAACATTATTCCCAATTGCAAATAAGTCCACTGAGGTTGAGAGAGATAAGTCAGAGCTTAGAATCACAACACATCTGGCCCCAGGATGTGTTGGAGCACATTATTTATTTGAATGACATGTTGTTCTTAATTATTTCAGATATGATTTTTTTTAATTTGAGGTTAATTTTCCATATCAAACTGCTGAGCCTTTATTTTTTTATTTTTTAAAAGATTTTACTTATATATTTGACAGAGAAATCACGAGTAGGCAGAGAGGCAGGCAGAGAGAGAGGGGGAAGCAGGCTCCCTGCTGAGCAGAGGGCCTGATTTTGGGCCCTGAGATCATGACCTGAGCCAAAGGCAGAGGCTTTAACCCACTGAGCCACCCAGGCGCCCCAAACTGCTAAACCTTAAATACCTAACAAACTGCGATCTCTTAAAGAACTGATGGGATTTGGAGGAAGGGGAAGGAGAGATGTAAAGTTCCTAGCAAAATAATGACTGAGCTGTTTGCATTTAAGGAGAGAGTGAGAGCAAAAACATTCTCTAATATGGACTCAAAGTGACATATGATAATTATGACTCTGATATTCATCTTTGTGCCTTTCTTGGATTTACAGCATGAAAGAATCACTTACATTAAGAATGAAGTGGTTTAGGGACCCCTGAGTGGCTTAGTTGGTTAAGCAGCTGCCTTCAGCTCAGGTCATGATCCCAGGGTCCTGGGATCAAGTCCCACATTGGGCTCCTTGCTCAGCAGGGAGCCTGCTTCTCCCTCTGCCTCTGCCTGCCTCTTTGCCTGCTTGTGCTCTCTTTCTCTCTGACAAATAAATAAATAAAATCTTAAAAAAAAAAAAGAAAGAATGAAGTGGTTTATATGGTAAGTAAATTTTCCAAGAACCAAGTAATGATTGATTGATTAATTAATTTTAGACTTTATTTATTTATTTGACAGAGAGAGAGCACAAGCAGGAATAGCAAGTAGAGGAAGAGAGAGAACAATTCAGGGCTTGATCCCAGAACCCTGGAATCATGACCTGAGCTGAAACCAAGAGTCAGATGCTTAACCAACTGAGCCAGCCAGCCTCCACAATATATTTCTTTTTAAAAAGGAGTAGTTGAGTGGCACCTGGATGGCTCAGTTGGTTAAGCGTCTGACTCTTGGTTTTGGCTCAGGTTATGATCTCATGGTCGTGGGATTGGGCCCCACATCCGGCTTTGTGTTCAGTGCAGAGTGTGCTTCAGATTTTCTTTCCCTCTCACTCCTGCTCTATCTCTTAAATACATAAATAAAATCTTAAAAAAAAGAAAAAGGCATAGTTGGACTTTTAAGTAAGAAACTGAAATCAAATAAAATTATTCCAAGAAAAAAAAAAGATGACTTGCCTAAGTACCTTGGGTCTATTATTTCTCAGAATTTGAATTTGTTCTTAATGAGCACATTTTACTGTATTTATGAACTTTCATATGGACACATCTACCCAAAATAGTCCATTCCTTCAGTGTTCCATACTTATAATTCATGAAGGTGAATGTGAGACTCAGGAGGTCTCTGCCTCCTACTGATCTCTTTCTTCTTTCCCATCTCCCAAGGGAATAACTATTCTGACTTACAGTATTCATACTTTTACTAAGAAGATTGAAAATATCTTTTTTAAGATTCTAAAATTTACCATATAGGGCCGTACTGTAGTCTGAATTGTGTCCCCTTGCCCTACACACTCCCAGTTCATATGTTGAAACTCTAATCCCCAATGTGATGGTATTTAGAGGTGGGGCCTTTAGGAGGTAAGTAAGCTCAGATGAAGTCAAGAGGGTGGGGCCCTCACCATGGGATTAGTGCCTTTATAAAAAGAGAGCTCGCCTCTGCTCTTTCTTTCTCCACCCTGTGAGGACACAGTGAGGAGACAGTCTGCAAGTCAGTTGGAGGGTTCTCACCAAGAACAAAATCTGCCAGCACCTCCATCTTGGGTGGGGCGTGGGGTGTCTAGCCTCCAAACTGTGTGAAATAACTGTTGTTTAAGACACTCAGTCTGTGGTGTTTTGTTATGACAGCCCTAACAGACTGAGATAAGCACCAGGCTGCACTTTTCTACAAGTTGCTTAAAAGATTGCTTGTCTGAGAGATTAACTCATGATTATATTCTCTACTCTTATTCATTCATTTTTCACTCTGATACAATACTCCATTAGAGACTATAATTCACTTATCTATTTTCTCTTTGATGGTCATTTACATAGTTTCTGTTATTTTCATATAAAACTCAATGCCGTTTTGAACAATCCTGTGCATCTTTTTGTGGATAAATGATAATTTCATGAGTGCATAGTTGGTGGTGGAATTTCTATAGTTGTAGTATATGTGTGTGTACAACTCTACTAGGTTTTTGCCAAATTGTACTACAAAGTTAAAAATTCTTCACATCTATGTCAACGCTTAACACTGTCAAGTTTTAAAAATTGCAAATCTATTAATGTGAGATGATTTTTTTACTTTTATTTGCATTTAATTTTCACTAACATAGCTGCTAAATATTTCATGTGTTTTTTAGCTGAATCACTTAGGTTTTCACATTTTTGAATTTCCTGTTGGCTTCTTTGTCTAACTTTCTATTCAATTATTTGTCATTGTCTTAATGATTGATATCTTGGGAGGAGATTGCATTCTATAGTTTAAAAATATCTCCAACCAATTTTAACTCATTAAATCTCCACAAGAATTTTTGCTACTCTGTCAGTGGTATTTAGCCTCCTACATAAAAATCTGTGTCTCCAAGACAGTATTTTTTTTCCTTTTTGAAAAGCTCAAAGTGTTTTTCACATGTTAGAGGAAAACTTATTTACCAGGAAGAGAAAAATTATTATTTTTCAATACAAGTGAAAAACACCAAACAGAATTTGGCATCATAACTTTGATAAACTCCAACGTTTCAGTACTCAAAAGATTTCAGAAAACATACTGACTCCAGTCACTCCTGAAGTGATATATAACAGCGCTGAGACTACTCTTTTAGTTTCTCCTATCTTCACACATAGACACTACCATAGCTCATCAAAAATGAACCTTTCCTTTCATAAATAGAGAGATTAATATGATATATGAAACTAATTTTTTGAAACAAGGTTACTAGTACCAATGTAGAGTAGAACACAAATGTTACTGATGAAAGAACCAATAATTCCTTTTTTACTTAAGATGGCTTCAAATGTTTGACAATATTTTAAAGACTCTTATGCATAGGCTAATATACAGCCTATTTTTTCTTTTGTGAGAGCAATGTATGAACAGTACCTCGTTCACTTATTTAAAGTATGAGTGAGGGATCAACTTTTGTAATTTTGCTTCTGTCACCTGTCCTTCATAATCAGAGCATCCATCAGTGCAGTGTCTGGAAGGAATAATGCTAATAAAATTAGGGGAACCTCCCTCCCCACTTTTTATTTCTCCCCCATGGCTGGTTATAATGCAGGTTTCCCTTTAGGCTCTGTGGAACTGCTGACATAAAAATACAGGGAGGCTCAAGCAGCAGGAGCAGGTCAATGAGGCAACCCAGATCTCCCTGCCTTGCACTGGTGGCCACAGTCTAGTGTTGTGCCCTTAGCTCATTCTCCACTGTCTTCGCCTCCACAAGGGCCCTGGAGTGTTTCTAAGCCACATTTATTATTCATCAAATTCTAGGGTTCATAGTCCCTGACTGGAATGAAATCAATCTACATGTATCTCCCTTTTACATTTTGCAAAGAGGTTTGATATTATCCTTTAAAAAACATGTAGGTTTTGTAATGATAATAATTTACACGATTCAAAATTCAAAAGGTACAAAAGAGCACAAGAAAAATTCTCCCTCTCACTTCTATGTCATCCCTCTTCTTCAGGCAACCAATATTAATGGTTTTACATGTAATCTGAGCCCTATTTTTGTATTTTTTGTCATATATATAATCTCTTCATTTTTAAGGAGATATCACATGGATATGTATTGTGGTAGGCAGGATAATGACCCGCAAAGATGTCCATTCCTAATCCTTGGAACCTGTGCCTTGGTGAATTTACGTGAAAAAAGGGACTTACAGATGTGAGGTATGTACCTTGAAATGGGGAGATTGTTTGGATTATCCAGACAGGTCCAGTCTGATCACCTGAACACTTAAAAGCAGAGAACCTTTTCCAGTTGTGATCAGAGAGAAGAGTGTCCATAGAGAAAGATTCAAGGTGGTGTGATGTTGCTGCCTTTCAAGATGAAGGAAGGGACCCATGAGCCAGAGGATTTAGGGGACCTCTAGAAGTGGGCAAAAGCAAGGAAACAGATTCTCTCTTGGGCCTCCAGGAAGGAATATAACCCTAACAATACCCCAAGTTACCCAGGCAAGACCCATGCTCACTGTCTGACCTACAGAACTGTAGGATAATAAATTCGTTTTGTTTTAAGCTCCTAGGTTTGTATTCATTTGTTACAGTGGCAGCAATAGAAATCTACCATAACACATTTACGTTTTTTTCTCATTTTTAAAAACTGAAGTCATTCCATATCAGTACATAAAGAGCTTACTCAGCTTTAAAAATTTTTTTCACAGCTGCATAATATCCTATCATATCACTGAACCATCATCACACGAATTGAAGGCTAGTGAAATCTTTTAATCCTGCTACTCCAAATAGGACTGCTGTGGCATATCCTTATATAAGTGCCTATTCTTACACATACCAGTTAATATAGAGAGCAGATCTTGAGAAATGGAATTAACCAATGGTAATGTGCATTTTCCACTTTATTATTTCCAAATTAGTTTCCCTAGAGGTTATTTCAATTTATTTGTTTGTTTATTTTTAAGATTTTTATTTCTTTATTTGAGAGAGAGTACACGTGTGTAGCGGAGGAGGGCAGAGGAGAACCAGACTCCCTTCTGAGCAGGAAGCCTGTCTGGGGGCTTGATCCCAGGATCCCAGGATTATGACCCAAGCTGAAGACAGATGCCCAACTGACTGAGCCACCCAGGCTCCTGAGGCTGTTTCAATTTATATTCAATATCTGAAAGTCCTGTTTCAAATTCTTTACTAGTTTAGTATTTTATTGAATGTTTATCTTGA
>CM053614.1:19788922-19882392 GCA_028646535.1 Procyon lotor | reverse complement strand
TCCCAGAAAGGATTGTGCTTTTCTAATAACAACTTTAAGCTCAAAATGTACATGTCAGGGGAGACAAGAGGCAGGCAAAGGGAGAAGGATCTGAAGGCAAAGCATTTTGACCCATATTTCTGCTTTTCACAGGTTAACACTTTTGAAGTATATGGTGTAGGGGTGTATGATCAAGTTACTGCCAATTAATTTCTTTTGCTTGTGTTTCTAATTGATGTTAGTTTTATTAGGTGTTTGAATTAGAGATTTTACTATCTTAGCTTTACTCCTCCACATTTAGCTAGAATATTTATTTTGCTATGGTTTTCAATGAATGTGTTTGCTACTGCTTATATTAAAGGCATAAAATATATAGATATAGATATATAGAAAAATCTATAGACCTATAGATCTCTATATCTATAGATAGGTAAGATATATAGATATAGATTTTTCTATATCTATATATCTATGTGGTTTTACATCACAACCAGCACTGGAATTATGCCTAAATGAACACATACTGCTGTGACCTATAATAAACGACATAAAGCAAGTTGACTTTGATGCTCAGAGAGTTTTTAAAATATTAACTCTTTTTTTAATTTAAATTCAATTAGTCAACATATAGTACATCATTAGTTTCAGATATAGTGTTCAGTAATTTATCAGTTGCATATAATACCCAGTGCTCATCACATCACAGAAATGTCTCCTAAATTGCCATGAAAGGAAACAATAGTAAGTTAAAAGCTAAATACAAAGTTAAATGCTAGAATGGAACAGTATGCAGATAACCTAAAAGATGTGCATACATAGACTCTTCTCATGTTGTTCTCCCAAAATTGGATCAAAATTTAGGTCAAAAAATAATTGGAACAAAAAATCCAATTATTTTGTATTGTCCTTCCCCGGATGGGGAAGCCTTATTAGTGATCTGGAATAGTGCTGTTGAAATCGAAGGGCCCCAGCTGTGTAACACTGAAGAACCATGTCTAATTGAACATACCTGCGTTAGTTTCTATTCCCTTTAAAACAATAAACATCACTGAGAACTGTCCCTAATAGCAAAAAAATCAAATGATGCTGATAAAGCAAAGCTGAAATGAGTGGGGAAGTCCAGAAATTGCAAGTGAAATTCAAAAGGATTTGCATTTGCTGTGTAAGTTGGCTGATGTGGCAAATCATGTTTAATGCTGACAACTGTTAAAAATAATGATAAATGGAGACCAAAAATAAGCAGATAAATGAAGCAAGCAAACCAGAGCCGCTGAGTTCCTAATAGATGACAAAAAGCTCTGACATGGGTTGAAATCCTTTGAATGGGAGGAAATGCAGAGGATGGAGGAAACTGATTTACAAATCTCAGGAGCTTAAATCCCGAGTGTGTGTATTGTCTCCACATTAATATTTTATCCATATAGTCAGCTTCAAGTCGTGGCTGAAGTGGTACTAAAATACAGATCATATGCTCTTTTAGGTTAAGACATGTTCAGATTTATAAACCCATAGACAAAAAGTAGTTTGAAAGGGAAATTGTTCAGTACTATTTTAAAAACAAGTTTTATTGCAAAGGTTCCAAAACAGTTGGCAAACCTTAATGTTTTCCAGTTTATCCAAAACTGCCTAATGTTGACAAATACTGAAGTTAGAATTCTTATAGGTCTTGAGATTAAAGAACATCCCAAGCCTGATTCACATAGAGAGGACTCCTGCACCTCGTCCAAGCATTCATTGTCTTTCCTATATGTGGCAAAAATAAAGATATTTGGAGAGCAAATAGTAGTTTTGAGTCAATTAGGAATTACAGTAGGAATTAAATACACGTTTCTTCAATCGGTTCCAAGTCAGCTGTATTGCAAGAAGTGTGTATCAGATGGGAGTTATATATATATATATATGTGCAGACCTGCATGAGCATTTGTGCAGATCTATTAAACAACAGCTTCATTGGAAATGACGGCACATTTCCACCTGCTCAATAAAACATCTATTAAATGGCTATGAAAGCCCTCTGTAAGCTTTAAGTGGGCTTATCAATATGAAAAAGCATATACCACAAATGACTCTGGGCTGGTTCCCTCCTATCTGGAATAGGCTCATGCATTTACTCCAGGTTGCTAAACAAGTTTTATTATTTCTATATATGCCATGATGTCAGAATTGGGGAGACAAGAGATAATCCAATATAAGGTTGTAAAATGGATAGGCTTCCTCAACAGAATACTAAGTAGCAAGTCCGGGATTTGGTTGAGTGTAGAGCTGGTCATTGCTGCTAATAGATATCAATATATTTAATTCTTGTATTTTGATTTTCTATCCAACCACCTTGCCAAACTTGTTAATCCTAATAATGTCCTGTAACTGACATTTTGTTCCAATGAAAGTATTTTATCATATGTGGTAATGGACAGTTTTGACAGTCTCATCTTTTTTCTTGACTGCCCATATAGCATTTTTGTTTGTTTACCTTATTTACTACATTTGTTGATGCATCCAGTAAAATATGAAGTAGATGCAATGATAGTTGGCATCTTTGCTTGTCCCTGATTGAATGATAAAACTTTCAATAGTAAGCATATTTTTACTGTAGAATATTGGTAAATAATTTAACAGGTGAAAGGGTTTCCTTTTCTTCCTAAATCACTAATTTTTTTTATCAAGAATGGGTACTGAAAAATATCAAATATTTTTTCTATACCTTTTGGGGTAACAGATTATTTTCCCTTTGTCTGCTACTATGATGAAGGTCATTTATAGTATTTTTTTAATAGCCACCTTTGTATTTCTGTAACATACCTGACTCAGTGATGATACTTGATTTTTTCTGTAAGTTCCTTAATTTGTTGTTTTCATAGTTTGATAAAGAGGTTACAAATAAGTTATGGTTATATATTGCTTACTTTTCATAAATTGTCCTTGCTTGGTTTTAAAGTTCTAGGTTAAGCCAGCTCATAACTGAGTAATGTTTTCTCTGTTTTCAGTGCTCTGCAAGAGTCTATATGACACTAATCTCTGGCATTTCTTGAAGCTTGCTTTATAACCAAGGGCCTGCTCAGTTTTTATGTGTGTCTCTTGCATGCTGAAATATGGATTCTCTAATTCTTACATACAGTGCTCCATTCAGGTCCATTAAATTAAGGTTACTGATTGTTCTATTCAAACTTTTAATTTCTTCACTAATTTGTATATTTGTAAGGTGATTCTTGGCATGACTGTGATAATGAATTTCGCAGCTTCTCTTTGAGGGTTTATCAATATTAGCTTTACATATTTCGATTTTATAAGATGTATTCAAATTTAGAATTTTTATATCATTCTAGTGAGTTGAAAGTTTTAACATTATACAGTTTTATCTCTTAATCATACAAAGTTCATTGTGGATTAAGCCTCCTGTTTGGGTGTAGGGTAATTTGGAGATAGAGATCATACAATATGGTAGCAACAACTTCATATATGGCTTCATTGTCATTTCTAGAAGTAGTAGAGAGGAAATGAGGAGGTTCACTGGTTTCAGCCTGGAAGGGATGTGCCATTTCTGTTTATATTTCATTGGCCAGAATGAGTCACGTGGCCATTAATGATCAATGAGGGAACTCTGTGCCATGTCATTCTTTCTGGACCAAGCAGAGAGAAAGCTCCGTCTCTGAGCTTCTTTAATAGTAAAGGTATAAAAAGGGAAGAAGGAAAATTATATATTGACTTCTAAAGTTTTCACCTGGAAGTAACACACATTATTTCTACTCACATTTTTATTGGCCAAAGAAAGTCACACGGCTATGCCTAACTTCAAGCAGGGTGGGAAATGCATCCTTGACATGCCCTGGGAACCAGACAGTTCAAAATACATAGTGAACATAACTATTAATTATCATATTAGTTAAGAAATGATGATTATATGAACTGAAGAAGTGGCAGAGATGGACATAAATAAATTCATTTTACTATATTTGTATACACAAGCAACACAGTTTGCTGAGTGATTAGGTAATAAATGACTCTTCTAGCATCCCACCTGGGTAGGTAACAGCATCAGAGTTATGTGGAAGAATGGGGAGAAACAGGTTTTCTTCTCATTGAGGCAGGGGAGAAAACCAGCTTTATCTTTAATTAAGAAAGTAAACTTAATGTGGTATATAACCTTGTGTCTATTTTTATTCTTTATTCTTATTGAGGCAAAGGGAGGAATTAGGTTCATCTTTAGTTATAGAAAGCAAAGCCAAAAAAAAAAAAAAAAGAAAAGAAAAGAAAAGAAAGCAAAGCCAAAATAATGGGTTATATAACTCTATACATGTTTTTAGTTCATTGCCTCTGCTTTTAGAGTTTGGATACCCAAAGCTCTCTAAGAAGCTATAAATAAGAGGGGGGAAAAAAAGGAAGAAAACCTAGTTCCTTAAGTAGTTCCTTAATGTTTAAAAAAAACATTAAGTTCCTTAATGTTTAAAAAAGCAAAATTTCCCCCATTGTGCCCAAGGCCTCACCAGTGTCCATTGGTTGCACTCCTAGTTCAAAGTCCACTTTTTCTATGACTTTTTTAAGAGGCTCTTGTCAGTTTAAATTTCTTGGCTGTCAGGTACAGTGGTGATGTGTTTCATCTGGCTGTGTCAAGTACATCACTTTATTCCTGCTCACAATGAAAAGATTTCAACTGGAAAGGCATGCTTTGGGGAAGATTTCAAACCAACTAAAAACCAAAATTACCTTTTAAAAAGACTCAGATTAAGTTTGACATGAAGTATGGCATCCTGGACCATTCAGATTGCAGTTAACTTTAACAGTGTTCCATTGATTACACATTTCATTGTGGTTATACAGAGACTACATTGCATATTAAAACTTTCAGGATGTTAGCTATTCAAAATTTAGGTCTCCTTTATCTCTAACAGCAGAAGTATATAATCTGACATTTGTCATAAAAAAAAATGTTGCTCAAATAAAAAATCATAGATATCTTCATAATCTTTAGGAGAAAATTTTTAGTAAATTTTCAAAATTATTTATTTTTTTAAGCTAAGACCTTACTTTTTAGTTTTCTCCCAGACCACCACTCAGGTGGACACATACCCACATACAAACCTTCTGAATTTCGATTTAACTAGGCTTAAAAAAACAAATAGGTCCAGGGCTCTGATTCTATTTCTCTATCATCCTTTTAGCAACTCCTTCCTCCAGGGCACTCTAATCAAAGTATCCTTACTGATGGTAGCATTGCAGCATACTATCCAGAAGAGAAACATCTCTTCTAGTGGCTCCCATAAAAAGATGAAAAGCTCATATAAGCCAGATATCCAGACAACATCTTCTTTAGTCAGTTTTACCAAAACTGGGTTTATATATGAACCATTCTCTGTGATTGGAGCCTGAGGGTTTGGCTTTATCCATTTAAAGTAACTGTCAAGAGTAGAGAGTAGGGGTAATTGAGGTCAATCTGTATTAAATAATAATAAAGAGAAAGGGGTAGAGGTATTTGAAGGAATTACGGTCAAAAGCTTCCCAAAATTAATGAAAAGCATTAACATACACATCTAAGAAGCTCAACAAATTCCAAGTAAAATAAACTCAGAGAGACCCACATGCATCCTAATCAAATTTATATAAGCCAATGATAAAGAAGAAAGTCTTAAAAGAACAAGAGAGAAGGATCTCATCAGATACAGGAATCTTCAGTAAGATTAACAGCTGATTTCTTATTTTAAATTATGGTGGCCTAAAAGTAGTTGTCTTAGTCAGTTAAGGCAACTGAAACATAATACCATAGCCTGGATGGCATTCTCACGGTTATGAAGGTTGGAAAGTACCAGATCAAGGTGATGACAGATTTGGTATCTGGTGAGAGGCTGCTTCCTGGTTCATAGATTGCCGTCTTCTGGCTATGTCCTCATATGGTGGAAAGAGGTAGAGTGTTCTCTGAAATCTTGTTTATAAGGGCAGCTAACCTCATTCATGAGATCTTTACCTTCATGGCCTAACTGATTTTAGACAATTTAGATTTCTAAATTTTCTAATTTAGAATATTTAGACAAATTTTTCCCATTTAATGGAGAAAGAAGTTTTTAAACTAATGGTACTGAGACAGATATCCATACTTGAAATAATCAGTCTGTACCCTTCCTTCACATCATATGCAAAAATGAACTCAAATGGATTTCAAAGACTAAATATAAGAGCTAAAACTATAAAACTCTTAGGAGGAAACAAAGGCATAAGTTTCTGTGACTTTGGATTAGGCAATTGTTTCTTTTTTTTTTTTTTTAAGATTTTATTTATTTGACAGAGAGAAACATAGCGAAGAGTACAGCAAGAGAGGAAACACAAGCAGAGGGAATGGTAGCAGGAGAAGCAGGCTTCCCGCAGAGCAGGGAGCCCCATGTGGAGCTCCATCCCAGGACTCCGGGATCATGACCTGAGCTGAAGGCAGGCGCCCAACAACTGAGCCACCCAGGCGCCCCTAGGCAATTGTTTCTTAAACATGATAGCAAAACCACAAAAATATTAAAAGATAACCCATGAGTGGGAGAAGATATTTTGAAATCATATCTGAGAAGGGCCAAGTATCCTAAATATATAGAGAACTCATATCTGATTTAAAAGCAGAAAAAGGGTTTGAATATATTTCTCCAAAAAAGATATATAATGGCTAATAAGCATAGGAATTGATGCCATGAAAAAAAAGAAGAAAAAAAGCCCAGAAAATAACAGGTTTTGAAAGTGTTGGTGAGTATGTGAAGGTGGAATTCTCATGCAAAATGGGCAGCAATGTGGAAAACAACTTAGGAGTGCCTCAATAAGTTAAACATAGAATTGCCACGTGACCCAGCACTACTACCCCTGTGTATATACCAAAGAGAATTGAAAATATATGACACACAGAAACTTTTACATAATGTTAATAACAGCATTATTCATAATAGCCCCAAAGTGAAAACAATGTAAATGTCCATCAGCTGATATACATCTTAACAAAATGTGGTGGACACCTGGGTAGCTAGCTAAGCGTCCAACTCTTGATTTTTGGCTCAGGTCATGACCTCATGATCCCAGGGTCATAAGTTCAAGCCAGTTAAGTGTCCAATTCTTGATTTTTGGCTCAGGTCATGATGGCATGATCTCAGGGTCATGAGTTCAAGCCCTGTGTCAGTCTCTGCACTCAGCATGTAGTCTTCTTGATATTCTTTCTCTCCCTCTTCCTCTATCCCTCCCCTCACTTGTGCACACACTATAAACAAACAAACAAACAAACAAACAAATAAATAAATAAATTTTTTAATCTTTTTTTTTTTAATGTGGTACATCTTTGTACCATGGAAAAGTACATAAAAACGATTGAAGAAAATACTGATAGCAATCCCTCTACCACAGCATAGGTGAAACTTGAGAACATAATGCTGAATGAAAGAAACCAGACACAAAGAACCTCTAGGGTTCCATTTATATGAAATATCCAAAATAGATAAATCCATACACACAGAAAGTAGATTAGTAGTTGCCAGGGAATGAGGTAAATGAGTGAGTTGAGAGGTGTGGTGTTTCTTTTCAGAGTGTTGGATGATGTATGAAATCAGTGGAGGCTTCACAACCTCGTGAATACACTACACATCATTGGATTGGATACTTTACAATGGTGGACAAACAGCCTCCTCTCATAATCACCATCCTACATGCCCTGCAATGAATTTTCAGAGTCTCAGCTTTGGGAGATCTCCCTGTCCAGAAGGATCCTGTTGCCATGAGATGCCCCCACGTATGCTGGCCCACCTAGTCCCAGCTTTGCAAAGATCATTCATCAGCTGCCCAGAGAAAGGCAGCTGTAGGGCAGCAGCTGTGAGGTTGGAGAGATGACAGTGTGGGTAGCTCCCAGAAACGCACTCTGTTCACCTCTGCACATGGGAAACATCACGTAAATGCAGGAATGCAGGCCAAGTCAGAGTGCCTCTGAAAGAAGGCTTTTTTGTAGAAGCAGCATTCTGAAGGAACCTTGAAATTTAAGTAAAATGTAATTGGGAAGTAAGGAAAGGAGGACATTACAAGTGGAGGCAGCAGCATGAACAGAAATGGTGTGACTGAGGACAGGACCCAAAGACCACACAGCGTCTGGAGATAAGGCAGGGTAGGTGCAGCTTCTCAGAAGGGGCTAGCAATTTGTAAGAACAAAACGAACCCAACCCATAAACTTAGATTAAAGTTCCTTCTTACTCTTGTTGTTGTTATCTTCGGTGAAGAATACAAAGTGCTTTTACAGTGGCTTCATTTCCCTGGGAGCACACCACGCTTGTGTCTAGGGTGCTGCAGGGGGTGACAGTCAGCTGCCAATGACTCTACGAGAAAACTAGGAATTTTTTAGATCTGAGAATCTTAAATTTTTGCTGTATCCCAGTACATTTATAATTTGGATTCTCATCAGTTTTCAGGAAAAATGTATTCAATCATTTTATGCTTTCAATAGAAAAAATTACAGACAGCTGGGCTTTCTTACCCTATGCTCTACTTAACATTGACAAGATCATATTCTATTTTAGGGAAAAAGCAATTTCAATGCCTGGCATCCCTTGTTTCCTTTCTCCACTCCCCAGCTGTCCAACCTTCCAGAAAATTATTTACCTTCAAAATCAGGATGAAGCCAAATAACTGAATACCTTGACACTTATCCTAAAAAGTTGAATTTCTTACACAGTGATATTCAAGAAGATTGAAGAGGAAAGGAGGGATATGATTCTACATGAGGATCTGGGTATACTGACTTTTAGAACAGCTTTATCAAATGCATGTGTTAGGTGGAGTCCAAAACCACATGACATTATAAACTTGGCCTTGGTTTTGCTCCTTATAATAAAATCATTGTGATTAAGTACTTCTTTGGGCCTTTGATTCTCAATACCACCAGCTGCTCGGATACAGGGACACTGGAAAGGTAGGATTATCTAAAACAAGTTGGTCAGCTGAAAGACACTTTAAGTCTTTTCTAAGACAAAAATATTCCTGCACTATTTTTGTGTTTGCTCATCAAAAAAATCAAATTTTGTTAGATCAGGTACTTCAGATTACATTATTAAAAGATCATGTTATAGCACAAACTGGTCGTTTTGGGATGGAGGAAGCAAATTACATTGTAATTCAATGCAAGCTGACAGGTTTTAGAACAGAGAGTGGTTCCTGGGCAATTTTTGTAATTAAGAAAATATCTATAAACATGAGGCTTGCAATACTTCATTTGAATTCAGCATTGGCCACTTTCTCCTGATGCATATAGAAATGTGTCATTTACTTTTAAATGAATAAACATGACTTTAGTGACTTAGTTCTTGCATTAAAGATAACATGCTGATAATTCTTTTAAAAGTTACTTGTATTTCAGTAAGTTCACTTGTTTAGAGCATGGTGTCCGTGAGATTCAGGCATCTAGTATGGGCCAGTTAGTTTCCCTTGGTCCATGGTTTCAGACAACATGCTTAAGCTTCGTTTGTTTTTACAAATAATTATGACCGATCCCAAGGAGGGATACTCTAAAACTTTATATCCTTTAGTGCAAACCCAACCCTTTGAAAAAGAAAAGAGAGCAAAGTTTATTATGAAAAACCAAATTATGTCCTTAACCCAGATAAAGTTCTCCTATTGCCCTATTATGTTTTACATGTTTGGTTTTCATGGGAATTAAACCAAGAGAATATTGTGAAATGTTGCTCTGGGAAAGGAGGTTTTTTTTCCTTCCTTATGTGTTCTTTAATCAGAACAAATACTTTGGAGCTAGGTTAGAGAAAGTCATGCCCCAGTTCCTCTTTTGTCCATCTGGGAAATATAGTATCAGCAATTTCCTGAGATGCTGGTATCCAGACCAATTTTTATCCTCTTTTATAACACTCCCAAATGCCAAAGAAACATGCACAGTGTCAATAATCATCTAAAGCCATTCTTATTGGGCATCTGGTAGACAGTGCTTTAGGCTAGGGAGAAGAAAGCATCTCTAAGTAATATATTTGTAATCAATACATTCCTGTTTATTTATTTTTTTTTAGAAGTCAAGACAATAGACTATGACCTCAGAAGGATAGTTTGTGATGCTGGGTGAAGAATTAATTTACAAGGGGCAAAATGGCAGTTTTGGATGACTTTGGGCTTAGTGTAGAGGAGAGAGTGCAGAAGTTGTGAAAACATCAAGCTGAAGGAGGTGAGGAAATCTGCAAAGAGCAAGGCAGCCGTGCCACATAGCTTGTGAATCTCCCTGAAACTCTATAAAAACAGAGTAACCAATGAGCAAAATCCCTAAGTCAAGGTGCAACATTTATAGTTAACTATGTGACCTGGTATTCTGCATGATTTCAAAGACAAGTGGAAGGGGAAACATCACCACAGACTCAAAGTTGGGCATTGTATCAGCATCCACGTGGGAAGAAGCAGGGGTAGGTGAGGGATCTCAGAACTCACAGCCAACATGCCTGCGCTGGAAAACACATCAGGGAGGTTACTGAGGGGGAGCGTAGATAAGTCCAACATTCTTTCTCTGATATATGGGAAATAAAAGGAAAGAATAAAATACTTAATACTGAGCCTGGCCGGCTTAGTCGAAAAAGTATGTGACTCTTGATCTCAGAGTCATGAGTTTAAGCCCCATGTTAGGTGTGGAGATTATTTAAATAAATTAATTTTAAAAAATAAAACATTTATCCTGACTCACCAATATTATTGGATCCCAAAATAATAGTTGAGGGAGAGCCTAATTGTATAGAATTATTCCAGTCAATAAATGAAAAATAAGTGATAGCAATAGAATATTACTGTCTTACAACTCCCATCAAATTAATTGATCTAGGTCATGGCATTGGCAGCTGCTAATGTTTAAAAAAAGTGGAAGGACAACCAAACTACGTGCGCCTCCTAATAAAAGAACACCATACAACATGTAGTGTTGCCAAAGGGATTGAGTCCGAGTCTAATGAGACCTCTACATTGGCTGCCAAGTTGTCAGTAATACAGAGGACAGAGGAATATTCAAAACTCTAGGTCAAATGGACCTAGTTCCTCAAAAACTAAATTGTAAAGAAAAGTAAGGGGTGGAAGGAAAAGCTGTGAAGGAATAGTGACTTAAGAGATACATCCACAAATAATAAAAAAAGAAAAAACCTGAAAATATAAAAATGGGTGAGATTAAATAGTTTTTAGGGTTGCACACTTGAGAATGCACCATCAGTGACTTGTTTAGGAACTTACTGAATTTGTGCAACTTGCAAGGCTCTGTTCTAGTCCCTTGAATATTTAGGTGATAAAACTGTAAAGAAATGCAAAGATGTGATTATTATAGAAGTAAAGGAAGTGGCTACTTTTGTGGGGAGTGAAGTGATAGTGACAGATGGAGCATATATAGGGCCTCTGTTCTGGGCATAGTTTTGTTTCTCAGCATGAGCGGAGGAACTAGGGTGTTGGTCTTATGATAACTCATTACAATGTATATTTATATATGTTTCTGTGCCTGTTTCTGTATTTATATATGTTTCTGTACCTATCCTGTACCTTATTTACATTTCAGAAGTTTAAAAAAAAAGGGGGGGGGGAGTAAATCTACACGGTCAGATCTGGAAACAAAATAGTAAATTGATATTCTTATTTCCTTGACCTTCTCAGTCCCAGGTGACCTGGTCCCCATGCAGGTGCCCAGAACTGAGCTCTCATTTCCAGATTGAGTACCTGCTTTAGTTTTCCTGCTGTATCTCTAAAGATCCAAAGAGAGACTAGCACACAGTAGGTGCTCAATATATATTTGCTGAATATTAGTAATTAGGTTCCAAGTTTTTAACACCTCATAAAAATTTTAAACCTAAAAAAAGATGCCATTTTTAGGCCAGCTGAGGAAAAACTGTTCTTTGTAAGATTTAGGAGAAGCTGGCCAAGTCATTGCTTTTGTAAAAGTTAGGTACCAAATAAATGATGGTATGATATGTCCCTGATTCAAAACTAAACAAATTACAGCTGCAATCCTGGCGAATAGACACATCATAGAGTCAGAAAACATTAAGCCAATGATCAATGGTATGTAATTATCTAATTAAAAAAATTAAAAATGTCTTGTTTATTTTTGATTTTATGATAGGAAAGTTCACTGTAAAATCACTTTTTGTTATCAATTTCCAATATCATTTCATATGTAAAACATATATAGAATGAGTTTTCTTACTCAGGTGGCATTAGGATTATAGCCACAATTTCCAGGCTAGTAAAAGTAAATAAAAATAAAGGGCAAAATAAAGGGCAAAATAAAGGGCAAAAAAAAACTTTGCCAGTTTTTTTAACTGGCAAAAAAAAATTTGCCAGTTACTAATGTTGCCCAAGTAATTGGCAAACATTAACTTTTCCTCTTATATTCCCACATTGAATTCTGTACCCAGAACAAAATGGTTATAAGCTTCCATGGAAGTACATACACTTTTAATAGCTTTGATCATATTTATACTTTCCATTCCTCACCTCCTAGTAATAATAGGACAAGAGCATAAATGGAAATTAAATGAAAAAAATCAAAGCAAATGTCAGAAACATCTTTCCAAGAAAGATTAGAAACACGAAGGAAGGAAGGAAGGGAGGAAGGGAGGAAGGGAGGAAAGAAAAGAAAGAGAGAGAGAGAGAGAGAGAGAAAGAAAGAAAGAAAAGAAAAGAAAAGAAGGAAAGAAGGAAAAAAGGAAAGAAAAAGAAAGAAAAAAAGCCATACCCAAGAGCTGTTCAAAACACAATTACACTAGATGCCATCCAGAGGGGGTTGGGGGAACCCAAGCCCTAAAATATAAGCCTCAATAGATGGACTGATCCTTACATATTAAGCCTTTCCTTGTTCTCCCAAAGGTTCATTTGTGTTTAGATATTGGTTACTATGTGTCGGTCCACAGATTAGATAGATTTTGCTTTCTCCAGTGAAAAGTACACAGCATAGGAAAGTAATTAAAACGTACATAAAAGCCTTAAAATGGCTTTGATTACTTGTAGTTGCTAAAAAGGTAGGAAGGGGTGAAGCCAACACTGACTTCTTTGAGTAGTTACTAGCCTTTGATTTTTCATTCTAAGAGAACTTTCTCTTGAGGTTTGTCTACCTTGTAATGTCATAAAAATAATAGGCTCAGGGCCCCAGGGCAGTGCAGTCAGTTAAGCGCTGGACTCTTGGTTTTGGTTCAGGTCCTGATCTCAGGGTCATGAGATCAAGCCCTGCGTCTGGCTCTGTGCTCAGCATAGTCTGCTAAAGTTTCTCTCTCTCCCTCTGCCCCTCCCTGTGCTCACTTGCTGTCTCTCAAAAAAAAAAGAAAAGACAAAGAAAGAAATGATGGGCCCCCAGAATGATAGAACTAGGAAGAATTGTTGAAGTACCCCCTGGATGGCTGATCCAGTTAGTAGGTTTGGGCTCCCCATACAAGGTTAAGCAACTGCTGAGGTAGAAGGACACCTCCCAGTCTCCCCAGATACTCAGCTGTGTCTCACATCTATTAGAATCCCAGTTTCTCTGATGTCTCTTAGACACACTTCCAGTAGCCGCGTAAGCTGTGTTCAGGGGTGTCCTTCATGCCCTTCACCATGCTGTACCTTCTGACTGAAGGGGTTCAGAGACACCACTTGGTTTTTGTCACAATTTAGTAACTACTAGCAACATTGCCTTAGGTATAGACCTCTCAGTGATTTCTTCCTGGGTTATGTGTTTCCTTACAAAATAAACGTTATCAGAATTCTGTTTTGAAAATCATTAATGTTTTCTTTACCGCATTCCTCTTTGAGCTTCACTTAAGGCATCTATATTTCTGGAGGCTTCATTAGGTTTTTCTAGGAATACCTACAGTAAGAGAGGAAATAATACTTCCCTTCTGGCTTTCAAAATAGGATTTTCTAGTGAGACCATGACCCTGCAAACAAAGATATTTTCTTGAGAGAAGAGTTTCCAGTTTCTTCTATTATATTCAATACAGTAAAGGTTAAATCTGGAGGACTCAGTTCACAGAGTCATCCAGCAATGAAGGGTTGGGTTGGGAGTGTGAGGTCACCAGGCCTGCCGCTCAAAGGGAAGAGAGGGGCTGAGGCTTCGGTGAAAGGCAAGAGAAGAAAAAGATAAGACAGACTATTTATCCCTGGCCCTGAGGCACAGTACAGAGAGAAGTTCCAGAGGCAGGTGTGAGATATGGGCTTAGCACACACACCTAGCTTTGGCTTGGGCAGGGAGAAGTAACAAGTACACAACAGGGGAAAGCAAGAGTTTTGACCCCATTCCTCTTTTAGAATCTTGAGAGGAATCTGTCCTCATCAACCAGAGGTTCAAGTTGAAATTTAACATAGAGTAAATTCTCTGTCTTTCCACACACCACCTACAGCTAAGCCTCGGGTCAGGCACAGACCCTGATACCTACTCCAACATCTCGAGGCAAGTATTTTAAAAGCTCTGAGTTTCAGCTTCTAGATTGGTAAAATAAAGAGATTGGGCAAAATCCTTTTTAATATCTCCTGCAGATTTAAAATCTGATGACACTTAAAAAAAAATTCTGTGGCCACAGTTTGCTATTTGAAGATATTTTCTGCTTAGCCTACATGTTTTCTTTTTCTCTTGTATCCAACTATTGTACTTATCTGTTAACATACAGCGGGAGTTAGCTGGATATATTGAACTATAGTTTCATTTTGTAAGAAAGAAAAGATTTATGAAAGTTATCGAATCACAATTTATAGTAATAAAGCAAACGACATTTCTACAAGAATCTTCTGAAATATAAAAGTAGAGACGTGTCAACAAATCACACAGATTGCAGAGAAAATAAAAAAAGATCTGAGCAAAAATTATATAGATTAACAGAAGTTATAAATGTGAATGTCAAAAGATATCTATGAATTACGATCAGAAATGGTTTTCCTCTATATACTACATAATCTATCCATTTGTGGGGAAATTTCTCTTACAGGAGCTTTATGACCATAGTAAGGAGAAGTTACTCTCTCCATTTTCATGCAAGCAAGAGAAATAGGAAAATCGAATACTGTAAAATGTTAGGTTACTTCTTCCCAGTCTAATACGTTGTCTTAGCCAGAGAAGCAATTCTCTTTTTTCCTTAAATTTCTGCATGATTGGATTGTCATAAGTCTGCCTCATAATCTACTTAAAATAAGTGACATATTTCACCAAAACCTAAAGGGTTCCTACATAAATATCTCATTTTCATTTAATGTTATTTAAACACTTGACTTATCTTATTATCATCACAGCCACAAATGACTTTCCTGATGGCCACTCAAATGAATTTGAAGAAAATTCTGACCTTGCCTCTACTATGAAGGTGTAACTCTCATTCTAATTACTTCATTTGTCCTTCTCTTGGTCCTTGGGCTGTCAAGGAGGGAGAAAAAGATGTAACATTCCTGGGGCTACATTATCTGACTCATACTTACTTAAAATAGCACTGTTATCCACCACTTGTCCTGGTCACAGCAAACATTGATAGAGATATACTTAATGGAAGGAATTGAAGGCTAATTAAGATAAATGTGTAGACTAAGTAAATGAAAATTTTATGGAGAAGATAAAGAAGATTTAAGAAAAGAAAATCAAGGTCACCATCTGTGGTTGGTTATCATTGAACTTATTTATACTAATAAGATAAAGAAAGGGGGAAAAAATCAGATAATTGAAATGATACATATCTTATGGGGAAAATCACCTGACAAGAACAATTTTTGGATGACCCACAAAGGCAGGACATATGGTAGAAAGCCTTCAGAAATTAGAAACCCAAAGAGAAAGAATTAAATAAGTCAAGAAAAGCCATTCATACAAGCAAAGTAAAATAGCTAATTCAATTGTTTGAATGATTAAGAACAAGTATAGACAAAAATACTTGCTGTTGAGAAAAAGAAAAAGATTTTCCTCGTATTATCCAGGTTGACTGGTTGCATTAATCTAATTCATTGGATTGATTAATCACTTAGCTTTGTTCTTATTGGCACAGCCTTGGTGTCCTAAAGCCTTAAGCCCATGGGGTATATTTAGTTTCATTCTCTTCAAACTAATCTTTGAATCAATTAATCACAGAATGCTTACTTATTATGCTTCATGTAGTTGTGTCTTAAAAATGGTATCATTTATATTTAAAATGTATTTTTCACATAAAGAAGTATACCAAAGCTCAAAAAGATTATTTTTCAAGAAGTTTAGCTCAATAAATAATAACATCTATTAAATGTCAATGAACTATACCTAGCTCTTTATTAACTTAAGTAATGACCTTTTTAATCAGATATTCCTGAATAACCCACCTTTATCTTCTGCAGCCTTTCAAGATTGTCCTTCTTTGATGCCCATATGGCCTCTATCATATTTGGTCAGGGGAAGCCAAGTCTTTGCCCCTTCCTGTTTTTGAGAAATCCCAATAAATGCATTTGTTCTTTATGCAGCCTGATGGTCACTTATTCCTTCCCTGCTTTCATAGTCCTCTCTTCTGCTATGCAGCCAACTTTGGATACTGCCCCCCATTACTGTATCACCCTAAAGTACAACATAAACTCTTCTCTTAGTTCTCCAAAGAAATTATCACACCTACCTATCACTTTTAGCAAAATCTCACCAAAATCTTAGAAATAATGGAAAGATAAAGAAATGCCAAAGCAGATTGGGGGGGAATGGATATTCCTAGTCATTTACCTCTACCCGTTCTCTTCCTGGATGGATGTGGTTCTCAACCCCAAGCCTACTATAATTTCAAGAAGCCAGTTCTCCAACCACAGAGGAGTGACCCCCTCTCTCAGGCTATCCTGCCTGATGTCTAGACCCTCACCTTTTCTGAAGTTTTTGGTGAGGAAACAAGAGCTTTCTTCCATTATTTTATGTTTGTTTTTTTTTCATCATTTTAATTTCCCCGAATGTAAACCATTGCAAAGTTGCAACTTAATCTAAAAGGAAACAAACTTTTGATTATTATGCACAGTTTCATTAATACTTGGCTTTTCCTTACCTCTAAATATTCCTTTCCAGAATGGAATATTGACTTTTACATTAGAAAGTATGAAGACCTACAAAGGCTCTTCCCTTCTCCCTTAAAGTTATAATGCAGTCTGCTCTCAAAATTGAATCCAAAACGTATGTCATATTCTAAAGAAAAGGGAGGGGTGGGAATTGACAGCTTGAAGGTGCTGTTTTTCCTCTACAACTAACCATTTAGGCTTCAATAAATACTTGGATCCTGCCCCAGCTAGAGGATTCTTGCTACGTTGGAAATTACTTACTTGCTAGTCAGTATCCAGTTATTCCTAAAATTAATAGTTATGTGAATGAAATCAGCAGAGAATTTCTAAACCAATTTGCATATGGAGTTCAGTAATGTGTCTGAGTTTATGGATGATTTGACAGTGTCCCTTTTTAGCCCCATATGTTGGAAACTTAAAAAACACAGGATGCATAAGCTGACTTTGGTTGAACATGGCCGATATGGAGCTATTAGTCAGCGCATTTATTATCTAACTGGATTTCACCTTTTAAAGCACCATGTAGGAATTGTTCAGAGCACCTTAAGTATCTTAAAAAATAGAAAAAAGCTCTAAAAACTTAAGACATTGAATTGTTCATTTAATCTCCTTTCCTCCAAAGAGGAGAAGAAATCATCCACAACTTTCCATGTAAGACAGAGAAGTGCAATTCTTTAAAAACCTTAGATACTTTTGAAAAAGAGCCAAATATTTTGTCTTGTTCCCTGGAAATAGCACCCATCCCACATGATATTAAATGTTCTAACTTACTTGAAACAAAGTATGGATTATTCAGTGGGAAAAAGACAGAATCTAATTGGGCTCTAATCCAAAACTTGGAAATAAGTTCTGGTTGGAAATTCTTCTACAATTAGCACAGAATGCAATGGCCGAGCCATCAAAACTGAATAAAATATCTATGGCTTGTGAAAGCCCTGAATAGATCAGGTGCAAAGCTAGTAGGACAGTATTTACAAAGCACTTGCATTCTGTAATGTGACCATTACAAATTCATTATGAGTCAGATTGGGAAAATGAAGAGACCAAAGGTATTAATAACAAAAAGGAAAATTTATTTTAACGATGAAGAGTTAAAAATGTTTATTTACTAAATATACATAGATACCTCCCTATTAGCCACTTACTTGTTTTAATCGATTTCCTCAAACTAGTTTATGTTCACACAGAGCCCTACTCAAGCTTTTCTTCTCCAGCAATCTGTTGTAGATTCATGATGGATTTGTCATTTTTCTCTCCATGGCTAGTGCTTTCATCAACTGAGACCCAAATTTCCCTGGAAAATAATTCTCCAACCTTGCCCAAACTTCATATATCTTTAATAGTTTATTATTCTATATAAGACGTGCTGAGATGAAAGCTAGCTTGGTGACAGGGGGCAAGCTTTTACCACCACCACTTATTTTCTTCAGGCATACATTTATTTATTCACTCAACAGAAGTTTAACGAATGAGAGTGATTGTACCATTGGATTTATTTTCTGAGTGCAGAAAATGAAAGAACATGAAAAGAACAAGACCATATCTGCCTGAGGAGGGTCATCATTTACCACGGGATTCTTCCTGGTCTAAATAGTGAAATTTTTGGGTGTTAATTACATAGAAAATATTGACATTCTATTCTTTTTTAAAAGATTTTTATTTCTTTTTGGCATTCTATTATTAAAGATGCTAATGATATAACTAGTTAATGGGACACATTAAATCATTTCTCTTTGTTTTTTCTAGAAATTGTTATGATTCTCTGATATTTCATCATAACTAAAATGGATTAAAACAGGGAGGCAGACATGTCGTAGGTAGCTGTACTCTGTTATTATGGCAGATGAAGACCTCAGTACTTAGCTGGGATAATCAAGCTGTCCTGTGCTGTGAAAACATTATATTAACCTATTAATTGGAAGGTTTACATCCTCTGTGATCTTTCAGTTTTCTAATGAAAATTTCTATTGGATCAAAAATACACAGAATTCAGCTGCATATAGGGATGAAGTGCTATATCTTGTACTTTGGACGATGTGACATACGCTTAAAAAATATTTAATAATGTAAAAACCTTAATTTGGGAGTCATACCTAATTACGGTTAAAAGGATGAAATGTAAAATAGTTCAAGGGATGAAATCTGCTCACTACAAAATGGTCAATCAAAAACTCACATCGCCCACTGAGATCAGCCACTTTGTACTGACAGGTGGACCACAAGGATTTGACCCACAATACCACCATTTTGAGAGGATCGTCTTTTGAATGAGCTCAGTTATCTAAATTGCACTCGAGTAAAGAAAAAAGGAATGGAGCACTAATTAGCAAGTGATAAAATATTAAGTGTGTAAAGCTAAATGTATGAAATGGGTTGCTCTGGGATCTGGCTGGGATATCGAATATAAGTCACTTAGCTATCAAGAGCCTTGTGTTAGTCCAGCGCCTGGGGGGCTCAGTCAGCTAAGCATCTGACTCTTGATTCAACTCAGGTCATGATCTCAGGGTCCTGGGATCGAGCCCCACATCAGGCTCGGCGCTCAGCATGAAGTCCACTTGTCCTTCTTCATCTGTTCCTCCCATGCTCTCTGTCTCTCTCTCTCTCTCTTAAATAAATAAGTAAATAAAATCTTAAAAAACAAACCAAAACACTGTGTTAGTCCAGAACCAGCTAGTTACTCAGTCTCAGGGGGAGTTGGGTTCTTCAGCATGGCTAAGAATCCATGAACTCTTGAAATTGAATCTTCTCATCCCACATTGCACTCTCATGTTACAGGAGACGTAAAAACATAGTATATGTATTCATAGTACAAATATTTGTATGGCCGTGGAATTTAATTGTGTATTTAATTTTTTATTATTTGTTTTAGTAACTCCATGACCGGAGATGTTTTATTTAAACATTCAAAATGTTGAAATAATTACAGACTCAGACCCCCAAGAAGATGCAAAAATAGTGCAGAGAGGTCTTGTGTACCCATCAGCAGCTCCTCCCAACAGTGACACCTTACATAACTATAGGACATTATCAACTCCAGGAAATTAATTAGAACAGTATAATTAATTAGACGTAGACCTTTCTCAGGTTTCACATTTTTTGTACTCACTTTTTGTATGTCTTTGTGATTCATTCTCTGGCAATTTATCACATGTATAGATTCGAATAACCAGCATCCTTATAATGAAGGAAAAGAAGTGTTCCAGCACTAGAGAGTGCTTCCCTGTGCTGTCCCTACCTCCTCCTCTTCCCTGACCTCTGGCAGCACTGATCTGTTTTCCATCTCTTTAATTTGCCCTTTCAAGAACACTGTATAAATGGAATCATACAGTATGTTTACTTTTGAGGCTGGCTTTTTTCTGGCAGCATAATGCCCTTAAGATTGAACCAGTATGTCTCATGCATCAATATAGTTCATTTCTTTTTATGTCCAAATAGTATTATGCCATTATCTGGATGCACACAATTTGTTTAATCATTGACAGTGAAGGACGTTTGGGTCATGTCCAGTTTTGGGCTATTTTAAATAAAGCTGTTATGAATATTCATACCCAGATTTTTGTATAAACATAAGTTTTCGTTTTCTAGGATAGATGCCCAGAAGTGCTGGGTTATATGGTAAATATATGTTTACCTTTGAAGAAACTGCCAGACAAATTTTCTGAGTGGCTGTGTCATTTACATTTCCACCAACAATGAGATCTAGTTTTTTCACAACCTCACCAGCATTTGATATTATCACTATGGGTTTTCTTTTATTTTAGCCATTTTAATAGATACGTAATGGTGTGTTGGGGTGGTTTTAATTTGCGTTTCCTAATGACTAATGTTGTTGGACATCTTTTCTTATATTTATTTGCCATCTATATATATTCTTTGATGACATGTCTGTTGAAATCTTTTGCTAGTTTTCTAATTGGATTGTTTGGTTTCTTTTCTTTTTTTTTTTTTTTTAAGATTTTCATTTATTTATTTGACAGAGAGGAGAGAGATCACAAGTAGGCAGAGAGGCAGGTGGGGGGCGCGGGGAGCAGGCTCCCTGCTGAGCAGAAAGCCCGATGCGGGGCTCGATCCCAGGACCCTGAGATCATGACCTGAGCCAAAGGCAGAGGCTTAACTCACTGAGCCACCAGGCACCCCGGATTGTTTGGCTTCTTACTGTTGAGTTTAGAGAATATATATTCTGTGTATGAATCATATGTCTATATGTGATTTGCAAATGTTTTCTCTAAATCAGTAGCTCATCTTTTCATTTTCTTAACATGATTTTCCACAAAGCAAAACTATTTAATGTAGAAGAAGTCCAATAATTGATTATTGGTCCAATTATTATTATTGGACCAATAATAATTTTATGGATCGTGCCGTTGGTGCCCTGTCTAAGAATTTGTTGCTTAACCTTGGGTCATGAAGATTTTCTCTCATATTCTTTTTTTTTAATTTTATAGTTTTACATTTTACATTTATTATGTATGATCCATCTTGAATAAAATTTTTGTGTAAAGTGTGGGCTTTAGGTCAGGATTCATGTCTTTTGAAATTGATGCCAGTTGTTAAGAAGGCTCTTTCCTTTCACTGAATTAGTTTTTTCTCCATCAGAAATCAGTTGGTCATATTTTTTTTTTATCTCTGTTTTTTAACCAGTGGAAAAGTGAAAGAGAGAAGAGAAGGTTTAGACTCCTATCAGCTACATGGAGATAGGAAATAGGGCCTTTATTTCAGGTGGGCATGTGTCCAGCTGAAAACTAGAGTGTCTGTTACTATGGAAGAAGAGGACAATGAGTATTCAGGGACATTTGGAAGTCCACCAGGAAAGCGATCTTTTAAAAACAAAAACAAAACATGATTCAGCAGTTGAGTAGGTTTTCCCTCCCATCAGGGTCTGGCAGAGAAGCTACATGGCTGACGTCTTTGGGTCTGAAAGTCCACAGATGCTTTCTGCCTGCCTCACTAGGAAAGCTTTAGTATTTAATCTCAATCCTTTGCCTTCCTCTCTTCTTAATTATATGCTGACTGCAGTATTCCAGACTTGAGCCTGGTATACCACTCTTGATTTCTTTTCGGTGACTCCTTTATTTGTGGTTCATGATCTTTCTGTTGCTGACTCAATTCTGGTTAGCTTTAGATGGCTCATGACTTGTCCCCAAAGTTCATTGTTTTTAGATCTTGAGAGTTTCTGATTGAGATAAAAGAGGACAGAAGAGCCACAGTTGGAAGAGTCTCCGGATGCTGGAAGTTACAAGGGAGAAACAAATGACACGGTTGGCGAGTGCAGGCGTATTTCACCTACGTGCAAGTGCACCTTTATACTATGAAACGTCAGGCCTGAGCTGTGGAGGCTGAGAGAGCAGGGACATGCCCTTTCTCGTCTTCACTGGTAGCGCTTGTGTACTACTTGATATTCAAAATGGTGCCCAAGTGAGCCCTGATGTTTTTCACTCAGGTAAGAAACAACTAAACAGTATTAGAAAATCTGCCCTGTTTAATCATATGCTGAGTCCTTTTTGGTTCCAAGAGAGCACTAGGCTGGTCAGCATCCAGTAGATTTGGCCTCAAGGTGCGGCTGGAGTGGGAACCTGGCTGAAATGAGGAATGAACATTGTCAAAGATGAGCCTGATTGCCTGGGACCCATTTGGTGAAAAATTGACATTCCTGTCGCTTTATTATTTTTTTTTTATCCTTTGAAAGGTGTTAAATTTTGTAAATGTGCACAAGGCTTTCACATGAGCGATAGGCAGGTAGATCGATAACTTAGTGTTCTCAAAGGTGCTCTGGAAAGATGACGGTAGTTCTTTTGTCAGTATTGCCAATATGAATATTTATGGTCCCAAATCCTTTTTAAATTGCAGAAAACTGAGAAGTTAGATCGACCAATAATAACTCTATCAGTTTTAATGCTGGTTTATATGAACATGTCAAAAAAATTCACATAACTACCAGCATCAGGTGTTAAATCTTATCATTAATGGCAGATGTATTTGACACATTTATCATGGAGCTTTGACATATATCCAGAGAAGGTGTTTAACAATCAACTTTGACTTACATTTCGCTGTACTGGAAAGAGGAGTATGAGGTAAAGGAAAGCGACATAAGCACTACACTTGTGGGTGGAAAGTGGTTAAGAGTGAGTGCTCTGAAATCAGACATCTTGTTGGCACCACTATTTAAACAGTGGCAACCTTAAGTGAATTACTTAATCATCTGCGCCTCATTTTTTTCACATGTAAAAGAGAGTAATATTATTAAGTGCTAAATATGGTAGTTACAGTAAAGGAGATAATCAATACAAACTGTTGGAACAATCATAAAATATTTTATTCTTAACATAAACTTCAATATTTCCTAAGTACTTATTCATTTATTTTCTTATTCAACAAATACTGGAGTACCTAAGTACCTGCTGTGTACTTACTGTTCTAGTTTAGAATGATTAGTGAACAAAGCAGAAGAAAATCTTTGCCCTTGGGAAGCTTTCTTCCCCCCCCTCCCTCCCCCATTTCTTATGCTTGGAATTATACTGAGAATCCAAAATTTTGCTTCATTGATTTTATTGATTTATTTTAACGTGGCTCATTTTTACCACATCTGAAACTTTTCAGACTTCAACTCACACATCATCTTTAGTTCTGGTCATAGTGTTGTCTCTTCAGAGATTCTCCAGAGAGGTTGATTTCCATTGCAATACTGACTTGATTTAATAGAATACCTATTATGTCGCTTCTTACAAAAGATGGTGTGTGGAAGGGTGCTTGTCTATGGGCAGACACTGATGGTAACACCAACTTTCCTTCCTTAGGCTGTGGCTCTGTGGTGTCTGTTTTCTCCATTCAGCATGTTTTTAAAGAGAAGAGGACAGTGTCTCAGTGGCCACATTGTATGCTGTCCCTCATCTCACGCTGGATGAGAGTCAATAAACTTGCAACTTTTCTTAAAGAATATAAGAACAAAGGTTATTCAAGGAAGACAAAGATTAAAAACCCTCAAATGTACGATGTTAACTACATAGAACTGTTTTTCTTCGAGACTTATTTTTTTAAAAGCCATGTTTTATTTTTGGTAGAGACAAGTCTTTTCTAGAGCTATTTAATTGTACTGGCCAAAGTTGGCAACTCTATAGGACTTTGATTTCTATAGTACCATCTTAGTTTCCTTTGTAACACACACACACACACACACACACACACACACGTTACATAAACATTATTAGAAATAAAATATTCACTTGTTTTATAAAAAATAAAAATTTCATTTTATCACCATAGTTTTAATGTATTACTGTAAGATTCAGCACACCTTTAATCGTTGTTCTTTCCATGAAGATTTTCAGTGACCCATTAAAATGATCAGAATAATTGCCAGGAAATTCCTCTCTCTGTATCTCTCTATTGTTCTTGAATTGGACACATATTTGGAAATGGGGTGAAAATATAGAAATCACTTCCAACATCTTATTATAATGTCTCAGTTTCTCAAGCTAGAATAAAATCATTCAAAGATGCGCCTCATTTCTGCTCTTCTCTTGACACATCTATTCTCACTACCTTTTCCCTTCTTTCTCTTTTCCTTGCCTCCCTGACACCCCTCCACAAATATAGTAGGAAATGAAGAGCCAGTCACAATTTAGTAAGGGCAGTAATCAGAGGAGAAAGTTTTGTTTTCCTTGTATCTCAGGCCCAGAAAACAGACATATATGTGGCCATCAATCAGTTTTATAATTGCTTTGTGAACTACTCAACTATTTAGCTTTTTTTTTTTTTAAGATTTTATTTATTTATTTGAGAGAGAGAGAGAGAGCATGAGAGAGGAGAGGTCAGAGGGAGAAGCAGCCTTCCCCCGCTACCACCCTGAGCAGGGAGCCCGATGTGGGACTCAATCCTGGGACTCCAGGATCGTGATCTCAGCTGAAGGCAATTGCTTAACCAATTGAGCCATGCAGGAGCTCACTATTAGCTTTTTGATCTTAGTGATATGCTAGCCAACACATAAACTACCTCCTACAATCATTAATTCATAGTTTTCATAGCTATTTCTCCATGGACAGCTAAAAGAATCCTATTACTATTCCCAAAAGCAATGGAATGTTTTCCCTTTCACTACCTAAGGGAAACAGAATCTGTTGAATTCACAATAATCCAATTCGTGAATTCAGGTACTTTTTTTTTTTTTAAGATTTTATTTATTTACTTGACGAGAGAGAGAGAGAGAGAGAGAGAGAGAGAGAGAGAGTAGGCAGAGAGGCAGGCAGAGAGAGGAGAAAGCAGGCTCCCTGCTGAGCAGAGAGCCTGAGCAGAGAGCCTGATGTAGGGCTCGATCCCAGGACCCTGAGATCATGACCCGAGCCGAAGGCAGAGGCCTTAACCCACTGAGCCACGCAGGCGCCCCTTGAATTCAGGTACTTTTGATCCAAGAATTTTTTTTTTATGCCTGCGCCACCTAGATTGGCTGCATCCATAGCTCAGAGATGGCTAGGAAATTGGACAGCCCTCTGTTTTGACAGTCAATATTGACAGTGTTGGCATCACTGATGGTTCCAAGATGTTTTATTTTGGCAGGGGCAGGAAAGTTGGGACATCAGTGGAGTCTATAATTTAATGCTTATTCAGATTGCCAAAGTATTTTCACTGAAAGCAGATAATGTAGTCTTAAAACAATAACACCAATCTCCCTACATATTTTCCTGTCATAGATGAACAGGAAATAAGTTGATACATGTGGTTGACCTCATTAGATCAGATTTTATAGGTTATGGAGACAGAGATGCCATCAACATTTCAGCTGCTTCTTTAATTTAGAAACCCACTTACAAGGAAAGAGGTCAGGTAACCCACTGCTGCATTTTAACATTAAGATGATTTTGCATGGCACTATTCTCTTTTAGATTTGAAAATATTAGTGTTCTGATTTAAGTGGTGGACAAAGAGGAATTTTAACCAAAATATTCGAGTCATTTTGATCGTCTTTGGCCAGGTCTCCTGCTGCCGTTGCTCAGTTCAACCCAAACCCAAGAAACAGGTGTCTTATTTAGTGAGTTCATCATATGTATGTAGCTGAATCTCAAATTTGTTAGTGTCTATTGTACAGTTCTCCTTCACAATCTTTAAGTACCCGGTGTTATAATGAGCCTTCAGTTAAGACTTCATGATATTTTAAACTTATCAAATTTAGGCAATTTTGTTTGAATTTCTGTCATTTGAAAAGTAAAACAAAAAGAGGCTTTAGCAATTTTTTTCCTTTTAGAAAACGAAGGTGCATGCCTTTGACAAGTACTATTGTTAAGTGCTACTAATGTGAAGAGAAATATATAGTCCATTTTCCTTGAATTTATTCTGACCTTGCCATTTTGTGCAGTGTTTTTTTGTTTGGGTGTTTCCTTTTTTGGTCATTTGCCATTTTCAGGAGACAGTTCATTTTCTTAAATGAAGAAAGAGACTCTGAGAAGCAGTCATTCCACACAATCTCCACAACACAATTTCAAGTTACTGGTCCAAAGTATTTGGCACTTTAGGCAGTAATTTATAATCCTCCATTAGACCCTGCCCTTTGAAATAATCACAGTTTTGTTATTTTATCTTGAAAATTGTATTCTCTGGGGCTGCCATTCAAAGAAAAATATACCAAAAGGTAGATAAAACCAATCATTCTGTCATTCCCTGTTCTGCATTTTAGTGGAGATGATGGTGACAGATGAAAATTCTTTGAAAGAAGGATTGCCTCTGTGTATCAACTCAAACGTAACTTGTTTTGCATTGTCAGATAACAATGCTGACTGGAGCAATGGAAAAATAAACATGGATGGGGCATCAGTGGAAAAGTCCATCACTCAATTTCTACCAATAATAAATAAATGGAGAAAAAATATATATTCATTACATGGTTGAAAGACCCGAAGCCCATAACATTTAGAAATGCAATTTCCAAACATCCTGTGAGCATTTTCAGAAGCTGTAGCTGAATATCAATAGGATATTTGTTCATCCCCAAAATCATGTTGCTGTTCTTTTTTTACCTCCCCATGTTTCAGTCTGGCCTGCTTCCTCCGGTGAGGCTGTTGAACCTAAACCTTGACCAAGTGAGGGTCAGAGCTGCTACAAAGTTGACAAGCACACTGGAGAAGAGAAACTAGTGAACCAAAGTATCTATCATGAAGAGACCACCCATATTGTGGTTAAAGATTTGGGGAACCTTCTGAATTAAAAAAGTTGTACTGTTGGTCACCTGACGTTTTTAAGTGAGGGTTCCAAAGTTTTGCAGCCATGTAAACAAGATGCACGGAAGTGCCCTGGAGTCATAGATGCCAGATAATATGTTGTAATATCACTAGAAACACTGCTGTGCATTTTGAGGATTATATTCTGAATCTAAATATGTATACAATAACTACATTTTTTGACCGATGACTGGGCTGACTAGTTTGCCTTCAGACCAGCAGTCGAAATAGAGAAGACGGCCCCTTTGTGGACGGGATCCAGTCTTCTCCAAAATCTGGCAACAGAGTGACACATGAAAGCAGAATGCTTACCAGACAGCGGGGATGCTTTCAATTGTTATCTAAAATGAATTTATTTTCTTTACCTTCTGTTCCATTTTCCTCAGAATGAAAATGGACACCTGACTTCCAGGATATCCATTGAGTATATAACTTTTCCAATCTTAATGTTTACAGTATCATTTCTACTTCTTCCCTGCTTTATTACATGAAGCAAGAAAAAAAAAAATTAAGGTCTGTAAGCTCCAGGGAAGTCAGCTGAATCTAGAAATTAGTCAAGATGCTGCCTTTCTCCTTTCTAGCTTTTGTTTATAAGTACTCCCACCATGCTGAGCAACACAAGAACTCCACCTCCCACTAATATCGGAGGAACTTAACATCGCACAAGTATGACAAGTTCCACCAGAACACCCGTCATTCACATTTTCGCAGGATATGCATATATACGAGCATTTCCCCCTCACCGGCATTCCTGCTGAATGGTCTTTGGCTTCCCATCTTGTTCTTGCCACAAAATACCCCAGCATATCAACAGCAGGGCAATTGGAATTGAGACTATTACAGAATTTTTGTGTGGTGTTTTCTTGAGGTATATAAATAAAGATTTCAGATTAAATATAAAAGTCATCATTACCAGGGGCTCCTGAATGGCTCAGCTGGTTAGTCGTCCAGCTCTTGACTTCAGCTCAGGTCACAATCTCAGGGTTGTGGGATCACGCCCTGCATCGGGCTCCTTGCTGGGCCTGGAACCTGCTTGAGATTCTCTCCCTCTCCCTCCCTCTCGCCTCCTTCCCACACCTCCTCCCCTCAACTCATGCTCTCTCTTCCTCTCTCTTTCTCTCTCTCTCTCAAAAAAGTAATCATTACCAGAAAAATTTTCAGTCACTTCAGTGATAGAAAGCAAAACAAAGAATTTGTTGTCCCTTAGGTTTAAAGAAATAGCAATTCAGTTCAGTAAGAAATGGACTCCAATCCCTACATTCCTTTGGATTAATGTCACACATGCACAGATTGCAAGGAAACTGCACCTGTGCTTGTAACAACGGAGGTTGGAGAAGAAAAGACCCTCAGAGAGGAGAGGTTTGCAGCTCCTCACTGGAAGTCAAAGAGGTTGTAAAACAGTCCCTTGAGGCAAAGCCATGCCTTAACCGTGCCTTCTCCCTCAAGTATGCACCCCAGAGACATCCGTCAGAGCAGAATGGAATTTGTTCAGATTCCATGAATGTGAAATGCTATGCTCTGACCTGGTCTTTTCATCTCTCTCTTTGCATTTGCTCTCTTTCAAAAAGCAAAACGTAAAGGACATTATAGGAAATATGGCTAACTTGTTTGAAAGAACAATATTTAACCACTGTATCACAGTAATTCATTTTATATAAACACTGCTACTTGCAGACCCTGGATTAATAGGTTAGGATCTGGAAAGATCCTGAACGGTCATCTGGATTAGCCCTCTGCCTCCTAACCCATCAAACACTCCTCTACTCATTTTGCAGTAAAATCTGCCAAGGAAGCGAGGCCAGCCAGGACCCAGAACTCTCCTGTGAGTCGTTAGTTTTGTTGTCCTCGTTCTTACTGTTTCTCTGAGCGTAACAAGACTGCATTCTTAAAGTATCCTATTAAAAGTGTCCTATAATTCAGATTTTCTCCCAGATTTGATTACCTTGTCTCCCAATTAGTACAATCTGGAGGAGACTTACTGTGTTTGTGCCTGTCTTTACTCAAGGTTTATGTACAGAATTAGACCCATTATACCTAAAAACTGTAGCCAATTACTGTTATATAAGCGATCAAAACATTTTAATTTTTCTTTGACATATTCCTGTTAAATTATATTGTCTGTATGAATGGCAAGGAACATAAATCTGATGGTGAATACGTGTGGATTTACAAGACATAGCTTGAAGTTAATGATTGATTGGATGTGTGAGTTGGGAATTCAGTTTTATAATTTTATAACCACTCCTTATACGATTATAGATTCATTTTTCCCAAAACAGTTAATATTTACAGGGAATGCTGCCCTTCAATCTTCTCAGCAACCGAGCTGCTGATAAATAAATTCAGAAATACAGCCCTGCATAATGCTCTGCAATCATCTTATTCCAGGAGCAGATCACTTAAATTGGACTGGACTGGCAGAGCTCATAAAGGCCTTCAAGCCAAATAAGGGGGGGGGGGGGGTCTACCACGGAAGCCACTGGTATTTGCTAAATGATTTTCACTTACTAGTCTACTTATAAAATGAACTCCCTCACTTGGTCTACTGACCAAGTCCCCGCTCATCTGAGGGAAGGGCTGGTTCGAAACGTGAAAGAGCTGCTGACTTTCCACTCTGAGCAGGCAAACGGCTCCTGCTTTTTCCAAAGTGAATCCATACAATGGGCAGGAAAAGAGAGAGACAATATAACAAGTCCAGTAAGCTCGAGGTAAATAGGAATTTAAAGCTGTTATTACCCACTTAGGTTGGCTTGAGTTTGCCCGTGAGCAGGGTCTCAGATTACAAGGTCACGGAAGGGACTATGAAGAGTCACATAGGAAGTAGGGTGGGTGGGAAAGAGTCAGAGGCTCTGCCCCGAGATAAGGCGGAACCCTGAGCACAGAGAAGCAGTTCATCACGGGACCTTCAGGGATCATAAAGCCGTGTCCCTGAAAACACCTTTGGCCCAGGATGCAGGATACCTATACCCTCTAATGGACCTTCAAGTCAAGAGCCTTCGTTCTGTGCCTGAATACACTAATTGGCATCTGTGTGTTGCCCAGTCGCTTCCCTACCGTGGGGCTTATCTCGCCAACATTAGATGGTCGCCACACCTCCGCGTAGCTCTCCGTCCGGAACCTCCAGCTGCATGATGATGTTCTGCGCCTGCGCAGTGTGGTATTGCGGGCCCTGGCCACACGTGGCTTGAACTGTGGCTAATACAACTGAGGAACTATATTTTTTATCTTAAATCCTTTAAAGTTGAGTAGCCACCTGTAGCTATGGCTTAAAAGTCGTGTTGGCTTGGCAATGTCACAAGTTATATGACCTTGAGCAATTTACGAGGGCGCGTTGAACTTCGCTTTCCTCTCCAGCGCAGGACTGGAGAGAGGTGCTTGCTGCCGATGAAAATTGCGGTCCTGAGTACGGAAGAGGTGCCCACCTCTAGGGGGAGCCCGAGACCTCTGCATACGGCTCCCTTCCCACTGCGGAAGCCTGTTCCTAATCTGACCCTTCCTACCCAGTGAAATTAAGTGTTACCGAGGGTTGAGAGTACAGATTAAAGCCCTGGCCGGTGAATGTGGGGCGCAAAGATAATGGTTGTAAATATTCACGGAACTGGAATGGTAAGGAGGCAAGAGATGGCTGATGCCCGAAAGGGAAGACCCTTGCTGGCAGACCTCACAATCCCCCCGAGGGCTGTCTCTCTCTTTTCTTCTTCCTACCTCTGTTCTGGGACAAGATTAAGATACAGAAACCCTAAACTCTTAAAGATTGTGGTGTTTCATTCATGTTTCGTTATAAGTGCAAACAGCATTAGAGTAAAGTAAATCTAAGGAAAATTTTCAAAAAGGCCATTGCTAGGCCAATTAGGTTATCAGGGCCTTCCCGTCACCATCCCAGGCACTTTTTTGTCAATCCAACAGCTATCGCCCACGTTTCGGAAAGACTTCCTGGTCTTTGGGCAGACAGCCCAAACCAATAGCCCTCGGAGGGAAGTGAATGCTTTCTCTTACTCTCCTATTCCTGATCTTCTAACTTTGGATCTGCCTAGGAATTAAAAACCAAAGACGTGGATAGACTTTGGAGAAAGCAGGGACGGATGACCCAGTGGCCCTTAGTTTCTGTAGTTCCTTTGTGTCTGTAGTTCTTAAACTTGAGCAGTACCACAGAATCACCTGAGGGCTTTTAAAGATTTTATTTATTTGACAGAATTTGCATTTCTAATAGGTTTCCCCATTTCTTACTATGCTAGCCTGAGGACCCTACTTTGAAAACAATTGCTTTAGATCTTGCCTTGGGATTTAGGGTCCAAAGTCCAGCTGATAAAGATAGGTTGTCTTGGCTCCTTTGCCAGCTCCTTAGTGTGTGTGTGTGTGTGTGTGTGTGTGTGTGTGTGTGTGTGTGTGTGTGTTCATTCCCAGGGAACTCTCTTAGAGGAGCAGTTGTGGCTGAGGGCAAGAGCCAGCATTTCTGAGTTCCCTAACCAAATGCAGCCTGTAACATATCTTTGAATAGCATTTAAAATGATCCAAAACCCCAAGAACAAGACCCAAACCAATATTGCTTCTATTTTTTTATTCTCTCTTCTTTCTGTGTTGCCATTTTTTATAAACTCTACTCTCCCTTGGTGAGCCTATAACTTTTCATTTCCTGAGTCGTATTTTAGACTCGGGAGTATTGGCTAAGACAGAAGCAAGTCAACCACTCCTGTTTTACTGTGCCTGGAAGAGATTAGAAAACAGAACTGTCCCCCATGACTTCGCCATTTTTTCCACACCCAGGGGAGAGATAGAGCCGTAAATCATGGTTGCTTGGTCAATGGTGGGTCTATACAACCAAACTTGTTTCCATGGCGTGGAGGAGTTGAAGTTGGATTAGAGGTCTTAAGAGGTTGTGGAGAAATATATAAGGTTGCGTTGCCTAAGACGGTTTTCTAAACAGAGAAAGAATTAACTTTGAGAACTTGGTGGTCACTGGCTCCAGCAGAGCTCATTTGAAAATAGGCTGCTCATCAGTCCCCTGTGGGGCTTTCTTAAAATACAGCAGCCTAGGCCTCACTTCTAGATGGTCTGATTCAGTGGGTCTCATAAATGGACCTGAGATTTATTTAATATCATACATACTGGCATAGTTGAGTTTACAATGTAGGTGCCTGACACAACCTGTTTTGTTTCTACATTGGCTGCTTCTATTTAAATTAGGTGACATGCATGATACTCCTCCCCCCCCCAAGAGAAAATCCCACCTTCATCCTCTCACTTTATCGTGACAGCATTGCTGGTGGATCACGCAGCAAGGGAAAAAGAACGTTAGCTTTCTGACCCTACCATGTATTCAAAAGCTATAGGGACAGGAAGAGTGTGTTATGCTCACCTCTTCTGTGAGAGCACTTTCGTAAATAGTCCACATATCTCAGGGCTCCAAACACACAGTTTATAAGAGTCCAGGTGTTAGACACTCCGCGATCGATTTTAAACTTGGGTAATTTTACTCTTCCTATCCAAAGGCAGTTTCAACATATGTGATGTATTTTGGTTTGGGTTGTCATGAGTGCCAATAGCTCAGAGTGCTGTTAAAATAACCCTCTTTATCCCAGCCAGTGGCTGATCTCCAAGGAGCTCAAAACGTTTTATTAATTTATTAGTTATCAAAATGGAGGTCTTCTGAAGGAAATAGAAAGTCTTATTGCTTCCATTTTACAGATGAAGCAGTCAAGGCCCAAAGGCTAACTGATTGTTTTGTGGTCTCATAGAATCCAGAGGCTTTGTGTTTCTGAGGTCAGGGGTCTAAGATCTAGAAATAAAAACAAAAGCAAAATTCTGCTGTATGAAATATATGTCTTGTCATCTCTCATCCCAAAAGAGAATGGAACTTTCTTTCTGGCAAATTCATCAGAACTTATACTTCACTTGTGGAATAGCAAAACATTTTTCTTTCTCCCTCATTTTATGCTGTTTTGTTTTGTTTTGTTTTTTTAAGTAAATGTAGGCATGAGATACTAAATATCAACTTATAAGAAGTTTAACTTATATTTTTCTTTTTAATAATCAGCTATATTCAGAAAAATCTCCCCAGATTTGGAACTTTGTAAAGGCATAAATGGTACTTAATTCTGCTTATGCTGTGCATTTCATCTTTATGCTATGCTATCTCTATGACAAGTGTGGTTGTATACAAATACTAATAATCCGTAGAAGGAAGAAGAGACTCTAGGTTAGGTACCTCCTATTTGTATCCAGAGTTCCTCATGCTTGCTTCTAACATAATGCCCATCCCAGCACTCTGGAGTTAACTATTCACTTGTCTGGGTTGTTGAAGGCAGAAGTTGTTCCCCTTTATCACTGTACCCCAAATACACAGAAGAGAGCCTTGTACTTACTGAGCATGTGTGCCTGATTTATTCCATTTGCCTCTCTAGAAGCTCTTTCTATCTGTATACACTCTGTTCTGTGGCTTGTAGACTAACCCACATGGAAGCCATTGAGAAGCTCCCTTGGGGTCTGCCAGTAGGAGGCATCCACAGGAGATTTGGGGCAGAAGAGTGGGACTAGGGTAGGGCTTCCTTTAGCTCCCTCTCTCCTGGGTTGCCACGGATTAGTGCTATCCACCTATTAAAAGTCACATGACGGTGTTCAAAACCATTTCATGATGCTTTGTTCAGAAATGGCAGGTGGACTTAATAAAATGGAAAGAGAAGAAAGGAAAACAAAACAAAATATAGCAAATCATTTGAAGGTAACCCTTTCCAGAAACCTGAAACTTATAGTAGGCTGAGTGTCAGAAAACTATTTAAGGTAATTGAAGTGGTTTGCTGTTAAAATACAAACCAATGAGAACTTATGATAATTCTAGTGTACTCATATTTGCATTTTACAGTGTCTATTTTTATTTATTGGTGAATGATATGCATGTATACCTGAAGGGGGCCCACTTCAGGCTGATGTGTGTGATTAGCTGTTTAATTGTTCTTCAGAAACACCTTCCCATCTTCTGTACTCGACATGCCGATCACAGTGGTCAGAATCACTTGTTAGAAAAGAGGGGATTTCTCTGATGTCTCAGATGATTTGGTTCCAGATTAGTTAGAGTTGACAAACTTGAATCCTTGTGTTATCTTACTCGATGTCACATCGATAACTGCTTGATGAATCTCAAAAGGCCCACCCAAATCAGAGATTCTTAGAGCTGAAATATTTCTCCTCTAACACCCATCACCTTTTGAGAACATAGATGTCTTTCTTCCTCTGTGCTCTTTGTAGCCTTTGGCAGGGTGATTGGCACTTTATAGATATTCAGCTGGTAATTGCTGGAATAATCTAAGGGGTCATCTAGTCACACTTTATCATATAAAACAGGACACTTCTGTACCTAATTTCTTAGGGATGGTCAATACCTTCATCCAAAACTTTGTTACAGGCAGCAAGGCAGTTTAAATCTGCCTTGGTAACTTAACCAGATTCACTCCTTTTTCTAAGGACAATCTGTGTATCTGAGGTCAGTCTTCTTGCCTTTTACTTACAAGTCTACTCTTCTAACAATACACTTGGTTTTTTGTTTTTTGTTGTTTTTTTTTTAAATACCCTAAAGTATAATGATTTCAATTCATCTTCATCTGATTATACTCGTGTATCATTATCAGTCTATATGGTCCCAAATATAAACCTATAGATTTGTATATTTGTATTCCTTTAGTATGGGATGTGAAACTCTTCCTCTCCTCTTCTGAACATCATGCTTATTTTAATGCTAAATGGGATTCCATAGCCTCCAAAGAGTGAGTTATGCATTATAATCATGCAAATGAAAAAGTAACTGTTGGTGTTTTTGAGAAAAGAAAGACAGTGGTATGCTGAACCACACACCATTACCCAACTGTTCAACTAGAAAAGAGATCCCTCTTCAAGAGGGTTTACTGAGGTCTAAATTCTCAATAGAGTTTCTGTTGTCTAAATAACTTTTATCCTGTGTCACAGAGGCAAGGTGGTGGAAAAAACACAGCATGAGTACACACAGGTTTTTTTTTTATTTGTGCAAAAATGCATTCCATATACCATTGAAAAAAGTTTGGTAGCATGATGCAATAATGTGGACAAAGAAGAGAGAGGATATATTAAACCTAGATTTGCACACAGGTCAACATTTTTAGAATTTTAAAGAATTTGTAATTCCCATAAAGTGGACTCACTATATATCACTGTTATAGCCAATATTTAGAATTGAACAGATTTGGCATGCCATATTTACTCCCCAGGAACGCACAACATGATAAACTATATTTAATTTTTACTCCTTGTTTGGGATACAAGACCAAACTCTTGGTGGGAAGATGACCCCTATTATTCATATGAGTGTTTAAATGTGATTCTACTGATTGGGAGTGGAAGAGGGTGTAGAGTAAGGTTAGGCGAATGTCTTCTCTAACTTGCCAGACTGAGAAACAGATCTTCCTAGAATTTATTAAATAGAGAAAAGTAAATCACTACTGCATGTAAAGACTTCTCATTTAGATCAAGGAAATAGCCAAGATAGAGTCTTCATGTCATGTAGGAACCATAAATGGTCATGGCCACTAAAAAGTCTACTATAATTTCAGTCTGTTAAAACTTTTGTACACTTTTAAGTGATCATGGCGTAGTACAAATAACTTATAGAAGCTGGACTAAAAAAACAGTAAAATTTGACACTTAAAAATGCATTGCGTATCATGGGCCATTTATAGGATAGAGTTCCTCCAACTCATCCAGTCCAGTGGTTCTCAAAGTTACTGAGCACCGGACGCTCAGAAGTACACAATAAAAATGCAGATACTCCAACCCCATACCCTCAAATTCATAATCTACATTTTTTTAAACCACCTCCCCTGTTGACCCTGGTGCAGTGGTATTCTGCCCACTCTTGGAGTAACACCCGATTAAAGCCATCCATAAAATGTTTTCATTTAAATGGGTTTCTGAAATATCGGTGCCCTACTTTCCCCTCAAAGGAAACTTCTGGAGCTAGTGGGTATTAATCAAAGAAGAGAGGTGAGGCAGATTTATGCATTTTTCAAAAACTTTTATTTTGAGCTAATTCTAGACTTAGAGACTTATTATTTTAAAAGGCCTGGTTCTGGTTTGATGGTAAATGGTGAAATGATGAGGTATGTGTGCGGTAGAAACATGAGAACTGAGTTCCTTGCTGCTTCTCACCTAGGCTACAAAATGACACACTCTCATATAGTTATATGGGCCTTAGAAATTTTCATTTAGAAAATCCTCACCATTTATTGATATAGGGTATACTCTCTTCTTTTACTCGTATTTTTATGTTTCAGTATACGATGCCAGGTGAAGAACTATACCTATAACTATACCTATAACTACACCATATTTAAATTCAGTCTTAAACATCATAGAATTTTAGAACGTACTCTGAATATTTACTGCTAAATTTTTCATTAAAAAGTAATATGTGTAGTCTCTGCAATAATAAATCGATTTTATCCATCCATTAAAAGTTCAAAAACAATCTTTTTTTTTTTTTTTTTTTTTTAAAGATTTTATTTATTTGACAGAGAAACACAGTGAGAGAGGGAACACAAGCAGAGGGAATGGTAGCGGGAGAAGCAGGCTTCCCGCAGAGCGGAGAGCCCGATGCGGGGCTCGATCCCAGGCCCCCGGGATCTGACCTGGGCCGAAGGTAGACGCCCAACGACTGAGCCACCCAGGTGCCCCCAAAAACAATCTTTTTTCAGCATGTAGGAATGCTAGTGACCTGTGCACAGCCTCTAAACAAAATACCTCCACTAAATATTTTGATTCCACGCTCTGGTTGAATTTTGTCATTCTTGCGTGTTCCAAGTGATTTTAAACATTTATTTAGCTTAATTCAGCATGAGTCATTTCCTCCTGGATTTTAATGCTAACCTCAGAACATGTAATGATTGAAAGAAGGCATCATTATTATGTATTAATGGTGAAAATTAAGTTAAAATATATTGTAACACACTTGTGAATTTCTAAAGCTGACAGCAATAAGGAATATTCTAAGAAGACATTTTCTCTTATTATTCATATTAAATATGCCACTTTTATACTCTGTAGGCAGAATGAGACCCATAAATATGGTAATTATATTTGAATACTATGTAGTCAATATACTTAGAAATTAAATATGTCGAAGCAGCCAAATTCTTTTCTTATTGGTTACTAGTAAAAAAAAAATACCTTCTCAATGGGGAACAGCAGTTTCTGTTAGTTAAAAATCCCTACTGTGTAAACTGGTATTTAGGTACACTCTGAAAAGTGAGGTTTTTGTGACAATAGGCTATTATAGCTTCTTCATAATGGTTAAGGCCTAGCACATAACCCTTCTGTGTTCTAGTTCACTGACCTACCCCATTGAGCCATTACGGGCTGTTGTGCCCATCCAGCGGCCCCAGGGATCCAGTAAAGATCTATTTCACATCTCAGATCCCTGCTGATAGAAGACACATGTTCTCAAAAACCAGCTACAATGCATAAATAAGTGTAATGATTTTTGAATTTGAAATTTCCACTTTACAGAACTCAAACCGGGTCTAGTTTTCACTTCTTTTTTTTTTTTTTTTTAATTTTATTTATTTATTTGACAGAGAGAGAGAGATCACAAGTAGGCAGAGAGGCAGGCAGAGAGAGAGGGGGAAGCAGGCTCCCAAATGAGCAGAGAGCCCAATGTGGGGCTCAATCCCAGGACCCTGAGACCATGACCTGAGCCAAAGGCAGAGGCTTTAACCCACTGAGCCACCCAGGCGCCCCTAGTTATCACTTCTGAAAAATCCTCACCCGTGTTGGAGAGAGAGAAAGTAATGCGAGGTGATAGGTGGGGGAGGACTGGATGGACTCACACTGTTGCAACTTGAAAACCCCTAGAACACCTTTTCCCCAAATTGATGACGGAATCCAGTACAGCCCTGGCAAAGGTACTTGTCAGTGGAGACTGCAAACCCCCTCCCTCTTCCTTCTGACCTGGAAGATCTAGACCAGCCAGAAGGAGGCAGCAAGGTCTTGGTCTTCTTGCTTAGTCATGAGTTTCCACTCAAATACACTTCAAGAATCTAGACACCTTCTGCTGATGATCCTAAGGTTGTGGGCCCAGGACAGAGCTATTAGGTAACAACTGTGTTGAAGAGCAATGATAAGAGCTGGCTGGGGGTGGTCCAAGAGAGGGGGTATTAAATCCCATTGTGGATCGTAAGGCTCTATTCTTGGCTCAATTACTGGCTGATGATTTGACGATGAACTTTAACAATCGTCAGCCCTGATCTTTCTAGCTGCAAGGCATTGATAATATCTGTATCCTATGAAGGAGATCACGCAGCAGTTACCTAAGAAACTACGTCTGCATGAAAGAAACAATAAGGGCTTGCCTTCCTGAGGGTATAATAAGAACATATTTGCAAATGATTTGAATGAACTCCTGAATAAGGTTACTTTAAGTAGAGCAAACTGTAAAACTAGGTTGATGTCTGAACTTAACCCGAAGTCGTAAATAAGTCCCTCAAGTGGTCTTGTCATTTCTTTTTCCTGATTTCTTTTGGAGTGTCTGAAAAATTTTAAATGAGATCAATCATGAACCATGAACAAAGAGGCCCACATTGCATAGCTGGTTTTGTGATGTGCGTGGATAACTTTAGAAACTGCACATTAGAAACAACTCAATAAAAATAAGTTGTAATCAAATAAGAAATGGCATTTAACTTGCATTTATCCAAAGAATATCCCTCCCTCTAAATATATTTCCCAGAGCTAAGAAGGTTGAGTCGCTCTCCTGGAACAGGAGAGTCACGCACAGTCTGGTCACGCATAGTATATTGATGTCAGAAATCAAATCAGAGGATTCCAGGAACTTCTTTCATAGACTAGGGCCTGATTTTCCCAGCTGATCCCTCCAGTGTTTTGTCTTGACTCTCAGAGGACACATTCTGATACCGCAGCTCTGTGCAAAGCTCCGCACCTCTGTGCTCTTTGATCTCCAGCAAGTGAGCTAATCAACCCTTGTCTCCATTCCATCATCTTTAAATGGGAGTAATAATAATGGCCATCCCACAAGGCTGTTGCAGGATTTACTCCAATACAGCACTTAACAAGCTGTCGGACATAAAATGGGAGCCTCCTAATCTTACGTATTATAACAACACTTATTATAATTATTGTAATTCTCATTATGAGGTACATTATCATCCCTCCCAGCTAGTAAGGTTTTGCATCTCTACACAAGAATTATGACTTCTGGGGCACCTGGGTGGCTCAGTGGGTTAAAGCCTCTGCCTTCAGCTCAGATCGTGATCTCAGGGTCCTGGGATCAAGCCCCGTGTCGGGCTCTCAGCTCAGCAGGGAGCCTGCCTCCCCCTTCTCTCTGCCTCTCTGCCTACTTGTGATCTCTCTCTCCTCTCTATCAAATAAATAAATGAAATCTTCAAGAAAAAAAGAATTATGACTTTTCACATTGTTCTTATTGGAAGGAAGGAAGGAAGGAAGGAAGGAAGGAAGGAAGGAAGGAAGGAAGGAAGGACGAAAGGAAGAAAGAATGAAAATAGAAGGCAAGCCCTTGAGAGAGAGGGAGCTTGTGCACTAAAAGACAACTAAAGTAGTCTACTCCTGCAGTCCTTCCTGTTTATAATTTCAGCCACTCTCCACTTATTTCCTTCCTCTATGCTCCAGACAGATAATTATGCTTCTTGAGAAGGCAGTTGACCTTCCTGGACAATGAAAGAGTCTGAATTGGGATAAAAGATTGGGTGTAAAGGATAATTTTCCTGTGGTAGATTCTGAGGAGCACCATTCACTTTTAAATGCCCAGAAGCCAAGAAAATAGAAAGTTAGGGGTGTTGAAGCTGACCCAAGGCCCACAGTCCATTCCTTGGAGAAAGCAACACAATATCAAAGCCGACTACAACATTAATCAAACGAATTTGAAAATGACCACCAATGTAATGTGTATTGTAATGTGTATTAGATTAGTGTAAAAGATGTAAAAGTGCTATAGAAATAAGCTAGGAAGAAGAAAAAACTCGGCTCTGGATTTTAGCCTGGGAGGGGGAGTTGAGAGAAGAGAGTTTGATGACATCAGGAGAAGATCCGAGACCCTGCTGAAAACATCTCAGCAGGAACAAATGCTCATTCTTATAGTAGTTCTTGTCTTCAGATTTATCCCAGGATTTCTAGAGTTGTTCTAATTCATGACCCATGCATCTTTAAAAATGCAAATTGAGTCTGAGTGGGAAGAGCTATGGGACATTCATACTTCGGTATGAATGATACTTCCTCAACTCATTCTTCTCAGTCTCCACATCTCAGAAAGTAACAGCACCACCCTTCCAGTTACTCAGGTCAGTAGCCCTGGAAGGACCTTTCTTTCTCGGTGCCCGTCAAATCCATCAGGAAATTCGTAACCTCTCTGTTGAAATCTACATAGAGTTTAAGCACCGTTCGCCACCCCTACAACTCTGCTCCACCCAATCCTTCAGCATCGTTGTCTACCCTGGATCATCCAAGAGTCTTCTAATTGGTGTCTATGCTTCTGCCATGGACTCCGTTAAAATTAGGGCCCATTATGTTGCTCCTTTGCTCAAAACTCCATTATGCTCTCCTTTCACTTTGTATTAAAGTTAACGGGTTTTTCAGTGACCTGCAAGACCCCATAAGATCTTGCACTGCATCCCACCCTACATCCTTCACCTTGCCCTGATCTATTTGCCTCAGGATCTACCTCCTGTTCCCTCTGCCCAGAAGTCTCTTCCCCAGGACGCTGCTTACATCCATCGCTCCCTTTCTTCAGGCCTTTCATCAACATCACTTTCCCTAGCCACTTGCCCTAAATTTCAACTCCACACTCTACAATAGCTACTTTCTAACTTATTTCCTATCCACTTTCTTGGATTTAATTGGTTTTCAACATTACTCTCTAACTCATCCTATAGTGTATATATTTACCTTATATTTATATTGTTTACTACTTATCTCTCCCACTGAAATATAAATGTCATTGTTTTTTGTTTTTTAGGGTTTTGGGTTTTGTTTGGTTTGGTTGTTTGTGTTTTTGTGTTTTGTTTTTGGTTCACCGTTCTCTGTTCTTAGTCCCTACAACATCTACTGCATAGCGGGTCCTCCACAGATAGTTTCTAAATACAATGAATGACTAAATGATCTTAATTAGATTATTATTCCTTAACATCCAGCTGCAGTAGCTTCCCTAAGAGCCATCGGTCTGCCCCTTTGATATCTGTGTGTTTAGGGTGTGGAAAAACTTTGATGTAGAATATTTGGGATTGAGGTCTTGGAGCACAGGAAAATATTAGTGAGTCCAAAAATGTAAAGTGAGAAAAGTGGATCTCTGAGTACCTAGAATGTATATGAGGATATTATTCAGCTGGGTGACATTTTCAAGAGGTATAAAGAAGTTCAAAAATGTTATGAGGGAAAAACAGAAAAATCCATAAGCCACATTTCATCTATTTTATACTTTTGCCTCCTATAGCCTGCCTCTTCTTTCTTCTAGGAAATAAGTAACGATGCATAAAAGGGACCACTGACCACTGAGCTCTGATGCTTTTAGTACTGCTTTCAGAAAATGGGTTCCATATGGAGAGAGTCCTATGGCCTTACACCCACCATTAACCCGCTCTGCAGAGCCCAGAGGCCAGAGAGAAGTGAACAGTAGATTGGGGTTCTTAAATTCTAGGCTATTTGTGAAAAAGCAGAGCTCTCTGTTCATCACACCTGTCCCCTCTGCTCTCCCACTCTTTGAGAAGACTTCAGTCTTGCTTCTCCTGCCTGGAGGATGCTCGTGGATCCTCAAAGAGGCTTTGCTGGGATAGGCCAGGTTTATTAGCCAATAACAGATAGGAGGTAGGCATGGCGATACGGTCGATTATCCTTGATTTGTCATCTTCAGAAATACTCTTGCAAAGCACATTTCCTCTTTTAGGGTAATATACTACAGAAAGGGAGAAAAAATGCGGGCTAGAGATGACAGTGCCCAGGGGGCAAAAGGAGGAAGTCAGAGTCACAGATTATTTGTGGAACTGTCAGATAGAGAACTGTTGGCGGAAGGCAGCCACACATTTATTCATATTTATCCTCCATATCACTTTATTCAATCCAGCCTCCGAATTACTCTGTCTCCAGAGTTAAGAGTAACAATAGGAGAGAATAATTAAAACACAGTCTCATTCTAGAGCTCTTCCATTACTATTAATTTGGGTTATCTTAATATGATTTTAGGTGTGTGTGTGTGTGTGTGTGTGTGTGTGTGTGTGTGTGATCTTTTAATTCAAATACTGGTAAGGTAATGCTTGGAACTAGGGGAAGTAAAATAATGAAATATCACTCATCAGAAAAATAACCCAAAACTTGGAAATAGGCAAAGGAATTTCTCTCAGTGTGGATACTTCATAGCTCCGAGGTACAGGTGCTTATTGGTTGATTTTTATTGTGTAGGTTCAAATATCATCTGTCCCATGAAATAGAAAACCTATTTCAGTATTACGGTACAAATGTTTATTGTAAGACACTAAACTGGTTTTATATCTAGCCTTCTAACTTATCCATATATGTGTGTGTATGTATATATTCATACGGACATATATACATACGTGTGTGTGTGTGTGTGTGTGTGTATAAAACTAGCTTTTCAAATGCTCTTTGGACTAATTTTAACATCTTACTGGTTCCCTCATTAGCTAACGAGTCGAATAAATCCTTGACTTTCTTGTTTTACCTCTGTATGACAGTTATATTTTTAACTTTTCAAATTATACTTCAATACTGTAAGACTTCATTAGCTCTCAAATACCATCCTGTGTTCTAGTGAACTTACCTAGCGGAACTTAACTTATTGGTAAATAATTTTATGCTTACTTCAAAAACTGAAATATTACATCTGTCATTTGTCTTTCCTGTTTGTTTTTTTTTATAACCATATCACCCTGTCTCCCATCTAAGTCATAATATAGTCAGTTCCTGTTTTTGCATAGGTCACAGTCTATTCTTGGCCATGATGACTCTGTAACAAGTTATTTTTCAATGTTAGCTCTGCCTAAACCACGTAAACATTAGACAAGTAAAAAAAAAATATCCTATAGATCAGTTTTTTTCTCTATCCTTATCACTCCGGAAGCAGATATGTGAATCAAAATCTGATACAAGACTTTACACTAAGCTCAAAAGAGAGAAAAATATTCTGAATGTCCTATTGAAGTGTTAAACTGAATGAGAAATAATGGCAACCAAAGGTAATGCCATCATTAAAGGTCATGCTGCAAAAAGTTTTACAGAAGAAAAAACTGAAATATAATAGTCACAGAAAATACTTTTTTTTTTAGAAAATACATTTTAAAAACAATTATTGTTCTGCATTTGCTACTGTGCCTTTATGTGACACTTTTCAACAATGACAGCAAGTTTCTGAACATTCACAGACACAATTTCTTCTTAAGAAAATTTTTTCTTCTAGTTATGGTCAAATTTTTCTTCATTATTCACATCTTCATTAAAGGAAAAGCATAATAAAAGCAAAAGAAACATTTCTAAGGATGATTATATATGATTAGCATGTTCTACAATTTGGTATTATTTCTTGCTCATCCTTTCATGCGACTTCATTGTTATTTTTAGCAATTTTATTCCAGAAGATGGATGAAAATACATTAAAGGAAATTAAATAAATGAAAAAAATTGGTAAGTTTGCATAATAGAGTTTGAGAATGCTGTTTCTCCCACTTGCTGACTAAATAAGTATCAGTGTTAGTTCATGTAATTTTGAAAACTGATATTCTTTCTTTCTACATTGTCATCAGTAAATAATAGAGAACGTAGAGTCAAAAGGGGAAGAAAATATAAATGATACAAACTTCTCTTCCCAGTGAGATTTCCTGTAATATGGTGTTTAATTTAAATTGAAAAAGTAAAATCCTGTTCACGTGAAATGTCAATTATTTTTGGTAAAAAATTTCTTAAAAACTCCAAAAATTAAGTTAGCCATTCAGTTCCAATTCATGTTCATAATGGTCTCCTTCAGGTTTAAATTTATGAGTAGTTGTTCTTACGAAGAAAATTAGTTTGTGACAGATCAGCAATCGTTGATTTAGACACTTTTAAACATTAACTAGTATAAGCTATTCTTTTTTTTTAAATTGAGGTCAGATTTGACCCAAGGTCACACAAATATATTGTTCTCTGTCTACTAGTGACATTTCCTGAATATTACCTTGAGCTACATTTTTAGCCTTCCCTCTGGCACGGTGAGATTAGATGTGACGTTTCTTGGCCAGAATAAAACACGAGGTCGATTCTGAAAAATATAACACTATATTTTTTTCCAGGCAACTTCGCATTTGCTTATCTATAGTACACAGGCAGTTCATTTTAGAGCATAGGACTTAGGAACCACTCCTAGCACGTGCTAAATCCTTCTCCTTACAGGATGCCTTCCTACATCGTCCCAGCCTATATGACTACCTCCTGAGCCCTCAGCAAAATCCCTGAGGAAGGAAAAAAAAAAAGCGTGTGGGAGGTCAGAATTCTCCGGCTCCAACTGTAATAGGTTGTGGGAGTTTATCTTCCCACTGCCTGGGGCGGGTGATCATTTTCATCAAGAAGAAAGTCCCCCCCACCCCCGAGAGTATAAGAAAGGATGGTTGGGATATGCAGATCTATAAGACTATTATTTAGTTCTATTATGAGTTAAGTAAGATTTTGTAGAACACCAAACAAGTATCAATTATTTATAAAAGTACTTAGAAAAAAAAAACCCATTGGTAAGGAGGAACAATTTTGAAGTGTCATGATTTATGTTTAATTTATTTTTAATTAATTTTAATTTATTTTATGTTTAATTTATTTTAATTTATTTTTCTTCCCAAAGCCTTTAAAAAATAATAATAACCCACCTTTGGCCTGAGAGCCGGCTCTGCTCTCATAATCACCCTGTTGCATCCACTTACCCTGATTAAAATCAATTAGTAAATGAAAACATACTTGAATTTTGCTCTTTGAATGAAACCCAAGGCTTGTTTAAAATTCAAGCATTTTTCTCAACCATCTCAAACATATGGATACTTACTAATTAAAATTAAGTAAAAAAATGTCAAAGCCATTAATAATCTCTAATACTAAGAAAACTGTCAACTTAAAAATTAGTAAAAATACAATTATAATTACTTTTCTTGGTATGGCTATCGATTTCTCAGATACATGGCACAATAAACTATACTAAATGTGCAGCTATGAGTTTATTTTGTTTTAAACTATGTTTTATCTAGAAAGGCACACCTAGAAGTGGGTTGAGAATCCTGATTACAGGATTGTATTTATCAGTAACAAAGATAATCTGAAATTTTGAAAATAATGCCCTCATTCCTTGATTTAAATATTGTCCAGTACTGTTATAAGGAGAAACTCAACAGAAGGCCAATAAGTACACATTTCCTTCTGTACGCAGCTTTCTGTCTCTGTAAGTATCTAGGAAATGGTACTACACGGTGAAGGAGCCTGGGCCGTGCTCCTTCGACTCTGTTAAATAAGGAGACTGTCAGTATCTGGGTTGAAGCTACGGAGCACAGAAGCATAGATCGTTTTTTATATCTATAAAGAGTGCAATGAGCCATCCAAGCTAACTCAGCAGAGAGAACATTTACTAACAAAATGATTGGAGAGACCCATTGACCTGATGGATGTCTGGGATCATAGAGAATTGAGGAGCCCCTGACGAAAATGGTAACAGATTTGAAAGCCTTTAATAGGCTCCTTTATCCATCCTGGCATGGTTTAGTAGCATGACATAGGCTTCCTGTTTTCTCTCTCTAATGATACTGTGCTATGAGCCAACGAATGTTTTCATTTGGAAAATAAGAAAGCACTGACACGTTATCTGAACTGTGGTTTCTTTAGCGATGCCAAGGGAATATAGATATGCTAATTCTATGCTTTGAGGAATGTACTGGGTGAGGCCCATTATTTCACTGATTTCAACGGCTACCAGTCCCAGGTAAGAAAAGGTTAATAGCACATACCTTGAAATATTTCACTGCGCGAAAAGTTTTGACTTAGAACATGGAGAATTTCAGTGACCCTTCCATAGCCAATTTACCTCAAGCTCCTGCTTGATTCTTCATAAAAAAGGCAATTACTATGAAAAGTTACCACATAAATTTTGAAATATTTACAGAATCTTACACAAATAATGCTTTTTCATAGAGGAATAAAAGACAGTCTTCTTCATACACACATGAATGTACAAAGACACAATCCTTGGGGAAATCATATTACCGTGGGCTTTTACATCAAGAGTTTACAGCAGAAGTGCCAACTGGAATGAGTGCTCCTTGGCTTTAAAACTGGAACGAAACAACTCTCAACATTTGCAAAACATTCCTTTATTATTAGAAATAAATTATTTGTATAAAAAATTGCATGCGTCAACCATTGCATTTATTTGTAGCACAACCCAGGGCTTCAATCCGGTCAGCCATCACAAGAAACAGATTCATTGTCTTATACAAGTTGAACAAGGTGGGGCAGGAATGGGAGTTCTCACAATCACAGAAAAATACTTACAAGAATAACATCAGACATGGTTTATTTCAACAGCATTTTTTTTTTTTCACAAGCTAACATTAGTTTTCCTTTTGTGAATTTTTTTTTTTTAAACTGCTTATGAGTAAGCAATACTTTAGCTTGACACTCATTGGTTGTACTGTATAAAATGGGTTTTTTTCACTCTTATTAATACTTTTGGCTCATGGCTACTTTGTGTTCCTTACAAGATTGACTATTGATTTGATTGATTGTAGTCTGCAGAGATCTCCAGGAGTGAGTTTTGGCGGTGTCATGTTTATTGTTTAGGATCACATACCAGATTTCTTCATATTGTACCATTTCCCTGTTTCAGATTGAATGATTGCTGTAGCTGATATATGTTGTCTTAGTAGAGGAAGCTGTTAAGACAAATTAAGACAAATTAATAGTATATCAAAATAAATTATTTTGCTAAAGTGATTTTAAAATTCAAATCCTATAATCACTATTTTTATGATATTCCATTTTTTACAACATGTTACTTATTTTTTAACTTATTTTTTAAACCATGTAGTAGGAATTCAGTGATCACAGGAATAATAATGCAGCAACAGTTTTAATCCATAAAACCACTAGTCTTGTTTATAGTATTTAGCAGAAAACCAAAAATGGAAAAGTTCTAATCATAATAAACTTAGGTGAAATTCAATTTAAGTGTGTGTTTTGGCTAACAAAGATACACAATATGAAAAATGAGAACACATAAATTATCTATCCCGCAAAAGACAAAACATATTTTTTTTACAACCTCAGTTAAAGACCTCAATTCTTTGAGTCCTATTTGCTAACAAAAGCCAGTTAAGTAATTATAACTAGTTGTGCTTTGAAAATGAATATTTTCCATTTAGAACAAAAAATACTAGTTTTATTTTTTTAGTATTTGTTTATTTAGAGAGGGGGAGAGAGAGAAAGAGAGAGAGAGAAAAGAGAGAGAAGAGCAGAGGGAGAGAGAGAGAATCTTAAGCAGACTCCACACCCAGTGCAGAGTGTGATGTGGGGCTCAATCTCACAACCCTGAGATCATGACCTGAGCTGAAATCAAGACTCAGACCCTTAACCGACTGAGCCATCCACGCACCCCTCAAAAACATATAATACTTTTAGGCTCTAGAAGTGAACATAGTAAAATATGAAAAACATATAATATTTGTAAATATGTGTATTGCTAATACATATTTATGCTCTGGTTTCAACCAAAGGATACAAATGAAGATATTTAAAAACAAAGACTCAAAGAAAGGGAATATATATTTAATTGTTCTGGTACCAACTCACTATAAAGTAAAACTTATTATTTTGAGATTATTAGAAAGATATGAATAACAAAGTATTCTAAGTCAAATTTATACTCATGCTTTAATTTTCCAAGAATGTCAACTTAAATCCAAATAATTCCTTTGCGTCTTTTTTGAAAGATGTGATGGAATAAATCTGTTTTAAAATTCAAATGTGATGTCCTATTTTTCAGTGGAATTCTGGAGTGCATAACCATAAGAAGAAAAATATGAAAAAATGCTAAACATGTATTATTTTACTACATAAATCCAATTCAGAATGAAACAGATTTTTAGGTAATTATTTAGTTTTTGAATGTTAAATAAGCAAATTATAAAGCTCCTCCTCTGGATACATAGGACTGGCAATCAGACTCATTCCATTTTAGTTCACGTCAACATCATAATTGACTGAACAAGTTCTTACCTGAGGCTGAGATCACATAAAGTTCACAATCACAAAAATAAGTGCAGAGAGTCGAAGGAAGTGCTAATCAAGCGTGTTTTTACTACTTTTAATTTCATTGAATATTATGAGCCTCATGCCAAAAACAGCTGACATATCTGCTTCTCTTATCTCCAGTGTTCACACTTCTGGAAGGGTTATTATTGTGGCACACGGAAAGGAAGTAGGTGTTAGACCTGGTTTTAAATTACATTCTGTTCCCTACAAAATAAGTTTAAAAAAAGATCTGTGAACCAAGTCACTGGGCCTCAGTTTCATCGCTAGTTCAAACTCCACAGCACTTCGGGTTTTGTGAGAATGGAGGTAGAGTAGGTTGTGGGGAGCAGCTGTGTCTGGCAGAACATATATGAAATCCCACTCTTCTGCCCACCCCTTCCATAAAGCTAAAACATCTGTGATGTTCAGTTTGGGGTGAAGTGAAATACAATGATTTTTATGCTTGTGTACTTTTTTTAAAGTTTTTAAAAATTTCTAAATATACAATGCTCTCCTATACTTCTAAATTCCCTGTAAGAAAACAAAATCTGTACTTTGACTAATTTTCTGAAGGACGTTCATATAGTCTTTAAAGAAAGATGAAGAAAAATTGTCATAAGAGAACAGCCCTTAAAATGGTGGTTCAATGTCTGGCTCTGTTCATTATCTTCAATAGTAGCTAAAAATGTAGGAAATATTTATCAAGTTTGTAGATGGCTTGAAAGAAAAATTATGGTAGAAAGAGAGGAAGTAGAGCCAAAAAACCTTGAAGAAGACGATGTTCAGAAGACGTTAATTTAATAGAAGGTGACTTGGATCAGACCATTCAAGGATCATTCCAACTTTGAGACTCTACAGCCAATTAAAGATTCATACTTCATTTTTTGAACTCTTCTAAGTTATCCCCAGGGAACGAGATGGTAGAATTCTACAGAGAACTCTGACTATAATTTACAAAAGGAAAGTCATCTTAATTTTTCTAACAGTGAGAAAAAGGGATGCAAGGCTATGGGCTGAAATGATGATTTAGTCAATGGGAAAACAGTGACGAGGGACAAACTATGAAAGGCAGAAGTCTTGTGAGAATCTTTATCCTGCAAGTATTACAGAGTGAAACAGATCAGAGCTATACATGGGAGCTACCAGGGAGTTTTTACAGCGGCGATGAATATACTAGAGTGATATCCGTTCTGGGATATGGCAATAGTGAATTGCCTCATGGACACCACCCTGCGTTCGTAAGTGAGAGAAAGCATTTCCACCTCCAGCAACAGCTGTTTTCATGAATTATTCATGAACACTGGTTAAGGAATACCATGTTATAGCATTTGTTAATTGGGTACAGTTGATAAATTCATACACATCAACTTTGTTTCTAACTCTGTTTCCACACACTTTTATGGAACAACACTTGACCTTTTTTTATGTGAAATATAGTACTCTGCAAATTCAGCAATTAAAATGGACTCACCGGTCTCCCTTCCAACTCCACATTACTTATATTTATTCTGCGGAGAAATGAAGCTTTAAAACCTCAAATATGTGGCCAGAGTTTCTGGCATTAGCAAGTATTCTTTAAGATTAAGGTTTCTAAGTGTAATGGACCCACAGAGCTCCATGGCCATGAAGGAAAAGCAGCACATGTACATCACAAATACGTTGCTAATTGGTCAAAAAAAAAAAAAAATCAATGGAATAGCAGCCATAATTACTCAAATCCTTCACATATTAAAAAAGAAGAAAGAGGGATACCAAGACAGAAGTTTTTGAATTTTAAGTCTTTTCTATTAATGGTAGAACAACCTACATTTTCAAGGCAGCAATGACACTTCTACCTTATTTATATGGTGATCTGTAGTTTACAAAACACTTTCTCCCATGTCACTGTAATGGTGACTTGTCACAAGTCTCAGAGCAGAAGGTACGAGAAGGCAGCAACATGGATACTGTTCCAGTGGATTAACCAGCCCTTGATTTACTGAGAAGAGACTCCACCCCTCCCCAGAGGAGGCTTTAAGATTTTATTTACTTATTTGACAGAGAGAGACATAGCGAGCAGGGGGAGTGGGAGAGGGAGAAGCAAGCTTCCCGCTGGGCAAATGCGGGGCTTAATCCCAGGACCCTGGGATCATGATCTGAGCCGAAGGCAGACGCTTAATGACTAAGCCACCTAGGCGCCCCACAGAGGAGGCATTTTGAATCTGAGGAGGCATGGGGTGCCTGGGTGGCTCAGTCGTTAGGCGTTGAGTGACAGACTTGATTTCAGGTGGGGTCATGATCTTGGGGTCCTGGGATCGAGCCCCACATCAGGCTCCATGCTCAGCACAGAGTCTGTTTGAGGATTCTCTCTCCCTCTTCCTCTGCCTCTACCCTCACTCGAGGAAAAAAAAAAAAATCTAAGGAGGCACAGTTCTAGGTACAGTTGAAGGACAGAGTCTTTTCCAATATTCAGTTCTACTTCTAAAGACAGGAGACACACTTAGAAGAAAAAGACCGCATTTCAGTTACTAGGGTTATTGATACTTGTAGGGGGTGTGATTTTAGAAGACTCTTGCCTCAAAGAGGACAGGACAGAATAGGCTTACCTTCCACACAGGCCCCACATTTATGATCTTCCATTCTTATTTCAGAGAAGATAGGGAAGTGCATGCTTGCTATATAATTTCCACTTCAGTATCAACAGAAAATAACAGAAGGAAAACAAAACATAGGAGACTTACTTCTGCTGCATTTGGGAATAGCCTTTATCAGTGCTGGGAATATTCCTCTTCAGGGAACCTAATTTATTTTTTAAAAGGGTGGGAAAATTTATTAATTTTTTTTCTCCCACCCCTTTCCAGAAGTGAGTCTGGGGTGACTGGTTTTTATTTTCAATGTCTGTTGGGTTGTTCCATTTGCAACCATATTACATAAAGTTTTCTGGATTGTTGCTACCAACAAGTCCGACTATAGGCTCTGGTGAGTGGTAGCAAGAAATGCCAACAGCTGGCCCACGGCAGTTTCCCCGCATCCTATGACGGGTTTTAACTGTCTGCACTGATGTTTTCAAGGTAGAAAAACACAGATAAAATTCCACCCTCCCATCACACGCATTGAACTCTGACACCTTTGAATTCTTAAAAGGCTTCTTTACATACAAGTGACTAAATTTGGTTATTAGTGAGCTGAAGGCAATCTTTCCAGAAAATCTGACCAATAATTCCAAGAAGTTGGATAGTAATTGAAGCCAATAAACTTAATTGATCAATACTTCTCTCCATATGCAGCCATTTCTGCATATGGGGCATTAGAGTAGACAATGTTCGGCTGGAAATCTTCATGTAAGGAAAGGTTTATGCTATAATAATTATGTTAGGTAAGTACAGAGAACTGGGAATACAGCCTGCTGGAGCAATCTGAGAGGAAGAGAGTATTTTTGCATAGGATTTTACCCTTAATTATTAAATAGGTATGTTATATTTCCCAAAACTAGGAAGCCTGAGGTCTAATGCAAGAACTTTAGCTTTCATATCTTTTTGATCTATCTCATACTAGTAGTACTAGAAACTACTAGTAATGTAAAAATTGTAGTGTTTGTTTTTGTTTTTGTTTTTTACTGTACTCAGCTACCTGGTATTTTATAGTACAGATATTTGGCCCATTTGCTACTCTTCCACTGATATCAAAATGGGCCAGTTAACCTCTACTGGATTAGTTTGGTACTGGTGTGTTGTTACAGTGTGCTCCTTCAGGGGGTCTACAGAGAAGAGAAAGGTGGTTGAAGAGGGGACAAGCGGAGTGGTGGCTGACAGGAAGACCCTATTTTTAGGGTCATGAGGCTTTCAGAGAAGAGCTCTATCTTATTATATCCAAGAAGGGGCCACTTGGGGGAAATAAGTATTAACTATGATTTAACCCAACATGTTGGCTCACTAGTTTTCTCATTTCCCTAATACCATATCATTTACTCATGTAAGGTCTTTGATAAACCAATAAAAAACAACCATTACTGAACTAACAAAGATCAGAGAGTATTTCCTAAGTGCTAAAAGATAAAAATACATAGAAGATAGTTCCAAGCTTCAGATGCTTGGTAATGCCTCCAAGGGGAGCCACAAGAGTCATACTTTGTAAAAGAGATTTTGTGTGCATGGTCATGCTCTAGAAAAGAGCCACTGGCCTTGAAATCATTCGGTTCTAACCCAATGGTTCTAACTGCCGTCACAGTCTCATGGTGGGCGAGTAGCACCGGGCCCCTGGAACCATGCAGCAGAGTCCCCCAGACTAGAAGAAGAATGTTCAACGTACATCTGTTAGGAAGTGCTCCCGCTCTTGACCATCGGAAAGTCTACAGATGACTTACTGTTGGTTTCAAGACTCTCACAGAGTTCACTTTTCACCTCTCCATTTGGTCTGTCATTTCCTTTTTGGATCAGTTTGCTTTGCATGGTGGCAGCTGTCACCACAGCCTTGAAGCTCCTCTTGCGTTTTTGAACGTTCTGCTCTGGATGAAAAATTATAATATAAACCTTGGGCATATAGAGCATGCCCAGAGACACCGAAGCACTTAAACTCATGGAGACAGTAAGTGTCGTTGTCTGGATGTACATCTGAGGGGAGGAAAAAAGAAAGAATCAATGTTGGTGAGCCTGCTCTAACATCAAGCAAATAGCACAACCATTGTCTATAGTGAGTGTAGCTTCTCTGCTCAGGGTGCATGAGAAGGTAGAGAAATTGCCCTTAATAGTCAAGCGATTCTTTATCCCTAACTGCGAATATGGGTAAAGTCGTCTTGTTTATGGAGCCTAATTCCTTAAAACATACACAAACAAGCTGATGAAGTTTGGTTTCCTTTTTAGATTATAATTAAACGTATATAAGAAAGGGAACAAAGCCATTCTGGCCAAAGACTAACATTTTATGCCCTACATCCCTTCTTCAGATAGGTGTTAGCAGGTCAAATGTAATTCTTTAAACAATAAACTTAACCTAACAGGTTAGAGTGGAAATGAGTGGGAATGAAATGTTCCAGAACATCACTATTGCCCAGCATTGCTTGGCTAATGCCAAGCATTTGCATCTTCACATCATGACTTAATTTCAGCTATCAAACCTGATAAACCTCACGAGCATGTCATACGGGCTTGATTTTTTATTTTATTTATTTATTTGTTGGTTGGTTTAAGATTTTATTTATTTGACAGAGAGAGACACAGAGAGAGAGGGAACAGAAGCAGAGGGAATGGGAGAGGGAGAAGCAGGTTTCCCACAGAGCAGGGAGCCTGATGCGGGGCTCGATCCCAGGATTCTGGGATCATGACCTGAGCCGAAAGCAGACTCATAACGACGGAGCCACCCAGGCGCCCCCAGGGTTGATTTTTTAATACAAGCCACCCCAAGGACAATTCCAGAGGGTGTCTCAATGGCGAAATCATATCAAAGTAAACATAGGTACTTTTACAAAATACATGACTCTCCTCCAAAATTTAAATATGCCCTCTGGGGGTAGTGTCCTGGCATCTGCATTTTTAAAACTCTCCTCCTTTGCTCATTCCTTATACTTATTGCACTGAAATTAACTGCTCTGGTACTTAAAAAGAGCAGTCTCTGCAAGATTCTTCTTCCTAGAATCTAGAGGTCAACAAGCTGAAGAAACCAAACCTAGAATCACTTTGACTTTTTCATTATGGTACAAAAACAGACATGATAGCATTTTAATCTCTCTCTAATTTCTCAGTGTTACTGAGTTATAGCTAAAAAACAGAAATTGTGTATTTAGGGTATACAACTTGATGTTTTGCTAAATATACTGTGAAATAATCTTTGCTCTCAAGTAATTAACATATCTATCACCTCAGCTACTTACCACTTTGTTTCTTTTTTATGTTTTTGTGCTGAGAATGCTTAAGATCTACACTCTTAGTGAATTCCCAGTCCATAGCACAGTATCATAAACTTAGTTGCCATGATGCATATTGAATTCCCACAACTTACCATGCATAACTGAAACTGAATGTGTTTTGACCATCTCTCTATTTCTGCCTTCCCCTGGCCTGGCAAAACACTGTTCTACCCTCTGCTTTGATGAATCTGACTGTTTAAGATTTTACATATAAGTGGATCGTGCAGTATTTGTCTTTCTGTGTCTGACTAATTTCACTTAGCATCATGTCCTCCAGGTTCATCCATGTGGATGCAAATGGGAGGATTTCCTCCTTTTTAAAGAATGAATAATATTCCATTGTAAGTGTATATCACATCTTTAAAAATAAAAACCTTTGACCTACTTCCAGTTTTCATGTCCTGAGCTCAAAATATAATGTCCTCCAAATAACTTGGAATACTGAGTCCACAAAGAAGCTCTTAGAGGTCCCCTTCCTCTTATCTCCGATTCTCTTCACTCTAACAACGACTCTGAAAATGTAAAATTGTTTACTTTGTATCAGGCCATCCCCAGGACCCAAACTAATTGTATCCTTTTAAATAAAGGATAAAAAAACATTCACCTTTAAAAGTAAGTACTTGAATCAGCACTTAATAGAGAGCAAAAGCTGTGAGGTAAAGAGCAAAAAAAAAGCAAAGCTGTGAGGTAAAGAACTATTCAAACAATGAGAAGAACTTCAGTTACGAGTACTAAGAGACTATCCTTGTCTATGAAATCACACCATAAAGGTTATTGAGTTTACTGTTTATCTACCACTAAGGCTGTCCTTTGCTTAAGACCTCATTGTGAGTATGGGAATACCTTCCAATAAGGTGATATAGATGGGTCTGTTTCAAAGTTCACTTCCTCCAGGAAGTCCTCCATGATAAACCTTACCTTAATGATGTTATAATGGTGTCTTATTTTACTTCTAAGCACTAAAGCATTGAAAAATCCATAGAGTGGAGCACTTACCAATGCATAATTACATAATTATAACTGATTTATATGTAGTTGTAACTGTAATTTATATGAACTTTGTAGTAAATTATGAAATGCACAACTAGGATATACACTTACTTAGAGCCTATAACTTACATTCTTTTCCTTATAAACCTCTCAGAAACTATACAAGATTCTACAGACAAAAACTACTCATTATTCTTAGGTATATAAAGATCTTCAAGAAGATTAGGTTAGATCCACAAGATCTGATTTACACAAATGATACAGAATATGCCTTCCAAATTTTTCCACTCTGTCAAATTGATATCAGCTATGGCTTCAACACAGGGTGGAAGACTTTTTTTTTTTTAAAGATTTTATTTATTTATTTGACAGGAGAGAGATCACAAGTAGGCAGAGAGGCAGACAGAGAGAGAGAGAGAGAGAGAGAGAGAGGGAAGCAGGCTCCCTGCTGAGCAGAGATCATGACCTGAGCCTAAGGCAGAGTCTTTAACCCACTGAGCCACCCGGATGCTCCCAGGGTAAAAGACATTTTAAGTAAGAAACACAAAGTGATGAGGTATGAATCCAGATTCTAGGTTGGGCTCATGCATATTGGCAACAATAGAGACATGATTCAAATACATTCCTCAACAAAGTGATAAATTACTACACATCACAACCTCTCCTGCCAATAAGTGAAATCTCATGTTAAATTTGAGAGAACCAAGGATCTATTCAATTAAGAAAGTCCTGATAAAATATGGATATGTGCCTTCAAATCCCCATAAGCCTTCCACTTTTAGGCAACTTATTATTATGAATACTTATAAACTTCAAAGTGTTGATTAATCCTCTCAAAATGTCTACTTACTCTCCAGGTAGCATTTCTGCAGGAAGCTATGCAGAAAATAGGCTCTAAAGAAAGGACATTAAAGTAGGGAAACGATACCCCCAAATGCAAGCCACAGACATAAATATCCCAAAGCCACTTAAATAGGCAACCATCAGTTTTGTCCCAGTGAGACCCTGCCAACTCACTTTAGCTTAAAAACCAAACAAGAAACCAATAAAAAAAAAAAAAGAAAGAAAAGACCTCTAGAGGTTAAACAGACATAAAATGATGGGAACACCCACACTGATTAGTTGTATTCTTTTCGTAAATCTTAATCTGTTGGTCTTGCTAACATGTATACTACTATTTAAATAATACATAATTACCTCTCTATTTTGAAAACCTTGTAAATTTTCTCTGCTACCATAAATATGAACGGTAATTTTCTTCCGTGATTCAGAATCATTTCTGTAATATATAATAGTTTAATATTCCTAAAGATTAGGCATGAAGAAGATTCTGGTTTGCTCGTTTCCATATTAAATATGCTACTACAGTGTATCCTTTAGGCAAACCAACTCAGTGGAAGATGTAATAAACAAAGACATGAGGATTAGAGAGTACTACACTTAGTGTCCAAGCTCTCCATCAAACACTAGGTTTTCAAATTACACCAAAAGGCCGATTTTACTTATGCACTCTCTTAAAACAGCATTTGAAAATTTTTCATATGAAAATTTTTCAGAAAAAGCATCAGAAAAAAACATCTATACAAAACTGTACCCTAAAATCCCAAACCTTAGAGTGGCCCAGCACTTGTTACAAGGCATTGCACTGAGTAAACTATGTTTTTGAACTTCATCTTTGAATATTTAATGAAAGAAAAAGTCGTATATACATAACTCCAGTGAAAACAATGGCAAAACATACAAAGAAATAAAAATGCCACCTGTTCTCACTCTAGAGAAACTAAATCTTCAGCGTCATGCGTTCCAAACATCTCCCATATTTAAAAATAAATGTAGAAATTATATCAGAAGATTGAAAATGAGCATCCAATTCCAAAAAACTCATGGATTTTGTATAGCTACAGAAAATTCTAATTTTCTGAGCCATGTTACAAAGGAACCCCACTGCTTAGTGTTTTTGTTGTTTTTTTTTTTTTTAAGATAAAGAAGTTTAAAGAAAGCTCTGGAGTTGCCTTGTGGGTGGTAAAAGCCTCAAGTCAACCCACCAGGTGAAAATCCAAACTCTAATAAAACTTCCCTGGCAATTGGACAGCTGTGTGATCTTACTTTCCTCTCTGACCTTTAATTTCTTACCTATGAAGTTGGGGGAAAATCGTACTTTTCCTGTAGAGGGGTTACGGGGTGGAATGACATAATCTTTATAAAATGCCTCAAAGGTACAAAACAGCAGTAGCTCAACAAAGATCATTTACCCTATGGCTTTGAATCTAAAAGGACAGTAACAAAGCTTCCTTCCAGGTACCCAGGATAAGAGAGGGGGCTGCGAGTCAGTTACCCACAGCAGTTTTGTTTAGTGACTAGCTGACTGCTATGCTCTAACTACACAATGTCAAGGAAAAAGGCTTTTGTAATCTTACTTCAAAGTAGGCAGAAAAAAATTTTGCCCAAAAGTCAACGCTATTTGCCGATGTCAAGGCTATATTCACTGTCTGTGCTACAGTTCTAGAATAACACACTGGCTCTCTATGTCAAAGCTAGAGCTCACCAGAAAGCAGATGAGGACAGTATTAATTCCCTAGAAGCAACATAAACCCATTGAGAGATGCTGACAATGGTCCTGGATCTGTTAATGTGACCTTTTTTCCAACCTTTTTTTTTTTGATGCCCCACCTTCTGCCCCCTGTCACTCTAAAATATTAATAACTGGAGGAAGGGGAGTATCTTTTCTGTTACACCCACTGGTAGCCTCTCCCTTTCTCTACCTCCACGTCCCAGGGCCATTTTGAACCTGAAAGAGTCAGATGCACTGAAACAGATTGAAATGATCTCTGGGGAAACGAGGAAGGGCAGGCCCAGTGGAGCACCTGTTCTGGGACCTACTCCAGCAACTCTGTTTTCTCCAAAGGGGTCATCCAGGCACATCCAGGGTCTATCGGTCATGGCCTGGAATCATTGACTACCCTGGGAAGAACTGAGGAGGGAGGAGATTATATTACTTCTAGAAAAACCTCAGTCTTCCACCTGCACAGAGAACTCCAGAGACTCGGACGTCTGACCTGGTAACTGTTCAACCCCTTAGTAGCAAAGTGACCTATGATGGGACCTAAAACCCAAGGCATTTTGTGCCATCTGAAAAGAAAAAAATTCATTATTTACTCCTGAATGTTTCTGCCTTGCCTTGGATGGTTGAATCTCACTTTTTTGCTACAGTCAGCCAGATTTTCTTGGCCGCTTTGCACACAGTCTGACTCATGAGAAAGTCATGTTAACACTTACACGGCCTGCCTTTCTCTGCTTCTATTACCTATCCCCTCATCTGTGTGTCCCTCAAAGTGGCACCTGAATCCAGAAATGGATTTTCTTTTGCTCTTCAGCCGGGCTTCAGTCACTGGACCCCCAAATCTCATTACTAGATGTTACTTAAAGTTTTGCTTTTTTTTTTTTTAATAGACAAGTTTATAAAGAAATCGAGCAGTTGCCTTGTGGTGGTAAAAGCCTCAAATCAACCAATCATGCAAGATCCAAACTCCACTGAAACTCCCCTGGCAATTGGGTACAACAAACATCAAGGCAGCAATCCAACTCTTCTGGCTGAGCCTAGACACAGGGGAGCTACCACTAAGTCTCTATCAAACATTTTACCATTGTTTCTGTGTTGTTTATTTCAAATACCTTGCTGCTAATTTCTTCTACTTAGCCAATTCTGAGGAATCTTCTGTATCATTTCTGTATCTCTGTATCATTTTTATATTGACGTACCCCAGACCTCAGTCCTTAGGTATCTATCTCTCCATCCATCCATCCATCCATCCATCCATCCATCCATCCATCCATCCATTGCTCTGTCTTCATTGCTCTCTTGACCATCACACTTGGCATTACGGCCTTAAACCAGGACTGGGCCCCTGAATGTGATACCTGGGTACACAAGTTCCTTTACTCAGAAGTCCCTTCACACTTGATTTAATACTCTGCTGTCACTGTTCTGAAATTCTTAATAATTTTTGAACAAGTTTCATTTCACTGGGCATTTCATTTCACTGGGCCCTACAAATAATATAGGTAGCTCTGCCATGAAAAACTATTTGCATGCTGGCAAATTCCAGACTTCCCTGAGGAAATCTAATCACCTTCTGGGTACTCCCCTTGGATGTCAGATTTACACTTAAACTAACAAGCATCTGAACACCATCTTCATTCCTAAACCTACTCTTCTGGTCATCTTCTTTATCTGAATTCCATCATTAATCTTCCAAGGGACAAAGCCCTTGAAATTATCCTTGACTCCTCTCTTACACTCTTTTATCTCTGAAGAATCCTATTGATTTTACCTTCAAAATTTGTCTGGATGGATCATTTTCTATTACCCTTGTTGGAACTTCACTGGTCTTAGCCAACATCATCTCTCATTTGGTGTATCACTAAAGCTGTCCTATTGACTTCTCTTCTCCCCTTGCTCCTTCTGTCTGATCATCAGATTGATCTTAACACAGCAGACAGAATAATCCCATTGTTTATAAGTCAGGCTAGGTCATCCCTACTCTCCAAACTTTACAATGACTTCCCATTGATGGTGTGCATACAATGGCCTACAAGGTCCTCTGAACTGACAGGGCTTTCCTCTTTCCCTCATACATTCTCTTTCCACCATGCTGGCCTCCTGGATGATCCTGGAACATATGAACCATGCTTCTGATTTGGGCCTTTTATATTTGAAAACTTGCTCCTTCATTTCCTTTAGTTTTTTTCCTTACCTGTTCTTTCCAGAAAGACTTCTCCTAAACATTATCAAATACTATAACTCCCATCCTCCACCAGCAATCCTCGGCTTTATCTTAATCCTCAGCATCTAACATTTTCTAGCATGAAAATCTACATACTTTACTAATTTAATTTATGTGTTGTCTATTTCCCTTAATTAGAATAAAAATTCCGTGGTTCTATGAGTACAGGGATTTTTACCTGTTTTGTTTGCTGCAACAAACTTAACTTAGGAATGTTGCCTGGATGTTGGCATACATTTGCTACATTCTTTGAGGTGGTATAGGACCTTACTCTTGAATGTGCCATTTAAAGATTTGAAATGACCCATGTAGTTTTAAGAGGGAAACAATAAATCAAAATCTAAAGCTGGAAAATAGAACATGTCTCAAATCAACATCTAGGCTGAGATAGGAACTCTTGGATGGATAAACATGATCTTCTTTTAAACTATAAGTATCACAATATTGTTCTCAACTTAGCAACAGACAATATAAATTAAAAGTCAATGGTCTCCGTTTGGGAATATGAGAGCTCTGGGCTCAGCCCTGGATTCCTTCTCAACATAAGAACATTATAACCAAGGATAATCCACTCACAGCATTTACAAGATTCCACAGACATAATTCAAAGGACTTTAGAAGACAATTGATGTAAAATATTGGCACAGCACCTGGCATATAGTAATCGGTATGCGGTATCTACTATTGTCATAATAACCTTGACCCTATCTTCTATTCATCCTCCTTCATTCCTCACACAGAAAGACTTAACAGTACTACTCTCTAAAATCAGCCTCAAGATTTTTAGCTTTTTATTTTTTAAAATTATTTATTTATATGAGAGAGAGAGGGAGAGAGAGTGAGTAGGGGAGGTGCAGAAGGAGAGGGAGAAGCAGACTCCTCACTGAGCAAGGAGCCTGACTCTGCGGGGCTCCGTCCTAGGACCCTGGGATCATGACATGAGCTGATGCTTAATTGGGCCGCCCAAGTGCCCCAATTTTTAGCCCTTTAAATAAAGAACACACACATGAGAGACAGGCACAAAATATCTGTTCATATGGAAATATGCCTTATGCTTATGGGAAACTCTAGGGTCAGCACAGTCAAAGACTCATAATCTAGTTTCATTCTGGGAAAAAGCATCATCCTGAGGGTTGTGCTTCTCCTGTCAGGCAGAAATCAGTGTTGCTGACTCACCCACAGGTCAGAAACATTACCCTGTGTTTTCATGAGAAGGAATGGAGATGGTTTGCTCTGACCCATTTGCAGTCTCCTATCACATCCCCTTTTGGTCAGGACACATGTTAAAAATGAAAAGTCAAATCAAAGGACAAAGCCTATGGATACAGAACTGGGCTGGTTCACACGGGAGGTCTAAATCCTTAACCTTGGACTTATTGGGAATGGTGGGAACCAGATGCACAGAATAATAAAGCATCAACCAACAAGTAGACGATCAGCTCTGCCAAGGGTAGAAAAGGACAAGTGGCAGCAAACTCATGATCCTCTAAAGAGGAATAACAGATACTAGATTTACAATGAGTGTTTATAATTAAATATACATGATATTTAATATTGGGTTAGTAAATAGAATAATTTATTTTTTATTAAAATCCAACGGTCATTTTTTTAAGGTGGATGTTTTAAGGTAGAGCATGATTAAATAAAATGTCATTAATTTTCAATTATCCTACATTAATATTATTTACAGAAATATAATAAAAATAATTTCTCAAACAATGGTCTCACATTTTCTACTGTGACATGCAAAGGAATATGAGGCATCTACTTGCTGGGTGTTTACTGGCTTCTCTTTTACAGGTATTTTTCTCCATGTTTCCCTCCATGGACTCCTGCTTCCATGTTGCCTTTTAATGCTATATTATTTTGAAACGGCATGATTGGAACTAAGGATAACAGTAATGGAGATACCTTTAATTATAATGATTTGAACAGATATAAAATGTAATAAACATAGTATTAACCAATAAGTTCAAAGAAAGAAGCAAAGGAAAGGAAACAATTACTGTGAGAATGAAATTTATCTATTTTTTCTTGGCAGTCAAGCATAATGAAAATATTTTGAATTCTATAGTTATCGTTGTTTGGAGATAGAAGTTTTGCTGGAATTTAAATTAGAGGAGAAATTTATTATTTAGGTTGCATTACTGAAGGAAATTTGGTAATATTATGAAAATGGGTCTGACAATTTTGTAAAAGGTACCAAATCTTTGCTCATCTAGATACTTCCCAGATAACCCTTTCTAAAGCCAAAAGAATTAGATCAGTACCTCAGTGTAGGAACTTCTGTGAAAGCATAAGATGTTATAGAAATGCTATTTTTTTTCCTGGTGGTATTATGTTCTATAGTAAGTAAAAACCAAGAGGGACGGTGCTATGGCCAAATTGCATCCTCCTCAAAATTCATATGTCAAATTCCTAACCCTAAGTGACAATATTTGGAGACAGAATCTTTAAAGAGGTAATTAAGTGAAAATGAGGTCTTCAGGGTGGTCCTTGATCCAATCTGACAGTGTCCTTATAAGAGGACATGAGGACCAATAATCACACCAGGGATGTGTATGTGTGCAGAGGGAAGACCCACCAAGGATACAGAAAGAAGGCGGCCATCAGAAAGCCAGTAGGAGAGAGGCATCAGAAGAAACCAGTACTGTCCACACCATGATCTGTGACTTCTAGTCTCCAGAACCATGAGAAAATAAACTTATATTAAGCCATCCTGTCTATAGTACTTCATTATGGCAGCCCTAGCACGTTAAACACAAGTGGAGAACTAGTACCACTCAGAGTTCTAAAAATTCTGTCATTGTAAGTCATTTGTGCTTGAACTTGCCAAGAATATCTCAGATTTCTGATCTGACTGAAGAGGTGAGTTTAGGAACTACACAATAATTACAACCACAATAGCTTTAGTGATTGACGATAAGATATCAGCATTATGCCAAATGTTTTATGCATATTAATCCCTCATAATTTTATTAATTCGGGAGTGGGAGTGGTTCTACTTTGGAGTATTTATTTATTTATTTATTTATTTTACTTTGGAGAATTTAAATACTGTTTTAAAAGTCCCACAACCCATGAAGATACAGCCGAGGCTTAAACTGAGGTCTGTCTTACGGGAGAGCCCATCTCCTGATACACACAATGGCTCTGGTAAATCCCCATTGATGTGAAAGAGAAGGATTAATATGGTTTGAATCTTCACCAATTTGGAGAATCATCTCTCTTCTTACAAAAGTGGGCCAAATTTCTTTTTTTTTTTTTAAAGATTTATTTATTCATTTACTTATTTGAGAGAGAGAAAGAGAGAGATATAAGTAGGCAGAGAGAGAGGGAGAGGCAGGCTCCCTGCTGAGCAGAGAGCCTGATGCGGGGCTCGATCCCAGGACCCTGAGATCATGACCTGAGCTGAAGGCAAAGGCTTTAACCCACTAAGCCACCCAGGTGCCCCAAGTGGGCCAAATTTCTTAAAAATTAAGTTAAAGCCCTTGAATTAATACGTAACTGAGAATTCAGAGGATTTTTTGTTTTGGTTTGTTTTTAAAGACTTATTATTGGTCAGCTACTTTCTTCATAAACTTTACCATCGAACCTAGAGAAGCTCCTTCTTAGGATTATATCTTAATATAATCATCTTAACAGAATCATCAAGCTGGAAATATGAACCCAAAGAGCTGGATGAATTAACCTTTCTCAATAAAGATATTTAGCATTGAGTTTGCACTGGCCAGAGCAGAGAAGTACCTAATGGAACCACTGGCCACCAGAGGGGACCGATGGCCAGTACACTGTTCCCACATGGACACCACTCCATCTCCAGCCGCCGGACACAGGCTCTGGGCAACACAGTAGGCAGAAAACAGATAAACAGATAATCAAGAGTTAACAACTGCTTACGGAGAACCCATAAGAAGCATCCAACTCCACAAAGAGAATAATAAAAAACAAGGAAAGAGATCCAATAGAGCTAATGCAAGAAGACTTTAGAGGTAAAATTGACTACCTTTGAAAAGTTTTGAAAGAATAATGTGTCCAGAAAAAGTATCAAATCAGTATCATAGAAGTTAACATTTTAACATTTTTATCATTAAAATTAAAACCTCAAAAGATGAAGGACTTCTGGTTCTGGCCATGAAGGAGCAGCTACTATCAAACCAAGCCACCCACTGAGAATAACTATTAAAGAATCATAAAGTTAAAACAGAAAGAAAGGGTGTTTGGGGGCAGCAGAGAAGAACCAATGCAGCCAGGACCCAAGTGGCCAAGATCCCAGGAAGAGAAAAAAACAAAAAACAAAAAAACCACAAACCTTGATGTGAGCCAGGCATTCTCCATTGCTTTTATCCATAAGGAATATGTTGATTCAGTGTATGAGTGTTGGAGGGCAGAAATCTTTAGAAAGACCTTTCAGCAGTCTCATGGGGCTGGGGAGACAAAAGCTGGAATTCAGGGTTACCAATGCAGCCAGGATTTGAGCGCTCAAGATTTCAGGGTACTTCAGAGAAGCGAACCTGATTCTTTATAGCAATTTTTTTCTTGAGACTTTGCTGAATCCTAAGTGTGAAGAGTAACAGGCCAAAAAAAAAAAAAAAAAAAAATCAATCATAGTTCAGATTCAGAGGCTAAAATGCTATACGTATGCAACTGTATCATGACGCCCGAGAAACAAAAGTTGGAATTCAGATCCATTAATTAGGATGGATAACCGTAAACATCTTGGACATTTACATATTATATATCTGAAGAGATATTCCCCAGGATAAAAGAAAGATCAAAAATAGACAAACCCACAGAAAGCCTGAAACCTAGCTTCAAATGATCCCAATCCCAGATTATATCAAGGTGAAATGCCTCCAGTTGAATCGCTGACTAGTAGAAAGTTGAAGCTTCTCGGGGGAAAATGAAATATCTGTAACATCTACATGGTTTTTTAATGTACAGTGTCGGGTATTCACTGAAAGATTACTGACCACGCGAGCCAGGATGCAGGAACAAATGACCACAGTCCAGGGGAAAAAAGCAGAAGGTGGAAATGATGCCACAAGTGGTGTAGATACGGGGCTTTTCAGACAGAAGTTTCCAAAAAACTTGAACAGAAACATATTGAAGAAAGGAGATAACTGGAATATGTATATTTTTAAAGGTAAAATAATTACAGGACTGAAAAATGTAATAACTGAGTTCAATAGATGACTTTAACAATGGGTTAGATATAGAAAGACATGACTAGTGAACTGAAAGATAGCTCAGTGGCAAATGTCCATATTGAAGCATGGAGATTATAATGAAGAATTTAAAAACACAGAAAACATGAATAGAGATGTATCAAACATGATACAAAATTTGAATGTACAACGAATTTGGAATCCCAGAAAAAGAAGAGCGATACAACCGGTCAAAAGAAAAAAACTTAAAGAGATACCAGCCAAGAATTTTCAAAAACTAACAAAAGATAGTCTGTTAAATTGCACAGAGAAAATTTACCACAGGACCGCATTCCAGGTAGTTTTCACAAATTTCAAAGATCGAGATATGGAGAATGTTATCTAACAAATGTGGAATTAGCATGGAAGATAGAATTAGGCTGGGGATAAATAACAAAAGATATAAGAAAAGCACCAAATGATTGAAAATTAAACAGCACATTTCAAAATCACTTATAAATGAAAGAAGAACCAACAGTGAAAATTAGAAAATATTTTGAACCGAATAATAACATACAACATATCAGAAGTTGTGAGATAGAGCTAAAGCAGATAATATATATTAGAAAAGAAGAGACCCTACTGGTTCTGAGGTGCAGATCCTTTTTTAATTTTTTCTAGGTCACCCTTAAATTTTAAACATACTTTTATCTTTTTTTTCCCTAACAACACCTAATACTAGTTTAGTGGTATAATTTATTGACTTTATACTGTCTTGCTCCTTTTTCTCCTGGTCAGCTTTGTGAGCAGCTTGTTATTTTTATAGTCTTTTCACAGAATTTTTGACTTTGTTGATTGTTTTCTGTTTTGCATTTATTTTCTATTGCATTGATTTTTATCCATCTTTTTATTTTCTTCCATGTATTGTCATTGAGTTTAATGTCTCTCTCTAGTTTCGTGCAGCAGGATCGAAACACCCAACAGTCACAGCCTAAAGAAGTTGTGGGTATCAAATGACAACTAGTGAAAGGTGGAGAATGTTTTTAGCATCCTTACACTTTTTGGTCACCGCTAAACGCTCCTCTTCCTATAGGTCATTCCATAAACTCTATGGTGTGTAAAAGAGCTTGATTGTTCTACAATCCCGCCTAAAACTGAGAAACCTTATCTAGCTTTAGCAGAGGCAAGTACTCTGAATGAGGCTTCTAGAAACTAACTCAAGGTTCTTACCCAAGGAGTGTCAACCAGCCACGAGGACTATTTCTTGACACTCATATTCTCCTCCCGGTAGTGCTGCAAATGATGTAAGTTAGAGCAAGAGACTTGTGAAGTATGAGCTAGAACCAAGAATCTTGTAAAGCATATTGGAGAGCCAACAATCACACAGAAATCCTAAACATCTCAATCTCCTGGGATAGCAGTCCCAGAAGGTACCCCAGGTTTCCGCCCCCCCACTCCCCCACCCCCGCTTCCAAAAAGCATAGTACCAAAATTGGCTTCAGTGATAACGCTGGAGGCAGCTGATTCATTCTGACTGCACTCAGATCAGCTGCTTAGGTCCTGAATGGCCTGACTCACTTGCCTCTGAGACTTCTCCTCCTGGGGCCCTGTGTTGTTCTGTTGAGACTAACGTCACCAGATTACTCTTGCCATCGTCAATCAGCTTTCAAAAGACTGCAGCTCTGATATTAAATCTTCTAGCGAACCATCGAGCAGACTACTGGAATCTCCTTGAAACTCACCCAGAGATATGGAGTGAGTTTCTTCATGCTCCCCTCACCTGTACACCAACCACGGCGTACTCCGTAAGGCCGATTCTGCAACACACACCTGGACAGCCCAGCTCTTTGCCCTGCCTCCACTCTCCGGCCTTAATGGAAACTCCTCTCTTCCTAAAAAGATCGTTTCCCCTCCAGTGTCTCACATGATGGTTGTTTTTATTCCCTTTATCCATGTCCCTCGGGAAGACAATATAAGGTTAGGGGAGTCCTTCCTCCCCTTTGCCGCTTCTGGATCATTACAGACTCATCCTTTTCCTCAGATATCTGTGATATTTACTATCACAGCATTCAACTCTCTATGCTCTCTCACCTTGTTCCTACACCGGCCATCATTTGCCTTTTCACTGGAGGCTCCAGCTCTGGCTCCCAGCCTTGCTCTCTGTCTCAGGCAGTGCGGTTATTTTGGATAAACTTACATGATTGTTCCATCCCCCTGATCTATAATCCAGATTATTTTCCTTATCCTCCTCATTTCTAATGGCAGTGTCCATTACTCCATCCATTTCAGGCACTCATGCTCACGACCACAGCCCGGATCTTTAAATAGTCTTTTTAGTTTCTTGTAATAAAAGCTGGTTTAATACATGGGTTTTTGGTAAGAGATTATTTATGTTATCTTGTATTTCTTTTAAGTCATTCCATTTTTCACGTAGAATAAATAGAGAGTTACGTTCACAGGCTCCAGGGATGTGAGTGCTGTTGCCCAGGTGTGATAAGTAGCTGATATCCAGAAGGGATGGGCATTTCTCATTTCTTATAAGGCATGTTTCTGTAAGGAAATGGCTTGTCAGACAGCCTATTAAGGTACCAGAATTAATGTAAATGTGTATGGGGATCATACTGCACATTTATGCAATAAAACAGGTTATGACTTGTTCCAAGTGTTTTAAAACTGGGGCTGTTAACTTTGATCATACTTCACTGTGATAGAAGGTAGACTTTTCCAAGTGTGAAAATACTTGTATTTTCCTAAATAAGAAAGTAGTGTGACTTTTTTTCCCCTAAATAACAAAAAAGTAAACCCAACTATTTTCAAATAAAGTATGTGCAGTTATAATAGTTGTTTTATAGATTATGGCTTCAACATTTTACATTAAATATTTTATATTCAGAAAATGACTTTACATGTGCAGGTTTTTGTGTTAACTACAAACATCACAACAATATTTACTACCGTTTTCACTGCAAGGGTCCTGTTAGATGATGTATTAAATAAATTCTTATGGATGGCATAAAGACAATTGCCATATGTACTATTGTATGCATAAAATAATATCTCAAAGACCACAAATCAATTATAAACAGGATTTTGGAACATAAACTATTTTTAAGTTGGAGGACCATCTGGATGCTATTATTAAAACTGTGTTCCTAAGAGTAGGAGTAGAGAATTATGTGGACAAATTATCCCGTTGGTAAATCTGATAGATTGAGTTCCAAATATGTTCAAACTATTGATGCTTCAGACTTCAGAATAACTGCACCCAAGTGAAACCTTTATTGTCATGGAGGAAACAGCACTCAGTACTCTCTCTTTTAATGTTATGGAAAAAAAAGTACTTCTTTTTCCTTTTATTACTTTTACCAAACAACTTTAGGTGCAAAGTTATAAATATAGTAGATTATCAAGGAGAACCTTTTGATGAAAAAAAAAAAGACATTTTTAATTGGGACAATGGGTGTGGCAGAGGTATCAAAATGCGTGCTCCTTCTTCCATTTTTTGGAATTGTTTTTGGGAAGTTCCTTATCAGTCAGGGACAACTGACTAGGAACAGTGTGGCTTTGTAACTAGTTTTCAACCAATATCACGTGAAAGTAAAGGACACATGTCATAGAAGCATTTCACAGAATTTATTTTAAGAAACTAAGAAGCGTGTGTACTCTCTCCATAGCCCTTTCCCTTTTCGCCGACTGGGTATTTATGCTAATGAGACACTATAGGGTGGTCACACTACAGGATCGAATAGGGGTCCCTGAATCACCACATGGAGGAGAGCAGCCAGTCAACGAGAAACAGCCTCAGACTGTTATTGGGAAAGAAAGTTGTATCCTCAAAGCATTCGCGTGGAGTTATTTTCTTACAGGTGATGGATTTGAACTGGCCAAGTAGTTAGTCAGTCCCTCTGGCTAATGTGTGATGGCTGAGCAGGGTGAAGGATAATGTCTATGGCTATGTCAGAAAAACGAATTTACAGTATCCTCAGATGGATTGTAATGATCGACCTTGAGAACATCATTACCATGTTCTAACAAAGTGTCTGGTCTATCAAATAAAATCCCAAACCATTAAATTTATTCCTAGGTTCAGTGACATCAGTCTTTGGTTAGGAAAAGAAAGAACCAAGCTAGGTTTTCTATTAAATTTTCAAGGAAGGATCATTTCAGGCACTTTATATAGGTTTCAGGACCTGGGGGAGTTTATAGGAAAGTAAGCCTATATAACTCAGCACTTCCAAAAGGAAGTTAGACTGTCAAATTAATGGTCTAAAATTCCAAAGTCAGCAACTTCGCACCTGTGCCTGATGTACAGCTTTCTCTTTTGACCTCTTTCCCTCAGCTAGTCCACATTTAACACTGCCTCTAACCAGCTTCCTTGTCACTGGAAACACCTACTTCCAATCTCTGAATACGTAAAAAATAAATAAGCTACAGAATTATGGTCGATAACTCTTTTTCTGACATGGTAAACTTTTTCCAAGTTCTAGAACTTATTTTTTTTTTAAATATTTATGCTTTGTTTCTATTGCAAAAATTTCCCTGTGTCTTTTTCAATTCATGAATTTTTATTATATATTATTGCCCTTAATTATTTACTCCACTCTTCCCTATACTATGATTACACATCTTATATACTATAAATTCTTATGGATGTATTTATATACATATTTACATATATCATATATATATATTTATATATTTTATATATATCATATACATACGATATATATAATCAATTATATATATCGTATTTATATTTATATATATCATATACATATCATATATATTATCATATACATACGATTTATATATATCATTTTATATATATATAAATATACATTTTATATATATCATATACATACGATATATATAATCAATTATATACTATGATTACACAACTCCTTGGGGAAGGATTTTCTTCTCCATTTCATCTTTATCAAGGTTCATCATGTGATATGTTTTAAAGAATGAGTTGTAAGCAGATACAATGTATCTGTGTCTGGATGCTTGAGCAGAAGTTTTGAGCATCATTAAGTGGCTGGTTCTTGCTCTTCTCTCTGCCAAGAGAATGGTATATTCCAGACAGAGCCCATCCTTCAGCAGTGCAACTGTAAATCCCTGACAAGCAATGCAGGTGAGAAATAAACCACTGTTGTTTTTGGCAAGCCACTGATATTTGACTTGTTTATTATAGCAGCATACACAAACAAACCCTAACTAATATGTCCTGGAGACTGAATTTGGTACAGTTGAAAGGCCATTCTATTGAGAGTCAGAAAGCCAAAGTTAAATGCCTGGCTTTGCCACCCCTGGATGTGGTAACTCCAAGCCAATAAACTAACTTCTGAATCTCTTTTTCTTAAATGTAAAACAAGAAAAATTACTGATAAGCTAATAGGCTTGATGATGAATATTGTATAAAAGTGTTCTGTAAGTACTGATACAACATGCACTGGTGGGGTGTTAATATTATCCAGTACCGATACAAACCATCAGGTATTTCTGCCTTCAGCTTTTCTGTCAAATATAAGGGATTTAGGAACATGTGGCTTTCACAAAGGGTTGATCAGGACCAGAAAGACTGAAACAATACAACCAAGCCACAGACGTAAGAGAGGTAAAGATCAGGTCACCAGGCCAAAACCATGATCCAGGGGCACTCAGGAAACCCTAGACAGGGTGGGGAAAGCAAGCCTTACAAACTGGAGCACAACCAAAGAGAATACCAGAAGGGGGAGTCCCCCCAGACCTAAAATAATAATCACGTATATTTACTATAGTGTTTATTATGTGCCGGGCTCTTGATAAGCACTTCTCAAGCACTCTCACGTCACATGAATTCACACAGCTCTTTGCCGGAGGTACAATGTTTATCTGCACTTTGCAGATGAAGAAGTAAAGCATACAAGTGTTAGGCCCCTTGCCCAAGGTCACAGGGCTGGTGAGTGCCATAGCTCACTCCCTTAAGCAGGTCAGTGACTGTATGTCTCTAAAAAGGAAAGGGAGGAAAGTTTCACAAATTCTGAACAAACACTGGTTTCAAGAGAAAAACATAAAAGAGTATTAATAATCAGTTATGGTAAACCTATCCATTCCTCGCTAAGAAGATTTACTACCATCAATACTAAAAATATCAGAAAAAAAAAGAAAAATGTTAACCTGATTACTTACTGTTTTCAAGCCAGTAATTTCCCATCAGGAATATATTTTATTTAAAATAAACAAAATCACCTTTGCTCTTCCTGCCCCCCTTCACCCTCCACCTCTCTCTGTCTTTTTTGCACTGGGAGCAGCTCTCTTGCCATAGACCCTGGTCCCCTGAAGATGTACACTTGTGCCAAGTTCGTCTTCACCCTGTCTTGGTCAGGAGTACCTCCCAGCCGCACCTCTCAGCTGCTGAACCCATCAGAGTCTGCAGTGGGGCTAGAACCACCGGAGACCCTGACAGATCAGAGCCTCAGCAGCTGGGCAGCCCCACGCCCCCGACTTCACTTATTCTAGCTATAGTTCCGAACCATTTCAAGGGACATCTGACGGAGCAGCCCAGTTCATTGGGGTTGGGACTGTCACCGTAGGGGTGGCTGGCTCTGGGGCTGGAATTGGGACTGTGTCTGGGAGCCTCATCATTGATGATGCCAGCAGCCCCTCTCAGAAGCAACAGTTCTTCTCCTACACCATCCTGGGCTTTGCCCTCCCGAAGGCCATGGGGCTCTTTTGCCTGATGGTGGCCTTTCTCATCCTCTTGGGCATGTGAAGGATCCCTCTCCACTTTCCACAGGTCTTTCTTCCCTTCTCATCTGCCCTGGATGTTCCTTTTCCTATACCTCCCCAGGCAGCCTGGGGTTGGCTCAGGGATTGACAGAGGGAAGACAAATAAATACTGTATTAGTAAGAAAAAAAAGCAATGAAATTAGATATGTGAACAAATATTTATTTACAAAGAAGTTTGTTAGAATTTATTATTAAAAAATTAAAATAGTGTAACCCAATGACCAAAAATAGAGGCACAACTGTGGGAAACTATAAAGGATGATATATATTAAGAAAGAACTGCATCTATGCCACCATCCCAAGATATTTATCTCTAATACCAAAGTTAGAAATAAACCAAAACATTAACCCTGACTATTCATGAGAGGTAGGATCATGGGTGATGTTTATCCCTTTCTGATTTTTTGGTCTAAATTTTTAAATCCAAAAATTACTTTTACAAACTAAACTAAGGAGAAACCAAACAAAAGATCTATGTTCTTCATTTTGCAGATGGATGAATGTATATGTGTATGTTTTATTAAAAACAACAAAGAGAAGAACTAATGAAAGGATACATCTTAGAAAATTTTCACATTTATAATCCAATTTTACTACCTGTATAATCTCACTCCTATTGACAAGTTAAATAAATATCCTGATGTTATATATTTAGATTTTTGTTTCTAATTTGGGAGCATATTATCTAAAATTATACTCCTCATTACTCCTTATTCTTATTTCAAAGCCTGAACTTTTAGCCCATCATTATGTCCTGCTTACTACATACTTTCTACTTGCTCTACAGCTTTATGGCTCTCTTTTTCTTAGGTATTTTTACTTCAAATATAATATTTCTTTAGAATTACTACTAGAAAGCAACTTATTTAGACAAAAATATTTATAGATTGCATCAGTCAGGATTCAACCAGAGAAGCAGAACCAACTTCTAAGATAGATAGATGATAGATAGGTAGGTAGATGGATAGATAGATAGATGATGGATATATAGTTAAAATGATAGATATATAATGATAGATAATCAGACAGACAGATGATAAATAACTTGGATATCCTTTGTCCTTTACAGTTTCCTATCAATTTTCATACACACACACACACACACACACACACACCCCTACTAGATTTTTTTTAAAAATATTTTATTTATTTTGAGAGACAGAGAGAGTGTGAACAGGGGGAGGGGACAGAGGCAGCAAGAGAGACAGAATCCCAAGCAGATTCCACATGGAATGTGGAAACCTATGTGGAGTTCAATCTTACAACTGAGACCTGAGCTGAACTCAAGAGTCAGAGGCCTAACCAACTGAGCCACCAAGGCACCCTCACAACTACTGGAATTTTGATTGGGATTGCATTAATAAATAGATCGATTTGCAGATTTGATATCTTTGCAAAATAGAGTCTTCCCATCCAGGAATATTTTATATACTTCTATTCATTTGGGTCCTCTTATTAATATATTTCCATAGTATTTGGTAGTTTCGGTATGGAGATCATGTGCTTATTTTGTCAGATTTATTTCTAGGTATTTGATACTTATATTATTATAAGTGATTTCTTTATAAAATTTCATTTTTTATGTATTCATTATTTCTACATAGAAATACAGTTAATTACACACATACACACACACACATACTTATACCCAATGATCTTGTTAATTTTACTTACTAGTTCTAACAGCTTAGCTGTAGGTTCTTTTGGAATACCTATATTCATAATTTGTGTCCTCTGTAAACAATGAGAGTTTCTTCCTTTTTAAATTTTGTGTCTTTTGTCTTCCTGGTCATCTTGCATACTTTATTCAATTCTTGTTTTCAATCTTTCAATGGAATCCTGCAATTTTCTTAAATAGGTGTTATATTTTCTTGTTAGAATTTTTCCTGAGATGTAATGATTTCATTATAAATAGGGTATATTTTTATCTATTACATTTTTTTTTCTTTCTTTTTTTTTTTTACAAAGATTTTATTTATTTGACAGAGAGAAAAAGCACAAGTAGGGGGAGGAGTAGAGGGAAAGGGAGAAGCAGGCTCTCTGCTGAGCAGGGACCCGGATGTGGGGCTCTATCCCAGGACTCTGGGATCATGATCTGAGCCGAAGGCAGACGCTTAACCCTGGGACAAATGAAAATGTCCCACCATTACATTTTCTAACTAGTTACCAGTAGGATACAAGAAAGATGTTAATTTCTTCTTCTTCTTCTTCTTCTTTTTTTTTTTTTTGCTGTGTATTATGTGTCCAGTTATTGTACTGTGACCTAAAATTTCTTATTAATATAAGAAGCATTTATTTGATGTCTTCTGATATTTGAGGGATATGATAGTTGGGGGAATAAAAGATGCTTTTCCCTCTTCCTTGTCAAGAAGTAGAATTCTTAATTCTATTTAATGTCTAATTGCATTGGCCTAAATTTCTGGACAAATTCTAATAAAATTGAACAAACATGCTTATTTTGTTGGTGATTTTGTAAAGACTCTCTAAAATCTCATCATTAGGAATCTTGCCAATTCTTTAAGATACATACACTTCATTATAAAATGGGATCATCTCTCTATGATTTTTCTCACAGACTTTTTTTTCTCTTAAAAAAAAGGGAGATTGAAATTTTCATCGGTTCCTTCATAATCCACTGGTAGGATCTTAAGGCTTTTATGATTTGACCAGTTAATTAGGTGCCCTTGTATATTTATTATCTTCTCATTTTGAAAGTGTTTTATTGTCCTGCTGAATTGTTGCTCCCAGTATTTTACTTACTTTCATATCTATATTCATGAGAACAGTTAGTCTAGCACATTTTAAGTAACATGTACATTTTTTTTTAAATGACTCATTTATTTTAAAGAGCGAGAGCACAAGCAGGAAGGGCAGAGGGAGAGGGAGAGAGAACCTGAAGCAGATTCCACGCTGAGCCTGAGCCCAAGCTAAGAGTCTGATGCTTAACCAACTGTGCCACCCAGGGGCCCCAACGTGTGTATTCTTAATAACACATTGCCTTCTACTCATTAGGGCATCATAAGAATGCTATAATTTCTTCAAAAAATAAAAACTGTTCAAGAACAAGACCAAAAAAAAATGAAGTTCTATTTTATCACCAAACTAAAATGTGTTTTAGAATTTAAAAATAGTACATCTTATCATAAATTCCCATTGCATAAAAATATTCATGCAAAGGCAAGCCTTTCATAAAAACATCAAAGGAGGAAATAAATATATTTGGGTTTGAGACTTAATAAATTTCTTCCATTTAACATGCACAAAACATACCCATGTGGAATATGTTCCCATGGAAAATCTGTCATTTCCCAGCCATACCGACTTTGGCAAATGATTTAATATCATCAAACTTCAATCTCGTCAACTATAAAACAGTTAGAACAATGCCATGTCTAATTGCCTCGCTAGATAACTATGAAAATAAAATGAGATAATGCATATGAAATTGTCTCATAAACCATAAAGACCACAAAGTGCTGTGGGACATGTTGGGTCTGTAGTATTGGCCATAAAATTTCAATATCTGCCCATGTCACATGCCTAAAATTGGAGAGAGAAACTGTTCCAAATAGAATGAAATGCTGAATAACGAGAAAAAGGGCAAAGTACCATTTACATAGTATTAAAGATTCATCAGACTAATTATTTCTCTCTCTCCCAATATTGTGGATATCGGTACCTAAACCTACATTGACGCAGTTCCAGGCTTCTCAATTTCTTGCATTCCTTACCTGCAATAATCTTATACTTTGTCTCATTTATCTTAATAATAACTGCACATTTGCCAAAGTCTCACCTGTAAGCACCCTAAGCTCTGACCACCATCCTAATCTTTCAAGCCTCTTCCCCCTGTACTAACGCCAGTAACTTCAACCCGACACTTTCCTCCGATATACCAATATTCAAGCCCTTTTGCATTCCTCTACACCTTCCTTATGTCTTAGATTTCACTGTCTTCTATTAAAAACATTGCTTTGCAAATAGCCTCCACTCCCTTATTCCTCTCTCCTGTCATTGCTTGCTCCAGAAAACTGAATTCCAAGCCTGTTTAAATTTAACTCACTGCGGCTTTCATGCCTGCACCCATTGGAAAGCTTAAAAGTGAGCTTGTTGTAAATTAGCCTCATTTTATTTTATTTTTTTTAAGATTTTATTTATTTATTTGACATAGAGAGAGATCACAAGTAGGCAGAGAGGCAGGCAGAGAGAGAGGGGGAAGCAGGCTCCCTGCCGAGCAGAGAGCCCGATGCGGGGCTCGATCCCAGGACCCTGAGATCATGACCTGCACTGAAGGCAGAGGGTTTAATCCACTGAGCCACCCAGGCGCCCCAAATGAGCCTCATTTGAAATTGTTGATAACAAGCCTCAACGGGCATCCTTCAGTTCTTTTGGATTGTCCTCAATTCACTATCCCAGTCTTCAAGAACATAAGTAAATTACATCTCCTTCTCAAAACTGCAATATCTACTCTTCTTCTCACATTTATCTGATAACTAGTTCTTATTTCACTGAGGAAAAAAAAAAGGACAGAACTTTCACATACTTCTAAACCACATCAGTAACTTACTGGCTTCTGTAATCATTATTTCTGTCTTTTCTCTTGTTACGATCTAAGGCCAAGTTGCCATTTTTGTGCAAGATTCCATCACTTGGACCTGCTAAAGGTCAGCACATCTGATGATTTTCCCCCTTTAATTCTCAACCATTAAAAATATTCATTTTCATCATTTTATAGTAAAATTCAGAGAAAATGTTATCTCTATTTGCTGATTCCACTTGCCTTTCTCCCAGTCTCTGCTGAACCCACTCCAGTCAGGCTCTATGAAAACTGCTCTTTGTCTTCACCTCCAGGTTGCCAAATCCAAATGACTATTTCTCTGTCCTTCTCTCTCAGCAACACTGGACACACTTAATCAGCCAATCAGTTTCAGGGGCTGCCCTCCAACAACTTGGAATATTCTATTCTCCACATTCCAAAGTGAAATGTAGTCTTCCAACTAAACAGGATTTTCAAAAGAGGCAGTCAAAAATTGTATATATTTTCAAAAGATTTTATTTATGAGAATGAAAAAGAGAGAGAGAGAGGAGCAAAGGGAGAGGGACAAGCAGACTCTGCCCTAAACAGGGCTCATCCCATCACCCCAAGATCATGACCTGAGCTAAAACCAAGACTTGGATGCTTAACTGACTGAGCTACTCAAGTGCCCCCAAAATTGGATATATTTTTAGTTCTCAGATGACCATCCATCTTCATCCTCAACCGGAGATTTTATGATCCACTTCAGGGGTTACAACCACCTCGAATGTGACCCAATCTAAAATCTGAAAAACCAAATTTGGTCCACAGTGTGGATGACTACAACTTATTATCTGTTTATCAAATTTTCCTTTTTCCAAAACCTTTTTATTCAGACTTGAGCATCAGCCACCATAATTTTTATCTCAGGTACTTTAGAGTTGTGCTCTGCCTCAACGATAATTACCCTATCTGGAGGCCTCAATTTATAAAGTGTTTGCTTACTTAGTGCTTATGACGTAAATGTCATGGTTCAAGTACTTGATGGAGAAAATATTAAATGAAGTGCACTTGTTTTGAAGATAATTTCATTTCACATCTCCAAAGCAGGGTATAATTAAGTTACTCTGTCATACAAAATGATGGAGGCTTTAAATAAGTAACAGCTGGTTACCCCCTCGATGGAGCAACAGCAGGGCAGCCCTTGGCAAGAAAGGTGTGCAAACTCAGTCCATGCAGCATGCTAACAGGCCTACAGGATGACAACGGTAAGCGCTGAGACAGGAAGACACCTGGAAGATAGATCAAACAAGTCCCGGTAGCTCCTATCATGCATTTCAATGACATTAATGTGTAGAAATTAATGATAAGCACTTATCTATCAGTCCTGCAGTCAAATTGCTTTTCTATGTCCAGATAATTTAAAATTGGTCATTGTAGGTCAATGGGCACATTTCTTAGCAAGTGCTCATTTAAAAACGTAACTACTGTTTAAAGACCACATTTAATTCAAATAAGAGATGAAGTTTAGCTCATATTCATTTAATATGAGCACAGTGATTTAAAAAAAGTCAGGGTCCCTATAACAAATCAATATGATTGTTATTTCCTTAGAAACTCTTGCACAGAGTTTAATAAAATCAAACTTGCAACAGTGACCTTAAAATGTCAGAGTTGGCCTTTGTAAAATAAATGGGCTATTAAAAATATTAAATAATTGCCTCCCTTTTTGGAAAGCTGAGTCAAGTTGTGTTTCCATGAATCCATTGTTGGAGGTTTTTTGGTTTTTTTTTTTTAACAAAACGTACTGTTGCTTCATCTACATGTCAACAAGGAAAAAAGGAAGTTTGATGGATGTACTTTTTTGTGCATTTAAGTCATATTGTTGATCTTGACTTGAAATCATTTTGAGGGCTGTTACCAGATTAACTCACCTAATTAGTAATTTATTATATTATTTTTGAACAAGAATTTATTATCATTTATTAAGCAATATTAAACAAGCAAATTTAAATCAAGCAAGCATTTGTGACAACTATCTATTAGTCACAAGGTCTATGTCCTCAAGTGGTTTATTGATCATGAGAGGAAACAGATAAAGAAGCAAAAATGTCACAATAATATGCTAACTGCTGAAATTGAGAGATAGAAGCACAAACAAGTAGCATATAACCCTGACTGGGAGTTCAGTTATGATTTCCTCAAGGAGATGTGCCCCAAATAGATCTTGATAGACACGTTAAACATACGAGGGGGGTGAAAAATGAAGAGTTTTCCAGGCAGGGGGAACAGCAGGAGCAAAAGCATGAGGGTGTGAAATCAGCAGAGGAGGGTTTGCCCTTGGTCTCCATAAATAATTGTAATCCATGAAATGGTTAGTGGTGTCTAGGGAAGGAAGCTAAGGGGTTTTCATAGAGACTTTTATATGAAATGTTGAATGTTAAAGAGCTTGGTTTTTAAGGAGATTTAAAAAGGAATTAAAACCACAGCTACTGTAGTATTAAAAGGCTGGGTGTAAGTGAGACAAACAGAAGACTCAAAAATCTTTTGTGGCTACCTTTCTGCCAAAGTAGCAATTCTCAACCTTTTTTGGTCTCAAGACTTCAAAATCTTACAAATTATTGAGGATGCCTAAGTGCTTTTGGTTATGTGGGCTCTATCTGTCAATATTTATAGCATTTGAAATTAAAACAGAAATTTAAAAATTATCTAGTTTTGAAAAAATAATGTTTAGCCCACAACTAAACATTTTTTGAAAAGTATTTTTTTTAAAATATAATATACAAACAAGTATATGTGTGGCTTTTTGTTCTGTTTTGTTTTACATTTTTGCAAATAGCTTTAACTCCTGGCTTAATAGAAGATGACTGGACTCTACTTTCTTCTATATGCCATCTGTGGCTATATGTCGTTTCAGTTAAAGTATATAAAGAAAACTCAGTCTCACACAGATAATGTATTTGGAAAATGGGGGAGTATTTTAATAACCTTTACAGATAATTATAGATATTCTTCTTTGATATTACCCTATTACTCAACTATAGTAGTTTCTTAAAGGTTAGTTGTAATGTGGAATCCAGAACAATGTCAATAAATTTTCCATATACCATTACATTAAAATCCACTGGTCTATTTTGCACTTTGAATGGCTCTTTCATCCCTGCACGATTTTGTGACATCATATATTTATTACTGGGTAAATATTTGCTCACCAAGCTATACTAGTGTTTCATTTTGACACATCTCTTTATACGTTATCAAAAAATCGCATTTGTTAATATCACCATTGAGCCCATTAGAAAATTCTTTAAAAATTGAAAAGTGACCAAGCTCACAGTGATAGTATATGTTTTCCAAAATTCTACTTTTTGCTTGAATGAAAGCTCAAATTTTATCATTGGCAACAAATACTATCAGTTGTTTTCCTTTAAGTGACAAAGTCACTCCATTCATTTTCAAGGAAATATCTGCCATATAGCCAAGTTTGAATAACCATAATTTATCTGTCAGTCACCTCCTCAAGCAAAAATGGCATTCCATGAAAAAAGCAGCTAGTTTGGCTTGCAACTCAATTTCATTAGAGTCTTTTCTTGAGACAACCAGCCTACTTTGGAAGTTTGGAAGAACAACTTTTTTCATCATGTAGAAACCCAGTAAGTCAAGATTTAATGAAATTAGTAATTCTGTTTCATCAGTAGCACTCAACGGAAATTGCTTTTTTTCCTCCTAAATGGAAGTTCATGGTGGTGAAGAATATGGGGACTAATAGCCCAGTTTGGGTGTCAGTGTCTTGATTCATGTTAAGGCACCAGCACTCACCTGCAAGTACTATTGCATCAATAATGCAAATGTCAAACCAGTGAAAAAGACAAATCATATTTTGTTATTATTATGAAAATAGTCTTTACTTCATAGATACCTAAAATATTTTGGGGGACACTCAGATGTCCTCAGGCCACACTTGGGAAAAATGCCATGCCAAAGCCTCAAGTATACATTCCTGTGCCTGACATCCTGACATCCAAATATAATCTGGTTCCATGGCCCTCAGACTTATACCACTGGCACCCCCTCTGTTGCTTTGGACCAGAATTGAATTACACCACTGACCTTCTCGGTTCTCTAGCTTGTAGATGGCAGATCATGGGACTTCTCAGCCTCCATAATCTGGTTAGCCAATTCATAAAATAAATCCCTTCATATATCCATATGTCTAGATCTAGATCTAGATATCTTACTGGTTCTGTTTCTCTGGATAATCCTGACTAATACACATGCTATTTGTGATTTTTCTTTGGATTATTTCCTAAACTAAACTGTAAAATCTCCAGAGGGGAGGACTATCTTATAGTTCTTCCTACTTTACTATATATAGTCCTCAGCCCAGAGTTGAGCATATAACAAATAATGATATTAATAATATTTTGAATTTTGAGTCAATATTTTTAGAGTAGTTCACATATATGTACCTCTAGATACACATATATCTTTATATAAAAATATTTTAATATGAATTATTTTTAAAGTATCTTTTTTGGGTAATTAATAAATTTCAAAGATGTACTTAGCTAATATGGACTATCAATTTATAAAGCAACATGCAAATACGATGATAATGTAGCAATGTATAGTGGAAAGGAAACTGGACTGGGAGATAGAAAATCTACATTTAAATGTCCACACAGAATAGACCTAGAAAATCTTACGGATTTAGAGCAGCCACGAAACTTCAGTCTCAGTGCCTTTAACAGCAAAATGCTCCCCTTTACCATGATATGTAAATGAGAAATTTTACGAGAATTTTTCTTATAAGCAAAGTAGTATTCAAATGCAATCTTTTGATGGTAACTATTACCTTGAGACTTGCACAGTAATTGCAAATTAGCATCAGGTATAAGATGACCAGATGCACAGCATGACAATTAGGAGGACTGGACACATCAAAGAAATATCTTTGAGCGCTCTGTTATACATCTAAAAAACACAATGCAAAATACAATCCAAAAATAGCTGAGATACATAATACTCCATTCAGAGGACGACTTGAATACTGGTTAAGAATTACATGTGTACATATTGCACAGGTCACCTGTGTAAGGCAGAGAGCCTTCATTCATGGTCCAGTGTTAGGAGCCTCACTTTGAAAGCCTTCAGGAATGACAAGGTTCTGAAAAGGTGACACAGATTTATACAGAGCGCCACACAGAAAGATTTCATAAAAACCACTAGGTTTCTCTTTTCTCCTTTAAAGTTTACCCCCATCCTCTGCAACCCTTGCCTCTCTCTAAAGCATGCCATGTCCTAGTCAATTCCTTGCGTCCTACCCAAGTTCTCACTTCAACCAGGCCCCTGCTAAGGGCTCTTTCCCTCATTCTGACTGCTGTCCTCCTGTTAATATGATGATAGCAGTCGTCTGCTGAATAAAGACTTCCATCTTACACATAAAATCCTGGAGACTAAACAGTGGAAAGTGAAGCCTTAGAGAGTCTTTGCAGTCCTAACTGCACTTCTGGACCAAAGTGTAAGTATGTGACATTTCTTAAAATTAAGGTGAGAAAAAAAGATCCTCACAGAATATGAACTATTTGAGTGGACAAATGCTCTAGGCTTCCTTTTGTGCAACTGGATAAAAGGGAGATAGTTCTCATTTTCAGAGGTCTTCGTGGGAACAGGTCCTCATGGACGCTACACATAGCCCCTTCCCTCTGCTTCCCTGCCTGTCTCAAACACCATGTTCCCTCACCCCTACAATCCCTGGTATTTCTTCCCAAATAAACTGCCCACACTCAAGTCTTTGTTTCCATTTCTGCTTTCAGGGAAACCCACACCCAGATAATCACCATCTTCTATGAAACATGCACCATGTTCCAGGATCTTCACACAGATGACATCTAACCCTGGAATAATGCTAGGAGAGTCCTCATTTTAAAGATAAGAAATGGTGACTTAGATTAATATGCTCAGAGCCACATAGCTAATGTATAAAAGAACTAGGAGGTGAGTATCTTTGGACCATTCAACTCCAAAGTTATATAATATACACTATTTATATATACTATGCTATACCAATTTTGTTAAAGAGTCACAATAGGAATAACTCCTTTATGCAGTACCTTTGGGAAGAACAGCTCAAGTGATTAGGAAAGTTTGTTTAATCTGTTTACTCTATCCACTGTGAAGTCTGAGGTGGGGAGATTCTAACCAGATTAGTTTATCTTGAGAGTTCAAAAGTAAGCATTGCTCTATAAGTATTAGTACCATTTTATGGGTTTCATAAAACTTTATACTATTTCACAGAAACATGATTTCCTTTTCCATATACCCTAGACAATTTTCTCAATGTAGCCCATCACCTTGTTTTATTTTATTGAAACTTAATTTAGCACTATTATAAATGTTCCAAAAAAAAAAAAGTCTTAAAATAGTGTTTCTATTATCTTCATTTTACAGGCAAGTACAATGGAATGAATATTGTTGTTTGTCATTTAAATTTTCATAAATACTTTATGTGCTTTTTTCAAGAAGCTTCAGTTTAGGAAAGAGATTACTCACAAACTTAGAGAGCTTGCATTTTATAAGTATGTAAATGTACAGAACTTACAACTTCTACAAAGTTTCATACTGTTAGAAGTAATGGGGCATCATACAACCAACAATGAATGGAAATGAAGAGCATGTGAATTCCTCTTATTATTCCTTTCCGACAGAGTCCATGAACATTTGGTCAATTTATTTTTTTTTATTTTTAGCCACAAGTGTCTTATTTGTAAAACAGGGTTAATCAGAAGAACCATCGAAAGAATAAAATAATGGTTGAAAATAACTTCAGAAATAGAAGAAGATAATAAATCAGAGGATGTGAAAAGATTCTGTTTCCAGGCTAGCCTTCAATAAATTTCAGAATATTTTAATCATGTGTACAGATTATATATGTTTCCACAAGGCCCACTTCCCTGTTTGTTTGTCTTTTTGAACTGATGTCTAAATATTAGGGAAGTTGACTTCAGAGAGGAATAATAAAACAAACTATCCTTTCTTTCATGGTATCATATTAATTATGCCAGATCTCCATAAGCTTTATTTTGTAATTTTTTTTATTTTTTAAAGATTGTATTTATTTATTTGACACACAGAGAGAGTACAAGCAGGGGGAGTGACAGGGAGGGAGAAGCAGGCTCCCATAGAGTAGGAAGCCCAAGATGGGGCTCAATCCCAGGACTCTGGGATCATGACCTGAACCGAAGGCAGATGCTTAACCAACTGAGCCACTCAGGCGCCCCTCCATAAGCTTTAAAAGTATAATAATTGTGGGGCGCCTGGGTGATGCAGTCCGTTAAGTGACCAATTCAGTTTTGGCTCAGGTCATGATCTCTGGGTCATGAAATGAAGCCCCACATCAGGCTCTGTGCTGAGCGTGGAGTCTGCTTGGGATTCTCTCCCTCGCCCTCTCCCCACTCCCCTCATTCTCTCTCTTTCCCTCTAATAAATTAGTCTTTAAAAAAATACAATAATTGCAAATTAGCTTTTATAAAGCTCTTTTTATATGTCAGGAACTGTGCTAAAAGTTTTATATTCATTTATATTCATTATATTCACAATCTATCTTTTGGTTTAATCCTAATACAACCAACAACTCAAGTCTTACTCACATGTTTTACATGATGAAATTTGAGCTTATTATAAAGGGGATAACTGACACAAAGCAGGTGTCATGCAGTGAATCCTACAGCTGGCTTCCACCCTAGGTTTCTCTCTCCTGAAGCTTTGCCCTTGCTACATTATCTCATGCTAGTTCTTCATTAATATCATTGAGTATTAGCAACTATATGGCAATATTTAACTAAATAAAATTGGTTAAAATTTTATAATTTATAAAATTTATGAATTTTCATAAAAATTAGATTTAACAATTTAATTTTGTTAAAAATTAAACAATTATTTTTTGTTAAATTTTATAAACATAAAATTTTTTAAACATAAAAATTAATCATAATTTTTATAAAAATTATAAAATTTGGGGCGCTTGGGTGGCTCAGTCATTAAGCATCTGCCTTCGGCTCAGGTCATGATCCCAGGGTCCTGGGATTGAGCCCCACATCGGGCTCTCTGCTCGGCAGGAAGCCTGCTTCTCCCGCTACCATTCCCTCTGCTTGTGTTCCCTCTCTCGCTGTGTTTCCCTCTGCCAAATAAATAAAAAAAATCTTTAAAAAAAAATAAAAATTATAAAATTTTATAAAATAAATTAATTTTTATATAAATTATAGAAAATTAGATTTTTATCTGATTTTCATAAAATTTAAAATTAGATTTATAAATCTAATTTTATAGATTTATACATCTATAAATCTATAAAATTTATAGATTTTTCTAAAAAAGAAAAATGACTAGATAAAATTAGATTTGATTTTCATAAAATTAGAAAATTTTTTATAAAATTTTGAAGTTTTATGAAATTTCATAAAATTTCATAAAAATTAGATTTAACAAGTATTGAACTTAGGTAGTTTTATTATAGGGCAATCATTGATTTTATAGATTAAGATGTAGACAGACTCATGGATAGATATTCCTTATACATAAATCTCCAAATTGAATAATTCTGCCAGATGGACCTCTCTTCCTAGGCCAAGTTGACATACAAACTAGAATCCTGAACATGTGTTATTCAAAACAGTGACAATCAGAAATCACAGATGATTGATTTTAATGATAAACCCATTTGAATACTGCCTGAAATGTTTCTTAAAGTCCATAAAGGTATTTTTGCCAGGATAAATGTGAAGTGTGTCTGAAAAGGCACCGGTCTGTGTGAGGAGAATGAAGTATTGGGAAGTTCTGGTCATTTATTGATTTTGCTGGAGAAAGTTGTTGAGGGTTTTTTGTTTTCTTTTACCAGAAAGTGGATAAAATATTTTCATCTAATAAAATTGTTTCATGATGAAATTCTCTCTCCTCCCCAAGAAAAAGGGGATCAAAAAGCATCTGACTTTAAGAAGCCAGGGGCTTTGTTACAAAATGTGAGGGTAGGACTAACAGCAGGAGAGACGGGGGCCAAGTTCCAGGTACAGAAAGAACACAGAACGTCAGCCACCTGGGGCGAGAGGAGGAAGCTGCAGGGGAGGGGCAGGGCAGGGCACGGTGACCAAAGACTGAGGACACACGGGCTCAGAGACATTGAGTGAAGTGTTTCCCAGACAAGATTAACAGGGATGTGAAGAGAGTAATAATCATCTTTCCCTGAAGAACAGATTTTAGCGGAAGGTAGGACTGAGCTGTTGAAAAAATTCATATGGTAGCCTCCGTGTGAGAAGAAAATGAACAGATGTGGGCATTAGCACAGGTTTATAGCTGTGGTTTTTAAATTTTATTTTATTTTGTTTTTTATTAGTTTTCTCTTGTAATTAAAGTATAATTAACATACCGTGTTATATCAGTTTCAGCTATACAATATGATTTCACAATTCTATACTCAGTGCTCCTCAGTGTAAGTGGACTCTTATTCCCCTTTATCTATTTCACCTCCCCACCCATACACACACGTCCCCTCTGGCAACCACCAGTTTGTTCTCTGTATTTAAGTGAGGTGGGGTTTTTTTTTCGTTTTGTTTTTGTTTTGTTTCTTAAATTCCACATATGTGTGAAATCATATGGTATTTGTCTCTGACTTATTTCACTTAGGATTATACCCTCTAGGTCCGTTCATGTAGAGGCAAATGGCAAGAGCTCATTCTTTTTAATGGCTGAGTAATATTCCAGTACACACACGTGTGTGCACGTGCACGCGCACGCACACACCCCCCCCCCACATCTTTATCCCTTCATCTATCAAAGGGCACTTGGGTTGCTTCCATATCTTGGCTAGTGTAAATAATGCTGCATTAAGCATAGGGGTACATATATCTTTTCAAATTAGTATTTTCATTTTCTTTGCGTAAATACTTAGTATTGAAATTACTGGGTCATCTGGTAATTCTAGTCTTATTTTTTTGAGGAACCTCCCTACTGTTTTCCGCCGTGTCTGTATCAGTTTGCATTCCCACCAACAGCGCATGAGGGTTCCTTTTTCTCCACATCCTTGCCACCACTTGTTATTTCTTGTCTTTTACTAGCCATTCTGACAGGTAGAAGAGGATATCTCATTGTGGTTTTGATTTGCATTTCCCTGATGATAAGTGGTGTTGATGTGCTGCTTCCGACGGAGGCAGCTTTACCGAGTAAAACATCTGCAGTTTTGCTCCGTCTGTGACTTTGACCACACCTCCAATCTCTGTCAGGCTGCTTTTGCATTTTCTAAGTTAGACTAGTAAAGGACATCTTAGATTTTTTAACTACCAACTCTACATGGAGATCTCCCTAATCTATCCCTAATCCAGACACCTCTCCTCTGTTTCCCCCTAGAAGATGGAGTGATTTATCTGGTCAATCAGGTTTAGGCAAAGGCACTAAGAATACACAACTCAGCTACTTTCAGGCTCTCTTTTTGCAATCGGTGGGTTGTGGGAGGCACATTCTTCTCTCCGTGACTGCCGTCATGAGGAATGATTTCCCACAGCATGACTGGCAGGGGAAATCTCAGCTCTGCAGTCTTGCTTGCTTTCTTATAAAGAGTCTCGAGAACCAGACGTGGCCACTGGGGAAGGAAGAGTGTTAGGAAGCCAGCATTCAGCTCTCAGGCCCAAGCTATATTCTGTAATACATACATATGTAATAGATATACCTCACAACAACGTACATAATATGTATATCACAGTATACATATTCATTACAAACACATTACAATATATATACATTACAATGGGAATACATCACCACCATGTAATGAAGATAATACTTTTCTTCTATATTTATAAGTCTGTATTAATCGAGGAATTAGTTTAGTATCTACAGGAAGAGAGGAGTATATTTGAGATTCTCATATCATAACAAGTCTTTTGATATAAAATATTATAAGTTGTCATCATTTTTTAAAGAAGCAGTCTAACCATCAGCTCAGATAGACAGGCACAGTACTTAATACTTAGTATTATGTAAACTAAACATCATTTCAAACACTCTGCGAGAATGTCTGCTAATTAGTCACATGTGGCTTATCAATGTCATACACTTGATTCCAGTGATTTTTTGGGTTCCTTTAACAGCCCCATCCATCTACCACATCACAAATACTCCAGTCTCTGTGTTCATAATTTATGCTTGTATCTCTTTAAAAAAACGAAATCAGCAAAGTATAAACCAATAGTATAGTAGCATAGTAATTGTTTGCAAGCACGAAGATAAGACCTCCTTAAGAAAACGCTTGGGGAAAACAGGGAAATACATACTATATATTTTGTTTTCCTTTACTTTGAAAGAACCCGTAGTACATTTCTTAATGCATCACCCACCAAAAAAAAAAAAAAAACTAAAATCTTCAAAAATAGTACTGTTATACATTTGAATGCCACTGCCACTGATTCAAAGTATAGAATTTCAAACTGTACTTCTCTTGAAAACAAGCTGCTACTCTTGGCCTAGGTTACTAAAATCACAAAACGAAATGTTGAAGAATGTACAAAATCCAGTCCCCTCAAAGCAAACTGAACACTGGAAAATACTATATGCTTGGTGTAAATGGATGACTGCTGAATTAAGTCCACGGTGCTCAATTAAGTTCACAGCATAAATAATTTCCGGTGAGCATTTATAATGGACCTTTTCAATAACAAAAGCACTAAGTTAAAAATCAATTAAACAAACAAAAATGCAACCTTTATGTATAACTGTTTATTCTTTCAAGTGGCCACGGCCCATTAATAATAAAAACATTTGCAAATTGTGCTGCAGCACTGGGGCAGAGAGACTGTGGCTCTTGCCAAAAGGTCAGGGAAGAAGCAAGGATATGACAGTCCCACAGCAGGACGCACAGAGCTATCTGAAAACACGTGGCCGCCAGAGCAGAGGTCGGTCAGTGGAGGGCTTGAGAACAGAGAGCTGGGTGAGAGCCAGCTTAGTAAACCAAAGTCTGCCCATAACTAAACGGTGAAATCAGAGAGTGGAAATGTAAGTAGGAACGAAGAGGATCCAAATATTTTAGAACTAAGTAAAGTAGGTAGATTAAAATCTATTAATCAGAAGATGCCATTTAAAGTGCAGTGATGAATGTGGAGCAATCAGATAGATTTGACACACTGAAAAGGATCGCAGGTCTTGATACTTTCTCATCCTAAGTTTGATAATTGGCTGCATTTGGAGTAGAAACCAGCAATTGCAAGTGAAGATTAGTCCAGCCTATTCATGGGATGGTTATTGACAAATATCCTGTTAATGAATATCAGCAAATGCACTTATATCTTTCTGCTCCATTAAGAATGCATGAAATAGGATAATATTAAATACCAGGTACATAGAAGGAATTTAATAAGTAATGGGAATAGCGATTATGGCCAATTTTGGCATAAGGAAGGAATGAAGAGCAGCACGGTGTCAATATTTCCCCAAAATTTAAAAAAAAAAAAAAAAAAGTAGCAACGTGTGGAAAGAAGATAGAGGTACAGGTGGGAAATGTTCCTAATTATATAACCGTGCACTAGGTGCTTTGCATTTCATATTTGCTATCTCATTCGTTTTCATAAGAATCTTATAAAACTCTTTAAAGATAAGGAAACTTGTGTGCAGCAAGTATAAATGAGCTTTTTAAGTTAAAACAGTGGATGGAAGGACCATCCTTCAAACTTGGGTATGTCTGTCTCCCGAATCCAGGTCCCTTTTTTTCTTTTTAAAGATTGATTGATTGATTGATTTTTAAGATTTTATTTACTTATTTGACAGAGAGAGAGAGAGATCACAAGTAGGCAGAGAGGCAGGCAGAGAGGGGTGGGGAAGCAGGCTCCCTGCTGAGCAGAGAGCCCGATTCGGGGCTCGATCCCAGGACCCTGAGATCATGACCTGAGCCGAAGGCAGAGGCTTTTAACCCACTGAGCCACCCAGGCACCCCAAGATTTATTTATTTATTTCAGAGAGATTGAGCATGGTGGATGGAGGGGGAGAGGGAGAGAGAGAATCTCAAGCACACTCCCTGATGAGGATGGAGGCTGATAGAGCGTTTGATCAAAGGACCCTGAGATCACGACCTGAACTGAAACCAAGAGTCAGATGCTTAATCGACTGGCCACCCAGGCGCCCCAAATCCAGGTCCTTTTCATTAGCACATTACCACCTAACTTGGCACTTTCAAGCTACATCAGCCTGAACTTATCCTTTTATAAAGAGAGATTAAGCAGCTATTCTCATCAGACAAACTCAGCAGGAACTGCCCTACCTGGACAGTCCCCTCGGCTTTGATGTCCTTGCCCCACTTCAAGCTTTGTAACAACTCAGAAATTGATTTAACATCTTAAAATTCTTCTGGGTGGAATATTTTCTGTCCCTTCTGAAGAAACCACAATACTTCTGTAATTGGCATATGTGAAACTTGAGAGTTCCTACCAGAATATGGGGTTGAAGCTATAAGTACAGAAGCAGAAATAAGAGTCTTAAATGATAGGCCATCGTAAACCTTCGATGCTGAGAGTGTTTAGGTAGGGACCTCATGCTTGTTGAGCACAGTTCAAGGCAATGATCAGAACACAAAGCAATAGATACTAGTTGAGGACCAGGAAATCAAGGCTAAGACAAAGAAGTTCCTTGAACTTGAAATGTGTCCTAGAGAAGACAAGCGACAGAATTTTGTCTGGAAATTTAAAGAAGTTAGGCAGGGAGCCCCCAGGGTTCGAGGATTTCATAATGAGAGGTGGGCTCTGAGGCCAACAACATTCTCCGGCTTTACCACAGGACACCAGAGAGCTGAATATAAGGGGGGGACAGCTTTGCAAACTAAAAGCTGCTTGAAGAATCTCGGTTTTTTCTAAGGCTATATTCTTGCCTGGGATATTTTCTCTTGTAAGAAAACAAAACAAAGCCTTGACTGTGCATGCATGCTGAACTGTGTTGGATGAAGTATAAAAAGAAGATGGAATACTGGGCCAATGAGAAACCTAATCTCAGGGTCAAGACCACAAAGGCAGAGTCATTAGCATCTTGACCTCTGAGCATTGCTGGGGCCCTCGAGAGATCAGCTTCCAGTAGGAGTGCCAGGTTTCCAGGGCCCCACTGAATTAGATCTCATCTCGAGACACCCCTTTCTGGGACAGCAGAACTGGTCTTCAGAAAACACTCATCCACATAGGAGACACAGTGTCTCCAGAAAAGGGGGGGAGGGGAAATGGCACTGTTGGCTGCCTCTATTGTTTTTATCTGATTAATGAGTTGGCAATTAATATTAAATAATTTATAGCATAATTTACTTCCTTTTTTCCACCTTCTGCCCTGTTTTATACTAATACATACACACTTCACTTTGGCAGTACCTATAAAAGATGAGCTCTAATGGGCATAATGTAGCTATGGTGTCAAATTAGGCCTTTTATTACACGAAATTTGATTATGGGTCATAAATTATGTATTTATCTCGCATTAAGTGATGAGAGTAACTTGCTAATTAGAAGAAATCAAAGTTATTGACCTATAGTGAAATCTCTTCTACATTTACTGTTGGCATAATATAGGCTATCATGACATGAATAGAGATGCATATTTATTTTGTTACTAGACACATATCTTCTTTTTTAAAAGTTTCTGGGAAAACAAATGTAGACCTCTCCTCCTTGGGAGAATTTATGAAAGATTTATTCACAATTCAGATTTATTATCTTTCAGGTTATGAAGTTGGGTTGCCTCCCAGCTACCAACCCACTCTTCTCTATACTCTATGGTCTGTGATGCTGGGGCATCTTTGTAAACTACATTTCTTCTTGTTAGCTGGATTTCTGATTTGTTGTGTCAAGACCAGGAGGGAGACTGGAAGACATGGTGAAAAAAGAGGGGATTTCCTCTTTCCTAAGGGTGCCCAGCAATGGCCTCTACCAACAACAACATTTGGCTTGGGCTCCATTTCTTGTCTTCGCTTCTAGAATAGCCTCATGTACTTTTGATAACAATTAGTCAGCTGGGCAGCATTCTTCCTCAAAGGAATGAGTTCTAGGTCCAGGACACTCCTCGCCAAGCTCCTGAGGTACCAGCAGCTGGGCCGGGCTCCCTTCTCAGAGGTCTGAGTTCCAACTCTGAAGAGCCAAACTCCTGTGAGACCTGAGGCGCCAGCTCCCCCACACAGCAGACCCTTCCTGTGTCCCCACACCTGAAGTGTGAAGCCTAAATCCACAGCGCCCCTCCCCCAGCTTCTAGGTTCTGATAACCCTATTTTTTCTCCTTTATTTCTCCAGCCCTAGGGCGTAGTAGCTGCTTCTTGAATGTACTACTATATTATTTCACTTTTTATTGCCTCAAACCTTTGTAACCAACTCTCTCTCTCTCTCTCTCTGTAAGATTTATTTATTTATGAGAGAGAGAGGGAGAGAAAAAAAAAAGCACGTGAGTGTGTGTGTGAGGGGGGGATGTGTAGAGGGAGAGAGGAAGAGATAAACTTAAGCAGACTCTACACTGAGCACTGAGCCCCACCTGGGTCTCCATCTCACAACCCTGAGATCGTGACCTGATCCGAAATCAAGACTCAGCTGCTAACCGCCTGAGCCACCCAGGTGCCCCTAAGCAACTCTCTTTTTAAAGTTTTCTCTGCTGTAATACCTAGAGTCGTTTCTGCTGTCTTTCTGTGGACCCTGACTGAGCATGTAATGCATATATCAAAAAGCTCCCTCTAACATAATTAGATAAAAGAATGCCCCAAATTAACAGCTTTAACAGCTTTGCTGTTCTTGTTTTTATTGTTAGTTTAAGTGGAACAGAGCACAGAACTAGGGCTACCATCTTTGATAACTGGCTTGTTTACATCTGGGAACTCATTTGGATCTTTAACTTTCTTTTATTTTTATTACTTTTTTATTGATACATATATGAAATATGCATAGAAAACATTAATCTTACATTTATAGATAGATTAATTTTATATATATATATGTAAAGACCCAGATCCTGATGTAGCTCATTTCTAGCACCAAGAGCCGTCAATTTCATAAGAACTCTCCATAGCAGATCATTCTTTATAAGGAGAGAACAAAGGAGAACACGGTCATGTTAAGGCTCAAGATAGAGCATACTATATTTAGTGGTATTAATGCAAGGCTAGTAGTTTAACCATTTCAAATAAAAATTATAACTGATGGGATGCCTGGGTGGTTCAGTTGGTTAAATGTCTGCCTTTGGCTCAGGTCACGATCTCTGGGTCCTGGGATCCAGCCCAACACCAGGCTCCCTGCTCAGCGGGGAGTCTGCTTCTCCCTTTCCTCCTCCCCACCACTAGTGCTCTCTTGTTTTCACTCTCTCTCTCTCAAATAAAAAATTTAAACTTTTTTTTTAAAGATTTCACTTACTTATTTGAGAGAGAGAGAGATCACAAGTAGGCAGAGAGGCAGGCAGAGAGCGAGGGGGAAGCAGACTCCCCGCTGAGCAGAGAGCCCGATGTGGGGCTCGATCCCAGGACCCTGAGATCACAACCTGAGTCGAAAGCAGATGCTTAACCCACTGAGCCACCCAGGCGCCCCTCTCAAATAAATAATTTAAAAAATTATAACTGATATGACTGCTCTTCCCTCCCTACTCTAAGTTAAACAACTTTGTTGATATCTTATGGCCATAGAGTTTAGGTACACTAAATTGTGTTATCAAGGGAAATCATGAAATATCATCCATTCTTTTACACAGAAAAAAACTTTTAAACATCTCCTTTGTGCTGAGCGTCTGGTTAAATATCAAGGTTATCCAGATGAATCCAACATGGTCTTTGTATGTGAGTATAGCTTCAGTCAAGTGGCGAATATATTCACCTAAAGACTGGTACAGATTACGTTTGACAGGGATAAGAGGAAGGAAAGAAAGAAGGTTGCTATGGGGCAACAAGGTTGGTGC
>CM053614.1:19755294-19788422 GCA_028646535.1 Procyon lotor | reverse complement strand
AGTACAGGAAAACACACCATAGTGAGACAACACAAGTGTCTGGGTTTTTTTTAAGTCACCCCAGCTTCTTGTCTTTTCCTAGAGGATATGAACTCAAGTCTGTTCTAGTTTAAGAACAGGGCTGGGCGCAGATGGCAAGGGGCTGCTTTGCATTGCTTTCTGTGTGAATTTGCATTCTCTGGGAGACATTATTATCTTCAGATGCATAGCCCTTGCCTACATTTCCTCAGCCAGGTTAGCAGAGTCGGGATTGGAACCCAAATCTGCCTTCTCCAGAGCCTGCGCTCTCCCTAACCCCCTCGCCCATCTCTGCAGCCCCACACTCTTCTGCCCATCGACAGGCAGACACAGCAAAAGAACAAGGGAGGGATGACGAGGCGAAACTATCTGATTCATTCCATCAATTCTCCTTCGTTCTGTGTATGCTAGACACAACTGAGACAACAATCGTAATTCCTTTTTGCCTTTCTCCCTACATGTTTAGCAGCCCCATTTCAGAAGAAGTGATTAAAAAAAAATTTTTTTTAAAGAAATGCATCATCAGTGAAATGAGAAAACTTGTTTTTCAGGAAGAAAAAAAAGGCTGCTATAATAGGGATCATAATAAGATGAAAATACAAGATTCTCAGGACCTCGCAGTCTAACTTAAATCACAAAGATGGATTATAATATTATATTAGATCATTCTTGTGCAAGGCAGTCTGTTCACACGTTGGGTCGGCATTCACCGAGAAGGTACACAAAAGGCTCTGTGTTAAGGGACAGACATAGTCACTCGGATATACATCTGATGGCTACTGTTTCCCCTCCAGGAACGTTTGTTTCAAGGCTGACATTTGCAGGTGAGAGGAACAAGTGAAGGGGTGGGAACGTGCAGAAGGAGCAGTCTAGGACCACTCCCCGGTTTCTGACTCGAGCTCCTGGATGATGTCCCACCAAAGGAAGAGCCGCTGCTTTGGAACATAGGGGGTTTTTGACATTTTTGAGTTTGGGTGTTTCTTCGCCCCCCCCCCCCCTGCTCTGAGGGTGTTTTGCTTTGTTTCCACCCAATGCACTGGTTAAAGTACTGTGCTCCTTGGAACTTGGCAATGTCATAACCCTTGTCTGATTATCTCAGCTTTATGAGTGCAATTAGAGGCGGTAAAATATGTATCCAGGAGATTTCTGCCATCCTCACAGCCCCTCACCATCCCTGAGGATTCTTTCCCTGACGGTTACATTAATTATATTTTAAGTTTTTTAAATCTTTTCAGTACAATTAGGAGAGTTTGTGTGAGCCAATGTCCACGCCTCAGTGTGTCTGTCCATCCTTCCTTCATACCACTTTTCTATAAGGAAAGGAAAAGTGCTTTTTTACGAGGAGTTACTAGAATGCAGCCAGCACAAAGCTAATAAATGATGTCATTAAAATCTATTGGAAAAACATGATGCAGCTTGATTTCAAAATCTGAAAAAAATGGGAAATTAAATGGTATTTTATCATTGAATAAAGGCTTACTTTACAGAGCTGTCTGTCTTCATGAGTGCTAAAATGTAACTTTATAATTTGATTTTACTCAGGGGTTTTCCAAAACATCTGTCTAAATTATTCAACTAATTTTACCTTTTATTCCTACTCCGGCTTTAATGTCAGAGAAACCTGTACGGTTAGATGAGTTTTCTTTTGTAGATTACTCTAAGAAGAATAATTAAATACATAGTGAAAGAAATTTTGCTCTTCTGCCGTCTCCTATGTTATAAATTCTACGTCACTGACGTATAGTTACAGGAGGCACAGCTGTTTGCCTTCTCATCTCAGATCTGACTCCTCACCATCTTCCCCTGCCCTTGAGCCTGATCTTCTCCTGCCTTTGAGCCGGCACCTCGCCGGTGCCGGCAGGCCTCAGGCAGGCATCGGCCGGGAGCCAGACTGAGCCTTACAAGGAAGCCTTGGGGAAGCCGGCTGACATGGGTTCGATAATTAGCACCACACAGGACACAATACTCAATAAGGATCTTCTGAATTAATGGATTTGTGTACCACCTAACTGCTATAAACACTTCAAGCTGATAACGTGGGCTAATTGGCTGAGCATTATAAATGAGAATGGAGGACTGACTAGCTCTTTGGTCCTCCAAAGTCAAGAAAACTTATGTAAAGCCTTCCTTTAGAGATAGAGTTTTCTTCACCTGTGTCAACCATTTTAGCAACGTGAAGAAAAATATCCTCCTGTATTTTGTCCATTGTTTTGAATAATAAAGCTACTTTGACAGAGAATAATAGGCAGCAAATTTTACGGGAAACCTTAGGATGACACGTAATTGAATTCTATAAAGTACCTCAGCAGCCAAATCTTAGCTCCTTAGAATAGCTCTCGATGTAGAGCTGGTCCAGATTCAGCAACTCCAAGACTAACTAAATAATTTGAGGGCTTTCCAATGTTCTGATAATTCCTACAATTAACATTTCTTCCTGATTTCTTCAGTCTTTTCCACATTCAATTATATCATGAAAACAAAATAAATCCAATTAATGTATTTTATAATTTGTCTTACAATGTGCTTCTTTGACTTACTTTGATTCCACCAAGTTGAGAGAGAAAAAAGAATTTTTTCTCTAGCATTCAGGCCTTTATCTCTATAGGCGTGGATATATCTATACCCGAAAATATATACATAAACTCCATATTTTCAGAGGATACACTGCAGCGCCCACGGGCTCAGCGGCATCTGTGAGCCACATCTCCCCCGCGCCAGCATATTCACCTGTCCATTTTATCCTGAAACCCTCCCTATCTCCATCACCGCTGCAAGGGGACCTTAAAAAAGCTTATTAGTATGATGCATGTTTGAACTGCTGTGATAATACTATCCAATAGCTAAACATCGTATCATGATTTTACTCATGCTAAAAATCGAGGCACTGAAAGACTTATCTAGATAGAAATAACATCTTATTTGTATTTGCCCTCTCCCACTGCCCTTGAAAGTCACAACATGAGAAGTAAGAGTAGACAATACTTTATAAAATGTAAAGCAAGAGAAAGAAAAAAAAAGGAATTTAGATGTCAGAACTCAGGAGATTTTGTCGGGGTAAATATTTATTGCCCACAAGAAAACAAAATAAACTACTGATGGCCCTTTTTGGCTAAAATGGTATATTATATTAAAAAAGGCAGTCCTTGGTTCAAGCACAATGCTAGTGCCACTTAATGTTATTAAAAATTCACATAATGCAGACATTTCCAGACTCTGAAGAACATTGTTCTGCCCTGACTAGTTCAACTAACCATATCAAAACAGACCCAGCAGACTGTGAGAGACTTGTTTTCCAGCTCATGCATTCTCTCCTGAGTCATATTTACAAGCTTGATCCCTATAAATTCCTATCTACATATGTCAAAAAGATAATGCTTTATTAGGCTTAGTGCACCAGACTGCCTTACTTTACTTTCCTGTCATGTGCTTGGTCCCATATAAAATATTCATGGACCTCTATCAGGCCATCTAAGTCATGAAAGGTCACAGATCTGGAACCCATGCTAAGTTTTTTTCTATTCAGCAGCAAGTTTGCTGAAGTATATTTTTTTTTTGTCCAAACATGGTTGAAAGCCACATTGATCTAGTAAGGGATGAATGCTCATACTAATGAGCTCTCTGTGCCTTTGTTGAGTACTTTTTCCTCTGAATTAGTTGGGATTTTGCATTAGCCCATGCATGACCATGCTTGGAATGTTAGAGACTAGGGAATGTAATTGTCCCCCGGATGCTTGATTTCCTCACAACTTCTGATGATGGAGAGTGGAGCAATCTTTAAATCTTCACCCTGAGAGAAGAGCTTTCTCATAGGCACGTAAGGCTGAAGAACTATTCATTCAGAAAGATAGTATTTGCCTTTGTTTTACAAGCTGGCTTATCTCCATTAACCTACCCAAACCTTGGAACTCGTGGAAACGTTAGTTCTCTGCTTTTCTGGACAGAAAACTACACGTATCCCGTTCAGCATATGCTCCCTTTCTCATATAGATGTTCTTTACTTGCAGTGATTTATGTGGAAAAGGTTAACTGTAGATTAGTGACAAAAGGAAATTATTTTAAGAGATTTAATTGACCTTCACCTTCTAAAAATTATAAACCGTTTTATATAACTGCCCATCGATACCTTCTTTAGTCCCTCAACATCAATTTGCACATATGGAAAAGTGGTAAAAATGGGGGCTGAGGAGAAATAGTAAGATGGTTCAGAGAGAATTAAGCCATTTCAGTTTTGTTGTTGTTGTCAATTTACAATAAACCCTGCTTCCATGACTAAAGCCATCATAATTATGAAGGAATAGCTTTTTCCCAGAGTCACATTAGAACCAGAAAAGGAGGCATTTGTCATGCAATGGGTTATCTCTGGGATGGGTCACCCCTATGAATCATGACTGTCTTTTCTGCCTTCCTCTTCTACTTACATTAGGAAAAGAACAGTTATCTTCATTGACAACAGACCTGGCAGGAGAGACCCAGAAAGTAATGTGAGATCTGTCAATTTTCAACCTTGCTAAGGAGGACACATTAAAGCACTCTTCATGGACAATGAACTTCAGTCAATGTATATTCAAAGCTAAGTGACCTCCAGGGATTCTATATATGTATTTCCAAATAAGAATAATACAGACTGAATCATCTTGAGAGAACATACGTGAACCGAAAAGAAAGGCGGGGAAGCGTCCCTAAAGAAAGAAGTTAAATCCAGGGACGGGTTGATGTATATGGATTTCTTGTACTTACCTTTTCTGCTGACTGTGCTGTACCGAAAAAGATGGGAATGAAAGCTAACCAAATGATGCAGGTGGTGTACATGGTAAATCCAATAGGTTTGGCTTCGTTGAAAGTCTCTGGGACACCTCTCGTTTTAATGGCATAAACAGTACAAGTGACCATCAAGAGGATACTGTACCCCAGCGAACAAATGAGTGAGAGATCAGAAATGTCACACTTGAGCACCCCCCTGGCATTCTCTGGGTCTAGAGTCCGCTGCTCTCCATAGTCAATGATGATGTGGGGGGGGTCCACGACAAACCAGACGCACACTCCCAGGAGCTGGACAGAGATGAGGCTGAAAGTGATCACCAGCTGGGACGCTGGACTAATGAACTTGGGTGCTGTGACCGATTTCTTCCCCTGCTCAAATATTCGGTGGATTCTGTTTGTTTTGGTAAGAAGGGCCGCATAGCTGAAACACATGCCAAGTCCTAGAAAGATCCGGCGGAAGGAACAGATGATCGTATCTGGCGCGGCAATCATTAAGAAGGTGATTGAGTAACAGAGGAAAATCCCTGTGAGGAGCACGTAACTTAGTTCTCGTCCTGAAGCCCTTACAATAGGTGTGTCATTATAACGGACAAAGGTCACGATCACAAAGGAGGTGGCGATGATTCCCAATATGGCAATGAACACAGGCACCACAGCCCAGGGGGAATGCCATTCTAGTTTGATTATGGGGATAAGCTGGCAGCCTGTGCGGTTCACGTTTGGTCTCTGGTCCAGAGGGCAAAGTTCGCAGGAGAGCTCATCCACCTGGTAGTTGTAACCTTCACAACGCTCACAGTGCCAGCAGCAAGGAACTCCTTTCACCGTTTTCTTCCTCTCCCCAGGCTTACAGGGCAGGCTGCAGACAGATGCGGGGTGAGTGTGTTCTCGATTAGCCCACTGCATGTCATTTACCTGTGGGGATAAAAAATTAATGAGCCTTCCATTTCCCCCCATTTATAATATCCTAATCCTAGCCACAGGTTTGTAATAAATCACTGAATGCTGACAGTGCAAATACAGTTTACCATAATAAGAGTCCAGTTTTCTTTCCCCAGTATTGACTTCTTGATGAAAGTGTTAAATGATTGGGTCCAATAAATCATTCATATCATCAACTTGATGAGTGTCATTAGTTTCCATTTACCTCCTCAATGTTGACCCATCTGTCGTTGGTAGAAAGATTTATTGGCCCGAATAGTTTTGAAACTAAAAAAAAAAAAAAGCCCCATAGAAATATGCTTTAGAGTTAATCACAGATATAAATGTCAGAATCCCTGAAACACTGGCTTAGGATATACACATATACATAAGACAGTGATGCAAAGCTCTTCACCATTGATGGAACTATTTGTGGAATTTGTGGAAAATTTGTGGAAATTCAATCTGTGGAAATTCAAATCACATGGTGTCAATTTTTGAAGGAAATGGCAGAACTACTTTAATTGCTGATAATCATCACATCCCCGTGGTGATAACTGTATTAATGTTTTTGCCTCTGTTTAAGCATAGATATACCTCCCCTTCTTCCCCCAGGCTTGCATTTCCACACTGTGCAAGAGACCATGGAGAATGAGACAACTAACTTGGTGGTAATTTTCTCCATTGAACAAAAGTAGTCTTGGGGCACCTGGGTGGCTCAGTGGGTTAAAGCCTCTGCCTTCGGCTCAGGTCATGATCTCGGGGTCCTGGGATAGAGCCCTGCATCGGGCTCTCTGCTCGGTAGGGAGCCTGCTTCCCCCTCTCTCTGCCTGCCTCTCTGCCTACTTGTGATTTCTCTGTCAAATAAATAAATAAAATCTTTAAAAAAAAAAAAAAAAGTAGTCTCACAAGTGGCTTAAAGCAGTGAAACTGGTACAAATGAGAGCCCCCCTAGTGTACTTAGTACCTACTTCAGAGCCTTAAAGTTCCACCTAAATCACAGAGTACCTCTACTAAAATAACAATATTATTTTAAGGAGATTCTGTCAAACATTGACCTCTTACCTTGATTGTTTACTAAAAGTTCTGGACCCAGTTCCAACATATATGAGGCAGGGAAGAGGTTTCCCATGCCTCCAAGCAATCTCGGATTGCTAGTGACCGATCACTCTCTACCTGAAATAGCATCAGATCTCACGAGTTAAAGCTCAGGCTGCAAGACTGTCCTCTCCCACCTCAGATGTCACTTGTAAGTCCATGCCTCACATGTGCTTCTGACCCACTTATAGATTGAAGTTTCTAAGAACCCTTGCCTTGGGTTCAACTAGTTTGCTAGAGCAGCTCACAGAACTCTGAGAAACACTTTACTTACTAGATTACCATTTATGATAAAAAGGAAAAGATGTATAGGATGAGGTGTGTGGGAAGGGCACAGTGCTTCCATGCTTGCTGGTTAGGCCACTCCGCCCAAATCTCTACCTGTTCACCAACCCTTAAGCTCTCTGAACCCCTACCTTTTGGGATTTTATGGAGGCTTCATCACACAGGCATGACTAATTAAATCAGTGGCCACTGGTATTAATTGAACCTTTAGCCCCTTTCCCTTCCCAGAAGTCTGAGGGGGGACTAAAAGGTCCAATCCTCTAATCACCTGGTTGGTACCATGGGGAACCAGCTGCCATACTTAGGTTATCTAGAGGGTTTCCAAAAGTCACCTCATTAACCTAATAGAAGACACCTTTATAGTTCTTATCACAGAAAATCCCAAAGGTTTTAGGAGCTTTGTGCTAAGAATAAGATCAAAGACCATATATTTCACATTATAAATCAAAATATTGCATTTACCTTATTAGAAACACAGTAATTTTAGCAGAATACTAATAGGACAAACTGGAAATAATGGATCATAGGAGACAACTTATTATGAAAAGCAGCTACTCTAAAAGAGTGATTTGGGGACTCCTGGGTGGCTCAGTCTGCCTTTGGCTCAGGTCATGATCCCAGGGTCCTGGGATGGAGCCCTGTATGGATGAGCTCCCTGCTCAGTGGGGGGCCTGCTTCTCCCTCTCTCCACTCCCCCTCTTTGCTCCTACTCTCTCTCTCTCAAATAAATAAATAAAATTCTTGGAAAAAAAAGTGATTTTGTTTGCTGATGTGAACAGTGACTGACACTCAATTTGCCCTTAAATCTTTACTGAATTTGCAAGAAAGGAAGGACAGTGTTAAAAAGAAAACCTAAGGCCCAAAATGGCATCACTTAGGTTAAAGCCCCAAGTCAGTAAACTGCGCTTAATATCTGAATCTAATTGCAGTTTCAACCTTCCCCAGTGATGCAGTCTTAACCAGGTCAGTCAGGAATTTTCTGAAGGATGCAATGAGTCTTCCATTTGGGCCTTCTCCATTCCCCAAAGGAAGATGAGGTAATCTGCATGGTAAGACCCTCTGCTCTTCCCTCTCAGGGAAGGTGACTTTGCCTGGAACAATCCTTTCTTTTGCTTATAACTTTCTTGCCCCAGCCTCCTTCTTATAAAAACCTTCCATTTTGCACAACTCTTTGGAGCACACTTCTCCTTGCTAGATGAGATGCTACCCAATTCATGAATCATTTGATAAAACTAATCAGATCTTCAAACTTACTCATCTGAATTTTTTTTTTTAACCAACAGGTAGGGATACCACAGCAGAGCGCTGAGGAAGAAGGGGTCACCTTGAAAGTACTAGACACTGGTAATAGAAGGTTGCTCAAAGAAGCACAGAAATGGGAGCCCAAAGAATTTGGTTAGAAAACAGAACAAAACAACACAGAACTTATTTTCCCGAAGACCAGTTCCATTAACAACCCAAAAGAAGGATTACCATATTCTATGGTAGTCTGGCTCCAAAATGGCTCCCAATAATTTCACCTCCTGGAATTTGTGAATCCATGTAGTCTTCTCCAACTGTGAATAGGGTTGATTTATGTAAACAATAGTGCATACTCGAATAGGGTTGATTTATGTAGACAATAGTGCATACTCGAAATGATTACATGTGATTTCTGGTCATAAAAAATATTTTGGCTTCTGCTTTGTTCTCTCTTGGATCAGCCACTCCAGGAGGAGAACCACAGTTCCATGAGAACGCTCAAGTAGCCCAATGGAAAGGAACCCAGGTCACCTGCCAACAACCAGCACCAACTAGCCATGCATCTGAGGGAAATCCCTAAAGAGTGAATAGTTTGGCCACATTCCAATCTTCAAGTGACTGCAGCCCCCAGTGACACATTAACAGCAACCTCATGAGAAACTCTGAGAGAAGTCCCCCAGCTAATAAGATGCTTCTGAATTTCCAATCTGTAGAAAATGTGTGAGATGATAAATGTTCTCTTGTTTTAGGCTGTTAGATGTTGTAGTTATTTGTTACCCAGCAATAGAAAATTGTAATACAACTCAAAATAAGTTTCTCCACCCATTCTGTGACCACCACCAGTGTAGTATTCTACTGAGAATCTACTCAGAAGGCAGTGACTACTGTCATTTACCAAAAACTTGCCCCATAGTGGCTCCTGTAGGCAATATGCTTTCATTGCCTGAAGGTTGTCTTCCTTTGGGGAAATATATATTGAAACTGTTCTCACGAATAGATCTATTTCTTAAGGATGTTTTCCTTTCTTGAATGTGGGGTGAATGATTGAGGATAGAGAAGTATAGTCCCCAGGCTCAATACTTGCAGAAGGCTATCAAATCTCCCCAAGGTGGAGTAGAAAATTCGTGCCTGTTTAATTTCAAATATCCTCCCTTGAGAAAATAGGTGATATTTCATGTGTCATAAGGGCACTCAAAACTATTAGTTCTTACCCTGTCTTTGCACCACAAAGGTACAGCAATCTATCACAACCCTGATAATTTTCTGTTAGGTTTTAATGACTTAGGAAAGTTATTTTATGTATGTATAGAATTCCATTAGGAAAGAAAAAAAAAGTTAAATTGGAAGCATATAGTGGCTTCTCTCGAAAATATTGAGAAAAATGAAATGCTCTACCGAGCGGCTAAAGTATTGATTTTATACCCTAATGGACTTTTAAAAGATAATAAAATACTTTTGTGAAGGTTATGTTTCAAAGCTAATTAATGTAAAACCAAAATTGCATTTTGTTTGGGGTTTCTATAGATTTATGATGTTACTGTAAAAAAAAAAGAAAAAAGAAAAGGCAGCCAAATATCTCAGAAACATTAAACTTCAAGACTGGTAGAGACTTTAAAGGTCAGCTTTCTAACCACATGTATAATTCTTTAATTCTCAATACATTTCATTTTCCAGAAGGAAATAAGACTTGTTAACAAATAAATACACCTATACCAGTTAAGCCTCATTACACAGGATAAATATTTATCATTATAAGTTAAATATTAAATTTTCCTTGGTCAGTTTTCTATGTACTGACATAATGGAAAAATATTTTCCATAAATAAAAAATTAAGTTATAAGATAAAGGGAAATATCGCAATACTTTAAATAGTCAAGTACTTTCTTTAAGAAAAAATAAAATAATCAAGCCACACTTGTGACTTTTTTTTAATATAATGGAGAAAACATTAAGTACATTTTTGTAAACATGATAAATATACATGACTCCATTTTCATCAGGGAACCCATTTATATAACTGGACTGTGCATTGATGCCATAGTTGAAGTCTGGGAACCTCAGGGAAGAACAAATAGCAAATACTTAAATGAGGATCTTGTAAATATGTTAATATTGAGTCATAGAGTCAGTTAAGCTTCTGCCTTTGGCTCAGGTCATGATCTTGCTCAGCGGGGAGCCTACTTCCCCCTCTGCTGCTCCCCCTGCTTGTTCTTTATCTCTGTCAAATAAATAAATAAAATCTTAAAAAAAAACCCTACAAAATACCATTTAAAACAAATGAAAGATCTAAATAAGTGAAAAGAAACCCCATGTTCATGGATAAGAAGATGTGTATTGCTAAGATAGAAACACTCCCTAAATTAATTGACAGATTCAACATAATCCCTATCAAAATTCCACCTCGCTTCTTTGCAGAAATCAACAAGCTGATCCTAAAATCCAGATGGAAATGTCAGGGACCCAGAAGAGACAAAACAATCTTGAGAGTGAAAAATGAAGTAGGAAAATTCACCCTTCTGATTTTATTTTTTATTCTTTTTGTTGTTTATATATATATGTATTTTTTAAAGATTTTTATTTATTTGGGGGCGCCTGCGTGGCTCAGTCGTTGAGCGTCTGCCTTAGGCTCAGGTCGTGATCCCAGAGTCCTAGGATCGAGCCCCCGCATCGGGCTCTATGCTGGGCAGGAAGCCTGCTTCTCCCGCTACCATTCTCTCTGCTTGTGTTCCCTCTCTCGCTGTGTTTCTCTCTGTCAAATAAATAAAATCTTTAAAAAAAAAAAAGATTTTTATTTATTTGACAGAGAGAGAGAGATCACAAGCAGGCAGAGAGGCAGGCAGAGGGAGAGGGGGAAGCAAGCTCCCCGCTGAGCAGGGAGTCCTATGCGGGGCTCGATCCCAGGACCCTGAGATCATGACCTGAGCCGAAGGCAGAGGCTTTAACCCACTGAGCCACCCAGGCACCCCTATATTCTTTTTTTAAAAACTCAAGTAATTAACCTATAGTGTATTATTAGTTTCAGAGTAGAGGTCAGTGATTCATCGGTCTTATATAACACCCAGTGCTCATTACATCACATGCTCTCCTCAATGTCCATCACCCAGTAACCCATCCCCTTCCCCCTTCCCCTCCAGCGACCCTCAGTTTGTTTCCTACGATTAAGAGTCTCTTATGGTTTGTCTCCCTCTCTGATTTTGTCTTGTTTTCTTTTTCTCCACTTCTGATTTTAAAACTTACCACAAAACCATAACAGTCAAGACAGCATGATACTGGCATAAAGATAGACAAATCAATGAAATAAAATTAAGAGCCCAGAAATAACTTCTCACATGTATGGTCAACTGATTTTTGAAAAAGATTCCAAGTAAACTCAATGAAGAAAAAATAGTCTTTTCAACAAATGATGCTGGGACAAGACATGACACCAAAAACATAGGAAACAAAATAAAAACAGATGAATTGGACTTCATTAATATTAGTCCTTTTGCGATTCAACAGATGCCATTAGGAGAGTGAAAAGACAACCCACAGAGTGGGCAAAATTATTTCCAAATAATGTGTCTGATAAGGAATTTGTATCCAGAATAAATAAGTGTATATATATATACTTATATATGTGTGTATAATATACATATATAATATACATATACATAATATACATATAATATATGTGTAATATACATATATATTAGAGATGAGGTGACATTTAAATTTTGTTTATTTTTTGAAGGCATTTGAGTATTTATTGAATATTTTTGGGTTTTTTAAGTTTTTATTTAAATTGTAAATTCTAGTTAGTTAGCATAAGTGTAATATTGGTTTCAGGAGTAGGATTTAGTGATTCATCACTTACATATAACATCCAATGCTTATCTCAAGTACCCCCCTAGTACCCATAACCCATATATTTTATAAACTATTTATATATAGATATATATTTTTAAAAAACTATCAGAATTAAACAGTTAAAAAGATAAATAATCCAAATAAAAATAGTTAAAGAATGGAAGAGATATTTGTCCAAAGAAGATGTGTGAATGGCCAATATGAAAAGTGCCTAACATCATTAGTCATCAGGGAAATGCAAATAAAAACACAGGATCCACTAGGATGGTTATAATAAAAAATATAGATAATATCAAGTGTTATTGAAGATGTGAAAAAATTAAAACTCTTTACATTGCTGGTGGGAATATAAAATGGTACAGTTATTTTGAAAAATACTTTGGCAGTTCCTCAAAAAGTTAAACATAGAGTTGCCATATGACCTAGCAGTTTCTTCTTCTAAATAATTCCAATCCAAGAAAACCGAAGACATATGTTCACACAAAAATCTTTATATCAATGTTCACAGTAGGATTATTCATAATAGCCAAAAAGCAGAATAACCCAAATGTCCATTAACTGATGAATAGATAAACAGAATGTGCTATATCTATACAACCAATTAAAAATAAATAGAAAAGAATAAAGTATTGAAAATAAATAAAAAAGAATGAAGTACTTGTATATGATCTAAAATGGACAAACCTTGAAAATATGCAAATTAAGAAAAGTTAGTTACAAAGACCACATATTGTGTGATTTTATTTTATAATAAAATTTATAATATAATAAAATTTTATTATAAAATAATTGTAAAATAAAAATAAAATTTTATAATAATATAAAATTTATAATAAATGTCCAGAACAGACAAATCCATAAACAGACAATGGACTGGTGACTGCCAGGGGCTACGGGGAGAAGGGAACATAGTGAATGCTCAAGGGCACAGGATTTCTTAGGCAATGGGTTAAAATTAGATGGTGGAGATGGATACACAACTCTGTGAATATACGGAAAAATTCTGAATTATACCTTTAAAAGGGCAAATTTTATGGGCAAATGTGGATTATTTTGTTAACACTCAGTATTATTCGGCGTATAAAAAACATGTTGCATACCCACTCTGTTCAAGACAAGGTTCAATGTGGGGATTCACCGGTGACCAAGACATGGTTCTTGATCCCATGAGATAGTGGAGGTGGGGACAGAGATATGCAAAGAGTCTGTCACAGCTCAGTATGAGACTCCCTCGAAAGAAATGAGGAAATGGTGCTGCTAGAGGAACATCTGGCAGGTGCATCCAGCCCAGGCTTCACGGATATGTGGACAGCAGCCTAATGGATGTGGGAGATAACCCAGGAGAGAAGACTGCAAGAGGGCACCAGGTGAGGAAGGAAGGAAGGAAGGAAGGAAGGAAGGAAGGAAGGAAGGAAGGAAGGAAGGAAGGAAGGAAGGAGCGAGCGAGGGAGGGAGGGGGGGGAAAGAAGGAAGGGGACATTAAGACCCAGAGGCAAGAAGCCATGATAAACTGGAGAAACTAAAGGTATAAAGAATACCAGGAATGTAGATTAAAGCACGGGATGGAGTGGCAAGAGGTAAGGAGGTAAGGCTATGGAATAGATGATATATGAGATCATGAAGGACATTGGGAGCCACTGAGAGGAGTTTGGATGCTAGCTTACAGGTGGTCAAGGGGATCCCCTGAAGGATTATGACAAGGACAGGGGTGGTGAGTTTCATTGTTTAGAAGAATCCATGGGCTGCAGAGTAGAGAGAAGACTGACAGGGCCCAGGACTCCAGATAGGACAGTCACACCGATGCTGCTGGAGAATTCCAGATGGAAGGTGAGGGCAGCAAAAATCTGAGCATGTAGTGGCCAGAAAGGACTCTGTAAACAGCACCGGGTTTTCAGATTTTACTCTCCAGGCCACAGATATATATATTGTATATTATAAAAATTATATATTATATGTAAATTTTATAATATTAGACACACACACACACACACATATTTATTTATTTAGGAGACCACTGTGGGGACAGATGAGGCAAAAGGGTGATAAAGAAGCAAGGATAAGAACTAGGGAGGAAATGTTGCAATTCCAAGCAAGACAAGAGCCTATGGATTCTGTCAGGAGCAGTGATGATTAAGAAGACGGGACAGATTTGAGATATATATTAAAGAAAATAGAGAGAAAGAGAGGAACCCAACAATGACATCCAGACTTCTGATTTGAGGGTCATTCTCAGTATTCACTGACTTCCACCACTCACATCTGATCAACCACCAGCTAGCTACATGGCCTTGCCCTTGCATTCTCTGATTTTATAGTGGTTTTATAAAGTTTAGCTTATGCTTCTCACAATTACTTCAGGGGTTTACTTAAAATACAGATCTCTGGAACCCAGTTCTTTTTTTTTTTTTTTTTATTAAAGATTTTATGTATTTGACAGAGAGAAACACAGCGAGAGAGGGAACACAGGCAGAGGGAATGGTAGCCGGAGAAGCAGGCCTCCCGCAGAGCAAGGAGCCCGATGCAGGACTCGATCCCAGGACCCTGGGATCATGACCTGAGCTGAAGGCAGACGCTTAACAACTGAGCCACCCAGGCGCCCCTGGAACCCAGTTCTTAAAGATTACAATTCAGTAAGTCTGGGAAGGAACCTCAGGTTGAGATTTTTAAAAGCCCTTCTTCCTGTGATTCTGACAGATGTAATTAGTAAGACATACGTTGCTAGGCACCAATTTAAAATGTATTTCCCTCTAAGAGTAAGAGCCAGGTCAGCTTTTCTACTGTTGTTTCCCTGAGCCCACTGTGGCGACTAACTCCCAGTAGGTATTAATAACTATTTGTTGAATGAAGGAAGAAGGAACAAAAGAACAAGTGAACAGGTGATAGTGTCTTTCATTGAATAGAGGCACCCAAGGGAAAGACCGATTTTAAAAGACTTGGTTGTCTATGAGCTCAAAGTCCCAGGGAGGCTTCCAAGCCAAGACACTCACAACTCAGATGAACACTTGAGCTATATTCATGAGTCAGGTTTGCAGGAAGTGAAGATTTCAAAAGCACAGTCATATTCAAGGCAGGTGAGACCATGAATATTTATCAGCAAATTCTCATCCACAGAAACAGGAATAGTGTGAAGGGAAGACGCACAAATGGTGCCCTGGAAAGAGCAACTTTTAAGGAACAGACTCAGCAAGATCAGTAAAGGAAGATGGAAAAACACGGCCAGGTGGAAAGTAGGGAAGAATATAGTCCATGAAACCAAACAGATAATTTACGGAATGAGGAAATGGTTAGTGATGTCCAAAGATACAAATTTCATGAGGATAGGATTTGAAAAGTGAGAGTCCCTGGTGATCCTCATGAGAGAAAATTCAGCTTTTCTGTGAAGTCTCCTCTGATCTACCCTATACCAGGCAGGTAGATATGTTTCTACCCTGTATTTCATTATATTTCATTATGTATTTTATCATAACTCTTCGGCATCACATTGTGATTATCTATTCACGTGTCCATTTCCCAAGTAGACTGATGGCACAGTAATCTCAGGGACAGATTATTTTTTATCTCCCATTACCCATTTAAAGACCTAGGAGTCAGAAAAAGTCAATGTTTGACAAATATATAAACTGATTAATAAACAGAATGCATGATGAACACATCTATGATTATCATTACTCATTGTTTAGTGTTTTGAGTAGTCATAACTTTAGGCGGTAGGCAGATGTGAGTAGTAACCTTATTCTTTCCTCAATCTGTGTGGCGTCTACATTCTTTCATCTATACCTCTAGAGAAGCTTATTTGTGGGAATTATGTGCTCTGACACATACCTCACAGGGATATTGGAAAGATCTAACAAGTTAATGTCTGTGAAAGCGTTTTGTGAACAGAAAATGTAAAGGCAGGTGGAAACCCCACATACATTTTGATTTAGGACCAAGAGGCGGTACTGGAAAGAAGGCCCCCACTCTCTACCTATAATTAAATATAGCTGCTGTCCTAACACTACGTCAGAAGTAACAAGCAAAAAGCCACCATCTCTGGATTTCACCCAAATCTGCTATTCCTTGCTTTTATTTTACCACAACCTCAGCTCTTAATGTCAGCTCCTGGTAATTGACACATGAGATCACCATCTTTCACCCACTTTATGCAGAGAAAACCACTCAGGTGAGTGCCTTCTGCCCTTGGCTCTGAGCTTGGAGAGGGTAGCAGCTTTAAGTGCACATGATGGTGTGTGTGTTGTGGGATGGGTGGTTTCAGGGAAGAGAATACAAACTCAGACCCACAAGAGTTTGGATCAACACTAACGCTATGATAGAGTTTCACACAGTGCCTCTGTGTGGTATTTTGGCAATAGTGTTGAACAATTTTTTTTCTTAATTTTGAATTTGTAATAAAAGTTTTAATATGAATTCTTTGAAGAGTGGTTATTTTTAATCATAAACCATTGAGCTACGACCGTGTTACTAAATTTATTATAATCTAGATAACCAAAATTAGTTTCGAGTAATTTCCTTAGGTTTCTTTTCATGTAGGGTTAATTCATCTGAATGTTTACTATAAATGACTATTTTAACTTCTCAAGATGGTCTGGTATGTTAGCTCTTTTCTGAATATTATTTAAAAGCATTCATAATGTTAATTTAGAAGTTAGCAAAATCTTAAAATATGACATGTCATATGTAAATAGCTACCATAAATACATTATGCCAGTACTTTATGATGACTAAATTCAATTAAGCAGATCTTTCATTGCTAATAAGTAGAAGTAAATAATATGAAAGTTGGCTCAGGACTAAAACTCTCTATGGGCAATTTTGTAAACTTGTAGAATATTCCTTTTAATTATTTACATTTCTTCTCCCTACAGTAGGCTGATTATTAATGTATGCAGAAACTAAGATAACTCATTATAAACCATTTTGTGGTACTTTGAACAACATAATAGATATTCAGTGCAAAACACTACTCCATTTCAATCTTGGCCCATATCAGTCAATATACATTTAACTCCATCCATGGAAAGTTAGGAAGGAAATGCCTTCAGAATGTGAAAAGATAGACAAAAGGGTATGAAATGAATATTTTCAGTGGAAAGCCACTTTATGTTGCTCAGGAAATGAAACATAAAAGTGATGATGATGACAGGGCGCCTGGGTGGTTCAGTTAAGGGTCTGACACTTGATTTTGACTCTGGTCATGATCTCAGGGTCATGGGATTGAGTCCTACATCAAGCTCCTCACCGGGAATGGAGCCTGCTTAAGATTATCTCTCTCCCTCTCCCTCTGTCCCTCCCGGTCACGCTCTCTCTCTCTAAAATAAATAAATCTTAAAAATAAAAGTGATGATGATGGTGACAATTATAGCTGACATCTATTGAAGGCACACTATATGCCAGAACCATCCTAAACAAGTAACATTAAATGTTTAAATGATGCTGAGTTAGGCATCCCATTTTTTTTAAGGAGTCACAAAGTGAGAGGTAACTGACTCCCTGTTACAGAATTAAGTGATGGAGGCCTGAAGCCACACACTCAATCACAGTATTTTATCACCTCCACAATTTTACCTCCCAGGGCCCTGCACAGCACATGATAGACAGTTGGGAAAAAAAAAAAGTAAAGTTGAATGAACATCAAGAGTAGGAAGCAGAGGAGATAGGAGACAGAGGGATAGGCATAAGGCATTTGAAATAATAGTCTGGGTAGAAGGAGAATGGCCCCTAGACAGGAGAAGCCCTAGACAAGAATAGGAGACAAGTGAGTGAATCCAGAGGAGTCTGTCTACTGGAAATGGAAAAGAAAAGATAAGTCTAAACCTGACTGAGAAAGAGTCATCAAAATAATTTGGTGATAATTTAAAGGATTTGTTCACACCAGACCAAGGCAAAGATCTTGGTATAAGATAAACATTTGTTCATGGTTCGGCTATGCTTCACCCTACTGATTCCTGTCCCCTCAGAATCATTCCAGGAGAGAATCTTCAGCTAAGATTCTTGTAGCTATGTTGTTTCAATGGAGAGCTCATAAAATTTATTTTATCAGTTTAGCATACTTAATTCAAATTACCAAGAAGGTAATCTTCCTGTCTGCAAGGTGTATCTAACATAATCCCAAATGAATATATGTAAAATACAAGACTTCACTTGAATTTTAAACAGAAGACACCAGTTCAGAAAAAAAAAATCCCAATTCCATATTGAATTCTTAGGGATTGCAGGACTCTTTGTATATTCTACCCTCATAGAGATAGATGTGAAAGTGCTAAACATCAACAAAAAAGGCTCCCGTGGCTGGAGAGGAATAAAGCTATCACAGCTAAGACACACTATACAAATAAATGACTTCTGAAAAATGGAGAGAACCCGATGTTGCCTTTCAGCCCCAAACCTAGAGGCAAAAGGCTCTTTCTACAGAGTGCAGTATAGAACAAGAAGATTGAGAGAGATTAAGACAGAGCTCACTTGGACTCAGCGTGAACAAAGTGACCAAGCAGAAAAGAACAGAAACGAAAGAAATATTGAATGGTACAATAGAAAACTATAGATGGCATTTGGGGGGATTGTGACTCACAAAGACACACTTTAATGTTTTCTAGAATTGTTTGTATCTGCGCTGCAGTAAATAGGACAAAGTGGCAACTCTAGCTAGTGAAATACAGTGTAAAGACTTGTTTAGAATGTGAACTCTGAAAACAGCAGACACAAAAATGGAATTGTCTGAAACTTGTAGGAACAGCCTACAGGACATGAAGACATGCTTAATATGATACAGAAATGACAATATCCGTGAATTAAGGCAACAATCTAAAAAAAGGAGCTCAATGACATCAAAAAAGAAACATTTCTAACTGGCCATATCTAGCTAAGGGTTTCCTCAATTTATAAAGTAATCATTCACTTATTTATTCAAAAATATGAATTGCAGTAACAGTTTAAACAACAGGGTAGGAATATAAAAATGAATGAAGCAACCCTTAGGTACACACAGCCGATTTAGAAGGGATTAGAATTCAACACTAAAATCGGGTGATCAAATATTTGATGTTTGTGAAGCTGGGCTACTTTCTTTCCCCCGACCTGGCCGTAGACTAGAGATTTGCTCCCGGGAGAAGGTGAAACATAGTGTCTCGTAAGTGCAAGATACCTGGAACAGTGGATCAGATACCCCATTAAAAGTAGTCACGGCAAGTGAAAGCAGGAACATTGAATTGTGAGTTCTCCAGTCCCCTTTCCCTACCTGGCTCACCGGAGTACTACCAGCCTAGCTTACATCCTCCAAGTAGAGGATTAAAAGATTCATCTTTGGGGGACTTACAGATCCATCAGCCTAAAAGGAAAGATCTAAACTTTCTGACACTACGTGATTTCCCAAGTGATGTCCACCATCAACAAATACATTCACGTGCGGAGAGTTTTCAATCAGCTTTCTGATGTTCCCTAAATGATGAATGCGATCCGAGGATCACTGGGCATGAAAATTTTTCTACCATGCAAAACAGACATTAAATCAAACAAATGGGGGGAGGGCAATTTGAGTAAATATAGGCTATGCCTGGAAAGAAAGCCATTGAAAAATGAAGAGCTTTGACAAATTGTTTTAGTGCATGCCTTAAACAAGAAGTTGTTTCTGTAAATAAAGGAATATTCAGAGAGCACAAAAGAACTCTTATACATCAATTATAATAATTATTATAAAAATATACTTATATTAATTATAGTTAATAATTATTTTTATTAATTACAATTATGGATAATAGAATTAATTATAATTCTGAGTTATGATTTCAGAAATGGAAGCCAACAAGAGAATTAGAAGGTTAATGTAATCTCCAAGAAAGCGATCAAAAAGACACAGAGAAAGAAATCAGGATAGAATTAAAGGATCAGTCCAGGAGGCCCAAGATCTAAATATGAATTCCAGAAAAAGAAAATGGGGAGTTGGGATTACCAAACAAAACATTTTCCCAGAAGGAAATGATGTGAAGTCCTAGATTAAAAGGTCCTACTGAGTTCCCAACACAATAAATAAAACATACACATATTAGGGTATATATCCTGTTGAGTTTCAGAATAATGAGGACAAATAGGAAATCTTGGAAGATTTTAGAGATTGATTAAATAAATAAATAAATAAATAAATAAATAAATAAATAGGAAAAGGAAAAAAGTTACAAAGAATCAAAGGATCAGAATAGCCTGAGAGCCAAGGAAAAATAAAGTAGTGCCTTCAAATTCTAAAGTAAAATGATTTCCAACCTACATTTTGGCAACATGTTGTTTAAGAATAATGTCCAAATGAAGATATTTTTATATATGCAAGTTCTCTAAAATATATAACTTCATTTTCAGCCTTAAGAAGCTATGGGTTGGGGGTGCCTGGGTGGCTCAGTCGGTTGACCTTGACCTTTGACTCAGGTCATGATCTCAGGGTCCTGGGATGGAGCCCATGTCTGGTTCCCTGATCAACAGGGAATCTGCTTCTCCTCCTCCCTCCCTTTCTGCCTCTCCCCTTGCTTGTGCATGTGCTCTCTCTTACCCTCTCTCTCTCAAATAAATAAATAAAATTAAAAAAAAAAAAAGAAGCTGTAGGTTGATGTGCTATACCCAAACAAGATAATAAATGATGGAGGGACAGTTGGGTTACAGAAAACAGAAGATGTAACACAAAAGAGATGTGAAGAAAATGCCCAGAATTATGGTAAAGGGATATTCTAGGGTGCAAGCTATCCTGTACACTTAGATGCCAGTCTAAATTATAGAAGCTGGAGGGATGTCTCTAAGAACTTAAATATAGCTAACCAGATGTCCTCTGGGAAAAGTTTGGAAGTGAATTTGTCTTTAGTATATAAAAAGCAACACACACCAAAAAAAAAACCCCTAAATACTAAGCAGCCAAATAATTTTAAAATGATTATTAGCTACAACGACAACAAAAAAATTTTCCAGGAAAGCAAGAGGGCTCAAGGCATATGGATGGCACACAACTCGCATGTATGTTATGGGGCATCTATATTGGACAGATGGTAGGACAAGGAGTGTAAATGGCAGAAGACAAGTATAAAGGAGATAATTTCTCACATCTCATAGCAAGATGTCAATAAACTGACATAACAGAAAAGTAGGAAGTAAAAATTAAATGTAAGCAGGTTATATAGAAATACAAAGTAAAACATATCATGAAACAGTGAAATCACTGAATGTAGTCACCTTTGATCATCTGAAAATAGGGGTGGTCTATTGGGGGGATGTTGTTTTTCCAAATAACCTTGTAGGACCATTGGACTTTTAAAGATCCTGTGTACCAAAAAAGAAAAAAAAAAAGTGGATAAGAAACAGAGAAGTAGAGAGCTAAGAATGAAACACCAACTTAAAATCCATACAGGAAACACTGAAGTAAAGGGGACAGTTTACACAAAATCAAATTATTGACATAGAGACCAACTTGTAAAATTTCTCAAACCATCAAGGAAAAAAATACAGAGAGGGAAACAATGCTAGAAAATATAGAAGATGGTAGAAGGCAAAGAGTACCAGAAAATTACAGATAACTAACGTATCTACAGGAGAAACCAAAACAATTATTATGCTAAAATACAATCAAAGGAATGAAGAAGGAAAATGTTTCTCTGCTCCAGGGATAGAACGTAAAGAGATTGGAAGGGAAATTGATGCAAGGGACACTGATAAAATATAAACCTTTTGGGCAGGACGTACAAGATGAAAGAAAAGCCTAATACAAATCAAACAAGACTAAAAAAAGCTTATCCGGTAAAAAATAAAAAGGAGGATGGTCTCAAACATTTCATTAAAAGTATATTTTTTTTTTTTAGGAGAAATTATTCTGATCACATAATTAAAAACCTGCAAAGTTTTCTTTCACATTCGAGGACTAGAGGAAAATTTTGTGAGATATATCATCACTGAGAAAACATAACATTTTAAAATACACTTTATAGGAAGACTTTTTTTGAATACGTAATCCAGTCTGCTGAAAACTAACACACACTCGAGAAATTCAGAGAGGGAACCATAAAAGAGGTCACCCTGACTACTGAAGCATTTGAGAAATCGACAAAAATCTGAGTAAATCAAGTTATAGAACCAGATACAACTATTAAGCTTAAAAGGACAAGCAGTGTAAGTAAAAAAAATACAATTATAATAATCTTATCCCAAGCCACCATGTTTCAATGAAAATATAACTTGAACGTGCTTTTATGGGCAAAAAAGCAAGCAACAAGAAAAAGACATGTTAGAAAAGTGATAGATTGATAAATTCTAGAGCTCAGAAAACATGTATTGAAAAATGAATCATCAGTCTGTTCTCTATAGTTAAGAGTCTCTTTCTTGGTTTGTCTCTCTTCTTTTTCCTCTGCTCGCTTGTTTTATTTCTTAAATTCCACATATGAGTGAAATCATATGGTATGTACCTTTCTCTGATGGACTTATTTCACTGAGCATAATATTCTCTAGCTCCATTCATGTTGTTGCAAATGGCCAGGTTTCATTCTTTTTGATGGCTGAGTAATATTCCATTTTGTGTATATATATGTGTGTGTGTGTATACATATATATATATGTATATATATATATGGCTAAAGAAGATGTGTGTGTGTGTATGTATATGTACATATATGTATGTATATGTACTTATATACATATATACATATATGTACACACACACACACACACACACCACATCTTCTTTAGCCATATATCTCCTGATGGGCATTTAGGATGTTTCCAGACAAACTGATGGTTACAGAGGGGTGATGGGCAGGGAGATGGGTGAAATAGATGATTGGGATTAAGGAGTGTATTTGTGATGAGTACCGAGTGTTGTAAGGAAGTGCTGAATCACCTGAAACTAATATTACACTGTATGTTAACTAGAATTTAAATAAAAACTTTAAAAAAAGGAATCATAAATAAGTTCTTAATAGATTAAGATAAAACAAGATGACCTTGTTTAGATCACATTTTCTGATGACAGTTTCTAGTGTAACTAGAAATAAAGTCATAAACATAATGCAACCACTTAGAAATTAAACAATAACTTCCTTCAAAAAGTCAAGTCAAAACTGCAATTAGGGCCATTTAGAAATAAAATATAACGAGAATGTTGCATACAATGTTCTGTATTTAAAACAAAAATTTGTCTTCTTTAATGCTTTCATTATAAAATAAAAAATAATAAAAATAAATGAACTCAGTATTCAACTCTAGAAGCTAGGCAAAAATAATAACATATAACTAAGAAAAGTCGAGGGGAGAATTAATAATAATAAAAGTACACATTAAAGACCTAGAAGACAGAATAATGGTGAATTAATTAAAACCAACATCCAAGAACAGTTTTTTTATGGACTAGCCAATAAAATTTACAGATAGCTGGCAAGCCTGAATTGTGGGAGAAAACAAAAGGGAAAAAACCTCAAATACACAGCCTTAATTCTAATATTACAGAGGTAATCATAGATACCAAAAGGGGGGGATAAGAAAATACAAAATTTAATATATAATATAGTGAAATATAGTATACTATATTGCTTTATAAACATACCTTGATCTCCCAGACCTTGAAAATACTCTGTGACAACGTTGTATTCTTAAGCTGCTGTGTTCCTTCTCTCCTTTCTTTCTTGACTAATCTTGTACAAACATTGTTTTATTCCCTCTGCACCAACATCCCATGCCAAACCATCCTCCGCAACGTACTCATCTTAAACACTGTGTGAGAAAACATCAGCATTCGAGTCTGATGACCTCTCCTCAACCCATTTCTTTTTTGAAACCCACTTTTCTTGACATCTTCAACACAATCACCATTGCTTCTCTTAGTGGCATAAATGTTGGTTCTCTTTTTTTGTTGCTTCCCTTTACTCTGGCCAAATTTCTATCCTTCATGTTTCATGACTTGTCTTTCTTTATCAGATGCCTCCCCTCCCCATGCTTCCCCTGGCTTCAAACATCTCCTTGCTCTACCTCAATCTTGAACTTGTTTCTTGCCAACTAGTGCATTACCAATGGCCTGCTGACCAAGTCTGTGAGACAGAGATAAAGCACAGGAAATAAAGCATATCATATCTAAAACTTTATTCCTTGTCTGGCTTAAGAAATATTCTCCTTGATTTCCCCAATTTTGTCCAATTTGATTTTCATACACAATATCAGCCACTGTGTAAATTTTTTCATTTATCCATCCATTGTCTTATCTAGTCCTATGCAGTCATTTATCATAATGCCATTTCCTGACCACCATAAAAGACTTGCAACTAGCCATCCTTTCCCATCTGATCCATCTTCCACAAAAAATCAGGGCGAAATAAAAATATCTTAAACATCTTCTTTTATTTGTTTCCTTCCTTGGTAGAAACTTACAATGACTTCTCACTGACAAAAAGCAGATATAAAAATTGGTAACCTAACTTGAAGCCCTCAAACCCTCTCCAGCCTTTTGAGTGTTACATAAAAAGCCCATTCAGGAATTATATGCCTCATTCAATTTTGTATTCATTTTTCTTGAATCTATATATTTTGGCTTTTCTTTCTCTATTTACTCCTGTTTTGTCTCTGCCTAGAATACCATCTTTCCATTTTTGGTCATCAAAATACTAACTATTCAGTTCTACATGTAAAGAGCTTGGAAGTCACTATTCCATCCTAACAACATGTGAAAAACTGAGCAGACTGAGAAATCAAAAAAGCTCATCGAAGACAGATGAAGACACAGAGGGTATCCCTGTTCCTGAGACTAGAGCAACAAAAAAGGCAAAGAGAGAAACATTACAGCTTATAGAACCAGAGACTCCTTCACAGAAACCACCGCGAGAACCAGTGCTGGAGTAGGGAACTCTGAACCGTGATTGCTATAGGCTTAAGGTAGACAACTCTGAGTTAAAACTCAGTGGCACCTACTCTTAGGGAACCCCACAATTCTGTGAGATTTATTTTTAGGAGCTCAACTAGGTTCTCACAGTAAATATCAGAGAAAAATCTCATGCTTCTCACATCAGAGTACTCTGGGTTTTTTCGGTTTTCTCTTGGTTTGCTTTATTTTCAAGTATGCTTCATGCTTAGCGTGGATCCCAAAGTGGGGCCTGAACTTACCACCCCAAGATCAAGACCTGAGCTGAGACCAAGAATCAGATACTTCACCTGACTGAGCCACCCAGAGTACTCTGTTTTTTTTAACAAGGCCTGCCCCGGGGGAAACTGTCAAACAGGTTACCTGCTGCAGTATTAGCAGAGCCCAAGGGACCTCAAGGAAGCAGACTACCCAACTCTGGCCCACTCTAGACATTTTGTCACCCTGTAGGGGTGAAGTTCACAGTCCAGAGGCACAGGCTTATTAGAATACTGAGTACTAATCCTGAAACCATATATCGCTTCCCCTCCCAAAACCTTACCACCACATTGTTAAAGCCTATTTACAGCAGCAACTTTTACCCAACACATCTTGCCTAGCTCTCAATAAAATATTACCAGGCATACTAAAAGGCAACAAAACTTGAAGAGACAGAATGAGTACAAGAACCAGACGTGGCAGAGATGCTGAAATGATTAGATTGAACATCAGGTTTTGGAATCAGATCAGGATTTAAATCTGTTTTATAACTTACTAAACATATTTCTCTGAGATTCAGTTTCCCCATTTGCGAAAATAGGTCAATAATACCTGACTTCAACTAACCTTAATTTCATTGACACCACCTCCCAGTTTGGCCATGGCTGATTCCAGACTGCAGAGAAGAGGAAAGCATTCATGGGCCCACTTAAGAAAGACTGAATTGCAAAGGAAGAAGGAGCTTAATGTCAGGAGCAGACTGTGCAGTTGTTGGGCTATCAATAAAAATTATTTTGCGGTAGGAAAAAATAACAATGATATCTTCCTTCAAGTGTTTTTTTTTAAGGACTTAAAGAATGAATATGCACAGAAGTCCTAGAATAGGGTAAGTCTCCTAGGGAGAGTGAGCATCATCACCAACCACCATCATCAATCCCTCTCCCCACTTTCTATGTACTCAGCCCATCCCTGTGGCTGCTGCTAGTCCTCTTCCCAAAATACATCTGACATCTCCCCTACTTCCTGCTTGAATGAGGTGTTCTAATTTATATTTCCTACTCTGAAATAATTATAATAAACAACAGATAAATTATTAGGGAAATAACTTAGATGTTTCATTCTCTGCATAAAATTTTTATCCAAAAGTGTATAGCTTTGGTGTATCATTGATAGTCCCATTACTGTGTGACTGATATATCTCTGGGCTATTTTCTTTGTGGTGGTTTAATTAAATAAGCACGACAATACTACCTAATGCCAAACAGCTTCTGTTATCCAGAGATCTCTGTATACTTATTACATTGATGATGCAGCTCCAAAAATACATCCCTTCTGTCATTTCAAAAATGGATACAGAATATTAAAATGTCAGCTTTGTTACCTTGTGTTCCCTGAAACAATATTTGGTTTGATCAAAAGCAACTCTGAAAGGTGAATTTATCATATAAACCGATGAATCTCAATGTTGATGAAGTACTTTGCTTTCCGTGGATTAGAATGTGTTGTCTGTCTCCCAGAGCACAACATGAACTTTCTGATACATCTGGTCCGGCTTAGCAATCTGAACTCAGACTCCCATATTAAGCTCATAGAGCTTAACCCAACTGTATTGATTACAATATGAAATACGACTCCATTTCATTCTAACACACAAGCCTGTTTCACTATCTCCAGAGGTTTGTTAGGTGATAATGTTTCTGATAATTGCACACATATAAGTAGGCCTCTAGCTGGAAAGCAAATCAATGACAGCTTATCAATAAAAATATAAGAATACACATAAACTCAAGATAGAGGCTCAATGCATTCTGTATTGCCAATGGCAGGACAGTTAGTTAGTTTCATTACTCACCAGACTATAGATGATGTGAAAAAGGCATTTCTTCCCTGCTCCCAGATCTCACTGTATTCTTTGGATGTTGATTTGTTTGTTTGTTTGTTTGTTTTTCAATTTCAAAGCTTATCTTCGGCATACACATATAATAATTTGTCAAGGTTATATATTTATTTTATTTTTATTTATTTTTTTTTTAAAGATTTTATTTATTTGACAGAGAAACACAGCGAGAGAGGGAACACAAGCAGAGGGAATGGTAGTGGGAGAAGCAGGCTTCCCACTGAGCAGGGAGCCCGATGCGGGGCTCGATCCCAGGACCCTGGGATCATGACCCGAGCCGAAGGCAGACGCCCAACGACTGAGCCACCCAGGCACCCCAAGGTTATATATTTATATAAGCATGTATACATCTTTTCTCAAATAAGATTTAAAATGAGTTAAATTAAATAGAGCTTTCTAAAAAATGTTTAACCTTTTGGTTGCAGTTTGAATAGAGTCGCATCCCTGTAATCAGTAATGTATGGGTGCATACATAAGAGTATCAAAAAAAATCTGTAGATGAAAATCAAAACATGTAAAGTGAAGTTTTAGAGAAATGACTAAAGACTAAATCAAAAGAGGGGTGCCTGGGTGGCTCAGTTGTTAGACGTCTGACTTAGGCTCAGGTCATGATTGGGATTGAGCCCTGCATTGGCTCCCTGCTCAGCAGGAAGCCTGCTTCTCCCTCTCCCACTCCCCCTGCTTGTGTTCCCTCTCTCGCTCTGTCTCTCTCTGTCAAATAAATAAATAAAATCTTAAAAAAAAAAAAGAACAAATCAAGAGTGACATGGGAGAAAATAAGAACAAAAAGACAAAGCACATTTGTAAAACACAACCTAGAAATAGTTCTCTGCTTTTAAGAGGAAATCAGAATAGAAAGGATAGTCAATTAAAATTATTTTTATAAGTCTTCAGAAATAGTTTTTTGTTCTTTTTTTTTCTAATTTTTTTTCAGCCTTCCAAAAAAATGTGTTATTTTTCAGGGCACTGAATCTACAATTTTGTTTAGAATACTGTAAGAGCGTCCCATGGTTAATATTTGACTTTCTTAAACAATTCTCTATTTCCTGTTTTGAGAATAATAGAATACAAGAAGAAAAGATTAAATTGGAATTTGAGATTCCAATTTGTTGACATAGATTACTCTTATTTTTAGAGGACTATCAGGGAAATGAAAAATGTGTGGCCTATAACTCAAAATGAAGGGGTAAGATCAGTTAGAATAAATTATGATTTCAAAGTTCAAGGAAACACCTAAAGCCCAAACAAGTACAACAAACATAAATAAAACTGTTTAGAACAGAAACACCCATAGAACAAAGCAGATGCAATTTATCTTCTTGATAGATTCATAGGAAGCTTAATCTGGTCCACGTGAATAAAGCAGAGTAAGGTGCAATTTACAGCCTAATCCCGTGACATGGAGCCAAGTGGCAAATAGGGTATCCAGAGCTAGATGTGAAGAAGCCAAGTAGGCAAATAACGAAGGGAGCTTCAGATGAATAGTTCAGGCCAAGAGATGATCTTCATAACCTGGGTTAAGAGCTGGGCTGAATCCAACAGAGGCTGGCTAGACTTATCTTACTTCACTACTATCAGCTTACACAACGCTAGGAACATCCATAGACCAGAATTCCTGCCTTGTCACACATAAACCACTGTGTAGAACTATGATCATTATTAGAAATGAATAATTATCACAAACACCAGCATTTACTGTACTTGCTGTGTTCCATGTTCTTGTTAGTTGTTCAAATTATCAGTTTATTAATTGTTTATAATTTTTCTAATTGTTACAATTAATTATCACATTAACTTGAAGGCAAATAACTTCTTCTGAGGGTTCTGGTATCTGACACTTCAGATCACTGAATGAGTCCCTATCAGCAATTTGCTACCATTGTTGAGCTCCTGTAGTTTGCTTTGTTTTTATGTTGAGAGTTTGTTTATTTGTATAGCTATAAATGCCCCGATACTTTAGTCCTCTTTGAGTAAAATAAGGGTGGAATGCAAATGCTCTCAAGAAATGCATTCCACTCTGAATACTACATTTGAATCCTCTCTGCTTAAAATTTGGTAATGCCCATGAAAAGCAATTCGATTTGCTGTAAAAGGACATGCCAAGGAAAAGTCATATCTCAGAATACTAAAATAAAATACAATGGCTCTGTCTTTAAGGAACCAAACATGTCCACTTGAAAAGTGAACATAGTCTCATCTTGGAAATGCCAAAAAAACAGCTTGAGTGCTTTCTTATCCTTACTTCTCCAAGTAATAAATTACTTTTGGGTTAGATACATACAGCTGGAGAAATAACCCCCTTTGTCTAAAGTCACTTGAATGAGAAATAAAACACTTTGTATCCATGAAACAAAATTATTCATGAGCGCAGATGCACGTTTGAATAATTTCAGTTCTCAAAGTGAGGCAAGCAGTTAAAAACAAAGTTATTGTTTTGCGGTTTTCAGATTGGCACCTGGATTGTAAAGCTTTAGAACAGGTCGCAGGGAGGACACTTCGGCTAGAGTTACAGTACAGAAGCACTCCTCTTAAAACAAAAACAAAAACAAAGACAACAACAACCAAAAACATACATACTTTTATAAATTTTAGCTAGAAACTTTTCCTCATTTTTCAGAGGGAACTTCCAGTCCCGCAAATATCAATCATGCTTGAGACTATTAAAAAAAGAAGAAGAAAAAAAGAAAGATACAAAGAAAAGACTCTAAATGGAACGTGGTTTTTGTTCCAAAAAAGTACTTAGCCTCTGAAGAGAGTGTCAGTTCCCTTGTATGCCCTTAGTTTCTTTCTCTAATTTGGTGTAAATGCCAAGGCTTCTTCATTAGGGTCTTTACTTTTATTTAGAATCCATAAAAATACATGAGCAAAAAATTGGGTATAATAATAGGTATTGTTTCAAAGAGAGGGGTTAGGGGACAGCATAAAGAAGAAATACAGAGAGAAACACCAAATAGAGCCCTGTTCGTGCCCTGATGAATGAGCTGCCTGCAGGGAGGCTGCTCCCTAAAGAAGGAATCACAGATCTTCTCCCGTAACATTCACTATCTCAGACCGTCTGGCAAGTGCAACAGACTAGACAGCAATGCCTCACTGGTGATTTCCTCCTTGTTAGGATGTTTGGAAGAAGAAAACTTTGAAATCTTAAGGCAGCGCCAAGGCAGCTGTATTAGGGTGAGATGGGGTAATGCTCAGGGTCAAGTGCCCCCAGGACAGCAACAATGTAAAAAATCTAACACATGTGACAAAGCCAGGCTCAGATGCCCTGTTGCCACCTTAGTAAAGAGGGATTGGTACTGATGCAAGGCACTTACTATGCATATTGCCAGAGCAAATCATTTTGTATAAATAGTAGAATGAGTAATGTGCACAGGGAATGGGCTGCAGATAGCTGGAAAGGCAAAAATAAGTCTAGGACTGATCTTGAAGCAAGTGTCGGCTACTAGTAATTTCAACACCGGCTGAAGAGTTTCAACTTCAATGAGACTCAATCTCAATCGAGACTCATCTCAATTACTGACATCCTGGATAATTCTTGAATGGATCAAATTGTCTGGTTGGGCCTCGGTTCCTTCTAAAATGCCATCTAAATGGCTTAACAATCTATAATGAGACAAGAGTCGGGGGAAATGTGTTGAGAATCAGAACTAAAAAATGCTCAGCTGATCTGGTGAATTCTCACAATTGTACAGGAATATATGAGGCTATGTTTCAGGGCTCCACGTGGTTATGAGTGTAAACCATGATTTTATATGGGAACTGAAGATTTCAGTCTCACTTTTCCTGTTGCATAGCCTCAGTGCAAGAGTAGTGAGTTGAATGCCTCTGAAAGTCACATGTGCCTCCATTTCCAATTGGATACACTACATTTTTTCTTTGAAATTCCAGATAGTCTTGAATAGCAACATCTGTAATCACGTCAACAGACATGATCATTTTATGATGCGCAAAAGCTAGAGCAACAAATGTATTGCTGCTTGAAATCTAACCCAAAGATAGAAAGCGGCATTGTCAGGGGGAAAGCCTATCTGCTTGTATATATCAGCAGTTACACTTACATCCTGCTCTGCCTTTGCTTCATTTTTTTAAAGACATGACGGAACTTCTATTTCAGATGAAGGAACATAAAAACGTTGGGCAGTGAAGTTTTCAAACCCATATAATTTTCAGTCTATATTAGTGATTACATAAGTCATTGATTTTTAACTAGGAGTCAGGTTAGTAGCAAGGCTTCTAATGATAATGAATTGCTAATATTCCATCTGGTTTAAAAAGCCCCCAAATAACATTGATCTATTTAATGGAAAGGTAGAAAGAAATAGAGAAAAAAATTATATGAAACTATCGCATTCTTGATTCATAAATTTTAGAAAGATGTTTGTTTATATCTCAAGATCTCAAATAACAGGAGCAGTACATTTAGTTAGCTTCTATTGTTACTTATAAATGCGTCAATAAATAAATGGAAATCTCTGCATAGAGATGAAATGAACCAGCAAAATACCAGAGTATAATGTAAAACAAACAAACAAACAAAAAACCCACCACAGACAAGATTTGTCCTTTTTGGATAAAAACACAGCATGGTGAGTAGTTAGGTCTTATATAGGGAATAGATTACTATCTTGTAGTAAACAAAAAATGTAGAAAACAAAAAATGCCATAAATAAGCACTGAAATAATTCTCTAAGTGCCATTCTAAAGTATGAACATTCCAGTTTTGAAGATAGTACTAAACAATTCTGAGATTGATGATACAGGAATAGGGTGAAGATAGCGCGATATTCAATGAGGATGGATAAAATGTCTATCTACCAAGTTTGTTAAATAAAAACCTTAAAAAATACATCAGTAAATGACAATCCTGTGTTTAATTTAATTATTATAGTGGCCCGTGAAATTATGAGAGCTTACCCAACTCCTTTCCTTCTTTTTTTTTTTAAGGTTTTATTTATTTATTTGTCAGAGAGAGAGAAAGAAAGAGAGAGTGAGCACAAGCAGAGGGAGTGGAAGACAGAGGGAGAAGCAGGCTCCCTGCTGAGCAAGGAGCCTGATGCAGGACTTGATCCCAGGACACTGGGATCATGACCTGAGCTGAAGGCAGGTGCTTAACTGACTGAGCTCCCAGGGATCCCTCAACTCCTCTCTTTATTTTGAGTTTCAATACTAGAAATGAGTTCCATCTAAAACTTTATTAGTCAACTTTCCTCCCTCTGACAGATTCATTACATGATCTACTGATCTCACCAACTGTCACACTGGACATTTATATATATTCCATTATTTTACCTGGTCCACCATAATTAATGTGATTGGCATCTTAGATCTTCTATCTCCTTAAGGGAAAAAAAGCTACAAAAGTAGTAAAACTAAATCCAACTCAAGATTTTATGCTATATTATTAGCAAAATGATAATATAAATATTGTGGCCAATAGCAATGGTTGATAAATTCTCATCCATCCATGGATTTTCTCATTTTTCTTTAAAATGGATGGATGATGTATAAGACATTTTCTTTTACACTTTCAAATAATATAGCCAATGGATTTAGACTTATAAAAAATATTTCCCAAAGCCCTGAAACTTGGCAATATGATCCAAAAGGTGCATATAAAAGAGTTAGAGATAACAAAATCATGAAATGCTAAGCTGGATAGGTCATTAAAAGGACTAAACTAAGGTTGAGAGGTAAAGTGCTTGCTGCCCAAAGCTTTATAAAGAAGTGTTTGGGGTGAAATTCTGGATAAAGAGAAATAGAAAAGATTCTATTTGTGTCTGTCAAAGGCATCACTAAGACTTTGTCATTTTCTTTTTTTTTTTTTTTTAAGATTTTATTTATTTGACAGAGAGAAACACAGCGAGAGAGGGAACACAAGCAGAGGGAATGGCAGCGGGAGAAGCAGGCTTCCTGCTGAGCAGAGAGCCCGATGTGGGGCTCGATCCCAGGACCCTGGGATCATGACCTGGGCCGAAGGCAGACGCTTAACTACTGAGCCACCC
>CM053614.1:19719151-19754794 GCA_028646535.1 Procyon lotor | reverse complement strand
GTGAACAATGGGGGGAGGGACAGAAGGAGGAAAAGCTGGCTTCCCTCTGAGCAGGGAGCAGAATGTGGGGCTTGATCCCAGGACCCCGGGATCATGATCTGAACCAAAGGCAGACATTTAACTGACTGAGCCACCCAGATGCCCCAAATTGCAAATCTTTTGATATTTGGAAGTTTATCTTATTGAACCTTGTACTCTTCGACAGCTTAGCATTCTGCTTAGTAGGGAGAAGTCACTGAATAAATAATCTGTGCACAAGTGCACTTCCTAATCAATAATCTTGGATCACTGTTCCATATTTAATTAGTATTTAGAAAATAATCAGCATATTATTCATGACATTCAACCAATACTTACTGAGTACTTACTCTGGGTTAGCAATGACACAGTTAAAATTTAATCACCTTGATATTTGCTCAACATGTCAAAAATATGAATTTACCAAATGCTTATTGTCTCATAAACAGAGATATAACTACTGACCCAAAAATGGTTTTTAAAAAAGAATAAATTTACACCTAATAAACCAAAATATAGTTCCGACAATTAGTCATCTTGTTCTAAGGAAAGGAAACAGAATAGTCTTTTCAGAAAGGAGTATAAGGGCAGGAACTACAGTGACATTTAATGTTCTGTCAGACGTAAAAGGTCTCAGAGAACTGACTTCACATTCATAGTTTGTGGGAAGGGGAAAGCTTATATATGCTCCTCATAGGGTGAACTATCTTTCATTAGAACTGACCATGATATGAACGAGCCTGTATTCCAAAGGCAGGCAACTTCGCAAATGAGGAAATCGAGGCAGAGAAGAAAAGTGCATGACTTGTAAGAGTCCAGACAAATAAAAGGTCAGGTCTCCCCTCAAACACTGTTCCAACTCCATTCAATCCATCCTTACTTCAAGACTATTTCAATTTCCTTTATTACCGAAAAGTTGCTATGTATAGACAAAACAGCAAACCCATGAGGTAAATGAGGGCACCAAGGAATTCTCCTTTTCTGCATTCCACGCAAGCTGAGGAACCCCTAGTACAGCATATATCTGGCTGACCATCTATAGTTAAATATATATAATTTTTAATATTAAATTATATGTACAATATTAAATTATATATAAATAAAATTTAAATATGTATTTTATTAAAATATCATATTATAAATACTATACCACATGGACATAGGAAAGACAGATTCAATTAAAAAAATTTTTGCTTGGGGCGCCTGGGTGGCTCAGTGGGTTAAAGTCTCTGCCTTCGGCTCAGGTCATGATCTCAGGGTCCTGGGATCGAGCCCCACATCAGGTTCTCTGCTCAGCGGGGAGCCTGCTACTCCCTCTCTCTTGTCTGCCTCTCTGCCTGCTTGTGATCTCTCTCTGTGTGTCAAATAAATAACATCTTTAAAAAAAAATTTTTTTTTTGCTTAAGTTTCTGGTGGTCTCCAAAGCTTGCAGCCTATTTTTTAATAACAAAATAAATATTTTGGGTGTATTGTATAGGCAAAGATAAATTATGACACATGTACCTCTTTTTAAGGTTAATCCCTACCCAAAACATCAAGATAAAGGCAGAAAAGACTTTGCATATATGGAATTTAGATTGATAGGTCCTCCGTAATAGGTTGGTTACAGTGGCAAAACAAAATGAAACAAATTATTATTACCATATCCATTTAACCCTGCATATGTGGCAAGCAATGTTCTAGGATCTTTGTGTATGTGATTTCCTTTAATTATCTCATGAATTCTGTGAAGGAGTCTTGACTGCATGCAGGTGAAGGATCGGAGACTAAAAGAGGTAAAATGACATGCCTGTGGCCATAAGACTCACGACTGGGAGGATAGAATTCAAACATCTTTCTTTCTGACTTTGAGATCATATATTTTTTAAAAGATTTTATTTATTGGAGAGTGAGAACCCAGAGGGAGAGTAAGAGAGAGAAGCAGACTCCCTGCTCAGCAGGGAGCCTGACATGGGGCTATATTCCAGGACCCTGGGATCATGACCTGAGCCAAAGGGAAGGCAGATGCCCAACAGAGTAAGCCACCAGGCACCCCTGAGGTCTCATTCTTGACCACTACATCCTAATGGCTTCAGGCTTCATAATAAGCCTATTTATTATCCCCACTTACCAGATGAGAAAACTGAGGCTCTGGATTCAGTACCTGGTCAAGAGTTACTCTCTTCTATGGAGTGACCCACACAAAATTAAATCAGGGTCAGTGAAGCCCTTTTCCATCAATCACCCTTCCCAACTGACACTGTGTCACTGATGACTGTGGTTGAGACACTCTAATGAAGCCACTGTCCTTTACTACATTTATCTCCAAATCATTAACTTGAATAAAAAGAGAAGAAAACAATAAGACAAGCAAAACCATATGCCTCATTCCCACCATAAAACAAACAAACAAAACCCCCACGTATCTCTGGTTGGAAGTATAAAAAAGTGAACCCTGCATTATTTTAGGCACATCCAGTAACCTCCACATACCTTCTCCCTGTGGACTTTAAGCAGCATATGGCTGTTCTTCTCACAATTCAGGCTCGGCTGTTTACTCTGAACCTCAAGGTTACAAAATGTTTTATATAATCACTAATCAGGACCACCTGCCTCTTGAGAGACTCAGCCTAACAAAATGGGGAGACCTAATTGCTCAAATTCACTCTCAAGTAGACAACACGCCCTTCATGCATGGACTGAGAGGACTGAATAGAAAACCTAAATCAAACTAAACAATTATACTCACGAGTTCTAACTGCTAAATTAAGAACATATGTTAGTCCTATAATAAAGAAAAAGAAACAATATTTGGAACAATAAAGACAGTGCTTATGAGGAAATAAAACACCTCATAATTGTCCAGGAAAAAAGAAAAAAAAAAAAACTACTCGTTTTAAAAAATTCTTTCACTACACTAAAGGTACGTTCAGGGCAAATTCGTCACACTCATATACACTTAATTGTACTCTCTCTGTATACAAAATTGTCCTATGGTTGAGTTCAGCCAGGAAAAACTGGCTTTTTGAAAGTACACAGAATTCAGTCTGATGACTGGCTGATAAATGCTTACCCTGAGAGTGTAAAATCTGTTGTAAAATCTGGTTTAATAGATTAAGGAGAGATGGAGCACATGGGGGAGAGTGTCGTCCCCCGTCTCTCAACACAGCTCTCCTCAGCAGTCAGGCCAGATTAGGAATCTCTCTCTGGGCTGCCGCTGCAAAACCGCGCACGTCCCTTGCTCAGAGCTCCTGCCTCACTGCACTAGCATCGTTGGTCTGAGTGCCGGTCGGTCTATCCTTCTGGTCTGTGAGCACCCTGAGAAGCACTGACTCAGCCTTGTCTCAAAAGTTAGCACCAGGGGTGCCTGGGTGGCTCTGTGGGTTTAAAGCCTCTGCCCTCAGCTCAGGTCATGATCTCAGAGTCCTGGGATCGAGCCCTGCATCAGGCTCTCTGCTCAGCTGGGAGCCTGCTTTCCCCTCTCTCTCTCTGCCTGCCTCTCTGCCTGCTTGTGATCTCTCTCTCTGTCAAATAAATGAATGAATGAATGAATGAATAAATAAATCTTAAAAAAATCAAAAACAAAAACAAAACACAAAACCTTAGCACCGGGTATGTGCACAGAATAAACCTATCCAATCCATTCAAAAAATAACTGCTTAGCTGACAATACCTAGCCATAAGCTCCCATACAAAAAGTTTGTATTCGTCTTACAGAAAGGTTACTTTTTAAGCGTAGATAGATTTTCTAAAGTATTAAGGCCAATATTAAAGACAGGCAGAAAGAGTAGACAATGGAGACAAATGGTCAGCATTCTAATGAAGAGATTCTCTCGGAATTTTCTAAAGCAAATCCAAGTGGCTCTCTAATAAGCAGTGCTTTACTCACCACATTGATTAGGGGCTCTCCCACGACCATATAGAACCATGAGATACTGGATTAATAGGTAATACTTACGGATTTGATGTGTGCCAAGCCCTAGACTAGGTGCTTTACTGTATTGTTTCATTTCATTCACATTACAACCATGTAAGATAGGTATTGCTAACATTTCCATTTTACAGAAGATAAAACTGAAGCAAAGCATTTGTTCCTTGCCTTGACTACTATCTAAGCAGAACTTTAATAAATCGGTCACTTTCCAAGCATCCCGTACTCCTTTAAACAGGTGACCTTCAAATAGGTCACAGATCCAAGGGGAAACAGCTTGTCCTGCTAGGCGCCAGAAGTCAACTCTTGACTTACAATCTCTCCGCCCACTCTAATTCACTTACTTTTCTCCAGAGAGATACATTCTCTCCGTTTCAGTAAAGCTGGCACTGCTATCTAGTTATAAATGATCATAATCACGCATGAAAAATAATTCTTACAAATTGTTTGGATATATTTTATGAACAAATAATACAATAATAAACATAAAACTTTCATGCACCATTAAAGGTACATAAAAGAGCAGCTTGTGATTCAATATGAAGTTTTATAATAAATATATCATGCACATAGAGAGAGGTGTGTGTGTATATGTACTTGTACATATAAATATTTTAGGTATCTTAGTATTATATATTAGCACACATATTTTTCAATCATTGAACTTTGTTATGTACATCCTTAATCACAAGAATACAATAGGCAGTTTGACATTAATAAACGTCAGATAAAAAGTAGCTTCCCTATTTTAACCCTTATAAATTTTCCTTGTCATGTGTAATTATTTTATTCCACATGGGTCCACTTTCAAAAGCGATTTTGACACAAAGCTATTGATTTTCAGATTGGCATTAATAACCTGTAGAGTTATCAAAACAATGCTTTGATAAATGTCAGTTTGGGTTGCAGAACAATAGATAAGATTTCCTCAGGCTGCTACATACAGTAAACTGTAGATTTGTGGTCTTACAAAGCACAACAATAGTTGGAAATATTAGCTGTCTTTGTGCATTATTGAAGGCAGAAGTGTGATAGTTATCAGGAAGTCTTTTCAAAGACAGTAGATCATAAATATCCCAGTCTCATTATTTTTCATCATCTGCTTCCTTGTTGAAACCTTTGGTGGTTGATGCTACATAAGCATACCACTATATTTAGAGACACAGAAAGTGAAAAATGTATTAAAAATACCAAACTGATGCCTTCTGAGTGGGTTCAAACCCAAGAAATCACGTGTACAAGTGTTACACACAGAGACAAGAATGATCTCCAGCCTCCTGTATGCTGTAAGCCTTTACCTTCTAGCTAGGATAACGTATGGCTAGGAAATGAACTTAATTATTCATTTAGGATATAAACTCAATTCTCACAGTGTTGTGATGGCTTTGAGAATCAAGAAGAGGAGATACTTTCATTATAGGAAAGAACGAAATACACATTAGAACCACAGGACAGTAGATGAATACGTTTCTAATTTACTTGAAGTATTTAAAAGCACCTTTCTGCCTGCAGAGGAAACATGCTGTTGCAACGAACAATTCCTCGGGCCCTCAGTTCCTGTAAATAGTCTTATTTTACAGTTGTTGAAGATGTGTGCCATGTATTAATGAACTCTAATCCTTAGCTGAGACTATAAGGCACACTCCTTATTTCTCTATGCTGGAAGAAGTCCCTGTGCACTGATACCACGCCAGGGGCTGTTTGTTGAAAGGTGAAATCATTCTTTAACTAGTGATAAGCAGATGCTGCTCCAACTACCCCCACACCCTCCCTTATAGCCACTGACAGTCCTGCTCCCTTTCTGGGCCTCCCTTCTCCCTCAGGTTCAAGATCAGCTTCTTGCTCCAGAGCCCTTTCTAACTAACTGGTGGGTGCCAGTACCACACAGCTCTCTCCAATGTCCCCTCAGATCCTTTCCCTAGGGGAGCCCTTCGGAGGGCTGCTGCCAGCCACGCACGTTTGATGAAGCTCCTCTACCCCACAGCCATGCCGCATGCTTCCCCACTGGGGCCCCAACAGATCCAGTAGGAGGAGACAGAGTCCTCTGTGTTGGTGACACCAAGGCAGGAAATGCCCAGCCGCCTTTGGCACCACGCCCAGAACCTGCGACCTCGCTTAGGCTAGGCCTTCCAGGTTTTATTCACATGGCCGCTTACTTCTAGGAACTGCACGATCTGTGGGTCTTGGGCCTTGATGACACCCCAGGTAGACAGGGACAGCAGTCAGCCCAAAAGGCTGTCAAATGATCCAAACAACACTTTTCGGTACATTAACTTTTTCTAATGTTCCAATTCAAAGGGGTAATATAAACACAGATCATGATTCATTTCCATCAATCAGATGTAGGCATAAGGTTTCAATTCATGAGATGGCAAAGTTGAAATACACTTAATTGTAGGCCTAAATTTAATCATGCATGGTACACTGTCATTCCTTCCACACAACACACACACACACACACACACACACACACACGCACAGTATACCAACACTTAAACAAATGAGTCTTTCAGAAAAGGGCAAAATTTCCCTAAATGTAATGCAGTTACTTAAAAGGAAATGAGGTCTTTCATTAAATCCCTCTAGATACCACATTTCTCTACAGACATTTGAAGTTTTCCATAACATTTTAATGTTGAAGAAAGGATAAAATCATACCCTTTTTAAAAAACATAATTACAAGATAATTCTAACAAAACTTGTATTATGAACTTAAAAACGAAGCATTTCTCCTTGAGAACCACAGACATTAATGTAAATTTACATTGATACTTACTTTTAGGTGAAGCTGGTTGGTCCAGTGCCCAATGATTTTGTATTCTGCACTTTTGTTGGTTATTTGATACTGAAAGATATCATAACGTCCAGGAGCATCTCCGTTTTCATTAAAAGTGACAGGTGTCCCAGCACTACCTATAAATGTTTAGAAAACAATGTTAATAAAGTTTTAGTAAGATAGCCCACTGAGCTTATTTTTCTCTAAGAAAGAATGGTAGATAAAAATATATTGTGTGTAGTAAGAGATATGAAGATTGCAATCCATACAAGGTCATTCTTGATAGCATAATATCTCCTACACAAAAAAAAGCCCAGATGTACATACAGGAAGAAGACGTGCTTTATTATGCACATTAGAAAGTAAATGGTGAGTAGCCAAGTTAGGCAATGTACATAACAGTTAAATAAATAGAAGCTGATAAGCTGAATATTCCATCCCGACTACAGAAAGTGACAGTCAATAGAGATGAGTGTAAACGTCTTGAAGCATAACACCTCCGGCAGAAGATGAACTACAAACCCCAGCTCAAAATCTGGCAGGAGAATGTCTGAGCCACATTCCCTCGGGTTTGGCTTTATTTAGACTTGAACTCCACTTGAAAGCAGTTCCTATTCAATGTCTCTTCTCAGCCCCTGCTTCTGCTACCTCTGCCCACAAGTATATCAATGTGGGCCACTGCTGGGAACCTCCCAATGGGCAAGACAGTTATCACTGGGAAGTCCCGACTCAGATCATAAAGGTTCCCCCAGTTGACTAGGGCACAGAGCAAGATGCATGAAATGCAAGAAATGCAGTATTTTCTAAACTCCCATTTCTCTAAGAAGCTTTCAACTTTTCTCCTTTCTCTTCATAGCTTCTGCTCATTTTTACTGGCCCTCTTATTAACTGTTCCAGAATCACAGGTTATGAGAGTAGAAAGGGATTGCTACCCCCATGTTTCCTCGTTGCATGTAGCCTCACTATCTGAAGAGACCTTCCTGTTCTCTACCAGCCCTTAGCTTCTCCCTTTCCCCACTTCATCTTGTTGGATGACTCTGCTCTCTTGACAAATTCACCTGACACCAATCCCTTTTCTTTGTATCTATCTTCTCTCTGCAGGCCCCCTCCCCTGAATTTCTTGTTGCAGCATATTGGATTTAATTTCCATACTGCGCTAGAAAGTGTCTCCTCCTTGCTATTGCTTCTCCTATTGTAGTCTCCCCAAATATATACTACAGATAGTTATATATGTCCATTTATAATTTTACTTTATAATGAGTTCACTATTCTACTTGCAGACTTTTAAACTAATACTGATAATCACAAAATTCTAAAGCATTTAACTTATCAAACAAAATGGATGACTTCAGACAATAACTTGCAAATCAATACGAGCACTATCACACAGTAGCAATAAGGGTGCTTTCCAAGTATTTAATGCAGAGATGTCTAATTTCCTCTGTTCTCTGGAATCTTTTTAAAATTTGGACATAGTCTGAAGTCTCTGATGAGACCATAGATATCTGGCATCTGCAAAGACTACTAAAGCCACAAGAGACAGCACAGCATGAAGGACAGAGCACTGGTCTGAGAGTCAAGACTCCCGTGGCCATGTTTACTCCACTTCCCATTTATTTCCACAATCTGTGTTATGTCTCTTTTTATTCACTTTTCACATAGGGACTTAACAATGAACATGAACCTGTTTTGAAGTTCTAGAAGAGTCATTTGCATTTAAATCATTATTATCAATCCATATGGGAAATGACTTTATACACAAATCAAGAAAGAAATGAGGAATTGGGGTATATATTAAGAGGACTCCAATCAACTGGTACTATGTTAGCTACTCTGTAGACACTCAAGTGGAAACCCATTTGCCATAGCTGACCAGAACTAACTCCTAGTGACCTTGAGCAGGTTGACCTTCAAATGCTAGTTTCCTCATCTGAAAAATGGAGATAATTAGGACACTTTTCTCATAGAGTTGTTATAAGAATTAAATGAACAAATAGCTATTTAGTGCACAGAACAATGTGTGGGATAATTAGATATTATGGAGATTATTATTATTTACCCCATAAGTTATTTCCAGTACACACCAATGTAGAATAATAGATAGGATGTTGGAAATTCTTTAAGTGAAATCTAGACAAGGGATTATGGAAATTCAAATGGGAATGATTCCTGGATAGAAAAAAATACATATCCATTACGAATTTCATATTAACATCATCAACAATTCCTGACATTTATACACCACTTGAAAACTTACAATGTCATCTTCTTCATGAATAAAGGAATATTTAATTTCTCTAACTAAAATCCCTAATGTTACATCCCTTACTGAATGACCTCTTATCTCCTATAATACTCTTCATCCCCATACCAACTTACTTTACTAATCTGATTTCTGCTCTTGGGCTAGGCTTGCAGTTGAATTACTTCAACCCTTTCACAGGAAGAAGTGACTCCATTACATATTGACTCATCTCAAATGATTGCCCTGGTTCTGTGGTCTATGTAACTAAGAACAACCTTGAATAGCCATGAGAGGCCATGCTGTTTACTGATTTCTACAAGTAGAAATTTAAAATAACCTTTGTATGAATCTGGCCACCCCTGAAAACGTATTTGTGTGGCATTTTGTCCAGAAAAAAACTTTAAATGACAAATGTCTCAATATATCCATCAATTTATTATGATTTACTCACAACATATATATGAAGAGATAGATAGATAGGTAGATAGATAGATATAGAGATATCTCCTAGACTTTATCTCCTGGACTTAGTTATTTCAAAAATTTTGAAGTACATTAACTTTTTAAAAGATTTTTTAATTGATGTGCACTAGTGGAGAAATGGAGACAATCTGGGGCTGTGAGGTAACTTATACTCGTCGGGTACTGCTATCTCCTTGAATATTTTCTGTTCAATAAGAAATCCATTGGAAAAACTCTATTTTTATTCCTAAGCATATCAAGCACTTCAACATGTTTTTGTAGGAAAAAATGATACAGCCCATGAAGATTTTATTTGCAAATGTTTGGCTCTGTTGAACATTGTTCTGGGGAAGAGTATGGACTTGGGATTCAGGGACTGAGTTTGATTTCTGGCTCTACCAATTATCTGCGTGATCTGGGCAAGTCACCCTCACTAAATCTACTTTCTCAACTGTCAGGCATATGTAAGAGCCACAATCTCCCTGGGCTATTTCGAGGGTCACATGAGATGATGTATGTAAAGCACTTAATGCGTGGCTGGCACAGGATAGGGGTATAATAAAAGGAAAGCCATCATTGTCATTATCTATTCCTTTGCCTACACCTAACGCTCCCGTGATCTACATTATCTTATTTCCACAATGCAAAAAGCAATGCAAGAATAATTCATTCTCTTTTACGAGCAAATATTATAAATATATTTATAAGTGTGAGCCACTCGGTTTATCGTCATGTTTATTACTTTCCTTCTTTCATCTTGATACAAAACTTTATCCATTTTCTTTCTCATAACGCCCTGCACTGCTGGGTAAGCAGGAAAAAAATAAGAAAGCTAAAGATGAAATCAGTTGGTATAGCGATCTTTGGCACCCTTAAAAGAACAACTATATCGGACTTAAGTCATTGACCAAAATGCCATAGGAAATAGCAATTTTCAACAGAATCTCAATTATTCATGCTCACCTTTTCCTTATCCAATTTATTTTATCAAGTATTTATTACAATCAATAAACAGAACTATATCTTTGAGTTAGAATCATATTATGGTTTAATTATTTAGGAATCAGATTACTCTTACACATACTAGTCAGCCTTTGTTCATGGAAGACTTGAGCATCTGACTCTGTATTCTTCTTCAATGCTGTTCCTCTGTATTCTTCTCCATCCTTAGGCTTGGTGGCTTCCTCATCCACCTGGATGATTCAACATCCTGGCTTCTACATTGGCCAACTTCCTCATTCCCATTATCATCCCTCTCATGCAACTCACCACCCACTACTATGAACACACTCAAAAAACAGTCCTTTCCAGGAACTATATCATCTCCCAAATTTTACTCTCTGGATACCACCTTCTGCCACCGCTGCAAAAATTCTATGATCCCTTAAATTTATTGATTCATTTGTCCCCCCCAATTGGTCCTTATACTTCACCCCCATGATAGTTTCTCTTCCTTCCTGTTCTTGCTTGGGTTCTATGATCTCCCTCCAACCAATTTTATTCCTCTGCCAAATTACAATCATGAATGAACTCAATTGTATATCTTCTTTGCCTAAATTCAAGCAGCTGAGCATTGTTTGAGATAATCCTAAAACTTTAATGTCTGGCAGGGCCAGAACTAGACTGAGGCAGGTGAGGTGCCTCGGGCATGACTGTGAGAGTGAGTGCCCCCCCCCCCCCCGCCAAGTTCTGCACATTAGGCGCCTCCCTTGCTTCATCTATTCCCAACCTGCTGTCTGATCTTTCTTTAAACTCATGACCTCAGATATCAAGTGCGTGGTCAACATTGCTCTGGAATCTTTCCACACTTACCCAATGGGTCCACCTCCCCACTCTGGATGACTGACTGTGTCAGGCCTCACATACCCAATACCTTTCTCCCTCAATACCTCAGCTTATCTCATCATTTCTCACTGAGAAAAAGGCAGCAGGCAGACAAAAACTCCCCCATCACTCCACCACAAGCCCTACAAACTCCCTGCATGTACACTCATATTAATCTCCTCCCTCCTGCAGAGACACACATGCACACATCCCTCAGGGCACAGGCATATTTCTTCCATGGTGTAAGGACCCCACACACTCACTCTCCATCACCTTCAGGTTCACAGTTCTCTCTTCATCCTTGGACATCAAGAAATTTAGACTGCCCTTATTATTCCCTTCAGTTGACAAATGAGTTCCAATAGTTCTCATCTTAAAAAAAAAAAAAAAAAAAAAAAAGACAAGCAAACAAATCCCATTACAGTCCCTACTGCCTCATTTATTTACTCTCCTTAAGAGTAAAACAGAACTTTTTAAGTGAGCTGTCCTCACTCTCTCTGTTGTCTTATTTCCTGCTACCTCTTCATACCATTTTAATTTGAAATTTAACCTCATATCTCCACTGATGAGTCTCAAATTTAGCCATGAGTGCAGACTTGTCCAACTACCTGTACCTCCATTTGGTTGTTTGATAATTGTCTTAAACTTAAAGCATCTAGACACAACATTTGAGTCTTCTTCATTTCCAGATGTTCCTCGCAGTCTTTCCCCTCTTAGTAGTTAGCTATCGACTGTCCATCCATTCAATCAAGTCAAAACTCAGTTAAAACCCCATATCTAACTGTAAAATGTAAAGAATGAATGTTAGCTATGGACTTAAATAACAATGTATCATTATTGGCTTATTAATTATAACAAATGTACTAAACTAATACAAAATGTTAATAATTGGAGAAACTGTGTATGGGGGGGATATTAGAACAATCTATCTGCCCAGTGTTTCTGGAACTCTAAAGCTGTTCTTTAAAGTTTAAAGACTCATTTATTTTACGAGAGAGAGAGAGAGCATGATTGGGGGACAGGCAGAGGGAGAGGGAGAGAGAACCTCAAGCAGACTCCATGCTGAGCATGGAGCCCAATGCCAGGCTTGATCTCATGACCCTGAGATCAGGACCTGAGCCAAAGCCAAGAGTCGGATGCTTAACTGACTGCACCACTGAAGTGCCTCTAAAGCTCTTTTTTAAAGAATTTTTTTAAAAAGTCAAATAAAAATGATGAAATTATTTTTAGCAATACACGTGTGTAACCCAATATATGCAAAATAGTATGCCATAAAATATAGCCAATATAAATAATATTAATGAGGTATTTTACATTTTTTGTATTCCAAATCATCAAAACTCTGTTTATACCTTATACCTACAAATCATTCCAATGCAGACTAGTATTTCAAGTGCTCAGTGTGATCCATATAAAACAGCACAGGTCTAAAAGACAAATCATTTCAGGAGTCATTGCTCTAACCCTTTATGCATTGAAGAAGTCCACTGCTGAATCTTTCTGATCTCCATTTCAATTCCAAATGGACTGAACTCTTCTGGCCTCTACTTCAACTAAATTGAACCCCCTTCCCTAGTTTCTTCCCTAAAAAAGTGTGGATCCACCAAAGTCAGACTGTTGACTGATCATCCAAATCCATTCTCTCTTTTCTTGGCCAGATAGGTTGGTTACATTTCCAATCTTACGTATAGTTAGGGGTGGGCAAATGATTAGCACCAATGAATGGAAAGTGAACACAAGTGATACTTCTGGCCACTCATCAAAAGCTTCCTGAGTCATTGTCCATGATTATTTCACCCTCTGACTGGCTAGAATGGAAATACTATGCCGGGTAACCAGAGAAGCTCCATGTTAAAGATGGCAGAGCTTGCATCAGCCAATTCCTGGGTGGGTGTTTGGAGAAGGTCTGTGCTAGTAACTAGCTCATCCATCCATTCATATGGTGCTATTACCTGAGTAAAAAACAAATTTCTATCCTTTTTGATCCATTATAGCTTGTGAGTCTATTACTTATAGCAGACAATCATAATAAACACCATTTCTAAGAAAAGTGGGTGATCAATCAAATGTTATTAAATGAATAACTAAAATTATATTAAATGTAAAAATAAATGCTTCATTTCAGATCACTGTATAAAGCTTTAAGAATAATACAGAGTTTTACAACTGAATATCAAAGCTATTGGCATGGATCAGTAACTGCTTTCAGATTCTCCCTTATAGTTGATATTGATTATTGCAATCCACATGTGTACTATAAAGGTAGAATCCAGAATGCGTAACCGTACTCCAGAATTTCACTGTAACCATACTACAGAATTTCACTCATTTACCTTTACTAAAGTACTCACTCAATTGGATGTTTTCAAAAAAAATAATGTAAAAGTATTAAAAATATGTGCCTACTTTCACATTTTTTGTGTTGAGAATGGTGTTCTTTAGCTAATTGTTTTGGTGTATGAAATAAATAGCACCAGAAATGTGGTTGAATGGCATTTTGAATTCTCTCAGCCAAACCCTCTTTCTTGATTTTTCCATTAAGAAGTTAAATTCAGGGGCACCTGGGTGGCTCAGTGGGTTGAAGCCTCTGCCTTTGGCTCAGGTCATGATCTCAGGGTCCTGGGATCGAGCCCCACATCGGGCTCTCTGCTCATCGGGGAGCCTGCTTCCTCCTTTCTCTCTGCCTGCCTCTCTGCCTACTTGTGGTCTCTCTCTCTCTGTCAGATAGATAGATAGATAGATAGATAGATAGATAGATAGATAGATAGATAGATAGATGATAGATAGATAGAAGTTAAACTGACAATAGTACTTTCTCTTATAGAATTGTCTTTAAGAATGCAAAGTGTCATTATCACTAATGAACACTATTTCAGAAATAAAAATACTACCTATAATTGCTTTGATAGTATTCAAATAAGCTGACTGAAATTTCAAAATAAGAAAAGATCAATTACTTAGTGATACTCATCTCAGGGAAGCAGAAGAATTAGGAAGTTTAAATAAAATCTCTTATGTGAAAAGTGACCAGAGAAACTCCTAAACTATAAAATATTTGATTAAAGGAAAAAAAATGGAAAAGATCATGTTGTAATTAGGAAAGATTAATACATTTTTTTTTAGATTAATACATTTTAAGACAAATTTGGAAACAAATCAAAGTGTGTTGCACTACTCTGAATTCAGTATATTTTCATTCCCTACCAGAAAATCTTTCTTTATCTTGAGCAACTTAAGCCTTTGATTTTTTTTCTTTTGGGGAGTATTTAATCAATATTATTTATTTATTTATTTATTTATTTATTTATTTACTTACTTACTTACTTACTTATTTATTTATATGACTTCCATTATGTTATTAATTAATCATTATATTTCTAACAGTGATGAATATATTTGTGAAAGAGAAGTATGTGAGTACATATATACCTGCCTTTTCAAATTTGCTATGCTAAGACTAGGTCGACAGTTTAGTCCAATGCATTGCTGAAAAAGAAAGACACTTTTCCCATTTGGACTTGATAAATTGTCAAATTTATCAATTTTTATAAGAATGCTTACTAAGGAGGGGCCTGGGTGGCTCAATTAGTTAAGTGTCTGACTCTTGATTTTGGCTCAGGTCATGACCTCAGGGTCCTGAGATCAAGCCCCGTATTGGGCTGGTGCTGGATCTGGTGTCTGCTTGAGATTCACTCTATCTCCTCCCTCTGCCCCTCCCCCAGCTCACAGGCTTACTTTCTCTCTCTCTCAAAAAAAAAAAGAATGCTCACTATTTAAAAAGTTGGTTTTTGTCACTTGCATTTTTAAGAGATTTTATTGAGGGGCGCCTGGATGGCTCAGTGGGTTAAAGCCTCTGCCTTCAGTTCAGGTCATGATCTCAGGTCCTGGGATCGAGCCCCACATCAGGCTCTCTGCTCAGCAGGAGCCTGCTTCCTCTCTCTCTCTGCCTGCTCCTCTGCCTACTTGTGACCTCTCTCTCTCTTTGTCAAATAAATAAATAATAATAAATAAAAAAATAAAAGATTTATTTATTTGAGAGAAAGAATGGAAAAAAGCAGGGGGAGGGGCAGAAGGAGGGGGAAAGAGGATCTTCAAGCAGATGCCCTGCTGAATTTGAAGCCTGCCACTCAGCTGTACCTCACAACCCTGAGATCATGACCGTACACTTCATCAACTGAGCCACCAGGTGCCCCCTAAAGTTTCATAATAAGACTGATACTGGCATGGCAAGTCTGTACTCCCTATTCTTTCTTCTCAGAAGGGCTCTGACTTCTTTCTTCTGTATACAATTCAGAACCGTCTTAAGTGCCACAAATAACCCTGTTTAGATTATTGGAAAATATATGGAATCTAGAAATCAATGGGGGAAGACTTACCATCTTTATAACATCTTCCTGTCTGTGAGCATGAGTTGTGTCTCAGTCATTTAGGTCTTCCTCTGTAAGTTTTAATATAGTCTTTAGAATTTCCTTTTCATAGCACTGAACCATTTTTTGTAGATTTACTCCTGGGTAATTAATATTCTCTGATACTACCATAAATGGTGCCTTAAATTATATTATCTACAACTTTGCTGCCAGTATAGAGAATGCAGTTGATTTTTTCTGTATTAGTCTCATATCTACCCCAGGGGTAATTCTATCTCCCAGGGGATATTTGGGAATGTCTGGAGACATTTTTGGTTGTTGCAGTTGGAGAAGAGGCTCTCCTGGTGAGGGGTGAAAGAAGTCAGGGGTGCTTGCTACTAAACATCCTACAACACACAAGATAGCTGTCTATGATCAAGAATCATCCAGTTCCAAATGTTCAAAATAGTTTTAAAGTTGAAAAAAACCTCTCGAAAAACTCTGGTTTTATACGTAAGGATTTGTATCTATAATTTTTAAAAATGTCTAGATATTGCAGAAATCATGCAGATAACATGATTCTTATCTGCAAATAGCTATAATTTCTTCCCTGAATATTTTGAAGAACTCATCTGGAATCATGCGAGACACCCTTAAGAGAGTGAATGAATTGTGGTATATGCAATCTTCCCATGGTGGAATATTATATTGCAATCAAATGAATGAACTACAGAGACCACCATAAATATGGATTGATTTTAGCAAAATAATATTAAGTGGAGAAAGTAAGTACCAAAAATACATTTCATAAAGGGATAAATGATTAAGCTTTTTAAAATTATGTGGTTTTGGGGAATATTTATACAAGGCATATATCTTTTAAAAGGTAGAAATATTGGTTGTTCAGAAAGGGCAGGGTGATAGTTTGGTGATGGGAATATATGCCCGAATATAGCTTTCTGCCAAAGTCCTAGCTTTTGGGAGAAGGGATTATTTTCATGGGTGCTTATTACATTCTTGGAAATAACCAAATAACTAATGAACTAAATAAATGAAAGTGGACCATGCATAGATCAGTAATGAGCCCGTGTCATGAATTAAGGAGCCAACAGGAAGAAACAGAAAGAGAGAGACAAAGAAATAAGGGAGAGAGGGAAGAAGACAGGATGTAAGGGAGCAGAACAAAGGACAGGTAGAAATAATGAATAAAAGAATGAAAAAAAAAAAAGAAAAGAGAAAGATTCACATCCAAAAATATCTTTAAGGAAGGGTCTACTGAAAGATAGTGCTCTAACTGTTGTGTAATTTTGTGAATTAGCTGAATGCTATACTTAGCCTTGTTATTATGCCCTTGGAGAATATGAATCCTCCCTGTAGGTTTATGCACCCAAACAAAATGGGTCATACGCAGAATTGCCTCCACCCAATTCTCTAAATCAGCTTTTCTGTGTATTTTTAGATTTTATATTAGTCAAACTTCTATTAGAATTCTCAGTTTATAAGATATAACTGTCTGGGATTAGAATAACATATTTTTAAGCCAAAAAGCTTAATTCATTTTTTCATTATGAAGATTTTTCTGGAGAGTAAAATAAAGCTAAAATTCACCTCTTACTAGGTGAGTCATAACTTCATTTCTTGCTGAATATCAAATTGTTCTTTTATCTCTGGTTTTATTTGAAATATTGTTAACGGACAGTCTTTCTATGTATTTCATAATTAATATTTTGTTAATATTTGAATAATTACAATGAGCCAATCAAATACAGATAACTATAGGAACAGATGCATAAATGTTTAAAAAATGGATAAAAATCAAAGTAGGAGTCATCTACTCATTTTTGACAATAATTTGTGTATTGAATTAAAAAAAGGATACCACATCATTTATTTATGATAGGCCTGATTTTCTCTAATTACACAAACTGTCAATGTATATTAGGCCACTGTGATAGATGTGAATTGTCTATGTTACCATGGTGATTTGAGGTGTTTCCATTTGATGCTACATGCATAACAGTTTGGAGCATAATTAAAAGAAACAGTAAAACATAGATGTAAAAAACTCCTAAATTTAAAAAGAATGATCTTTTGCATATCCCTTTCTGAAGCTGACCTATCAAACAGATAAAAACAGATAACTATCAAATAAGATACTGTATTTTCAAATATATGTGAAACATTTACAAAAAAATATTATTTCCTACCCAAAATGAAATATGGATAATTACTATAAATCTTAAGTCATATTCTCTAGCCACTATTCAATAAAACTTGAAATCCTGAACAACAGCTTTAAAAAGATTAAGAAGTTAAAACAGCACCAAGAAAGAGAAAAATTTTTAAAAACTCCTAGAGATTTAGAAAAAACGATTAAGCACTCATGCTAACTCTTTAAAGAGAAAACTACAACTAAAATTATAGAGTACTACTTAACAGATAGTAACATATTTCAAATCCTGAAGGATAGATATAGCCAAAGCTGTCCTCAGAGGGAAATTTAGAGAATTAAAAGCTTTTATTTTTACTCAGGTCTTAGATGAATTTATATACAAAATTCATAATCTCAAAATATTAAGTGGGTTTTAAGCATGACATCAAATGAAAAATATTAAGGAAATAATTGATAATTTTAATAAAAAAATTTAAACTTTCTGTATTTCAAATAATTTTTAAAAGAAGCAACCTATAGAAGTGTAACAAGGGATTAATATTCTTACTTAATTTTTTAAGCTAAGTGTCTGACTCTTGATTTTGGCTCAGGTCATGACCTCAGGGTCCTTAACTTCTTAATTTTTCTGCGCGGGGCACCTGGGTGGCTCAGTGGGTTAAAGCCTCCACCTTCAGCTCAGGTCATGATCTCAGAGTCCTGGGATTGAGCCCCGCATCGGGCTCTCTGCTCAGCGGGGAGCCTGCTTCCCCCCCTCTGCCTGTCTCTCTGCCTACTTGTAATCTCTCTCTCTGTCAAATAAATAAATAAAATCTCTAAAGAAAATATTCTTACTATGCAAGGGGCTCTTGCATATAATATGAAAAATTTAGCACTATAGCACAATTGGGAAAAAACAGAAAATTCTGAAAATAAAATAGAAACAATTACAGAAAGAATATATGCGATGTTCCATCCAACTAGAAATAAAAGACATTAATGTGATAATGATGTTCCCATTTGGTCCAAGAACAAATATTATAGGTGAAAGTAGGGTAAAATTGACACTTTCATGTTCTGTTGATAATTTTTTTTCTGATTAAAATTTAAACTGATACAACCATGCTGGAACTAAGTTTTCAAGATTTAAAGCACACTCATTCTTTGATCCAATAATAGAAATTTATGCTATGAAAATGGGTAGGTGATTGTACCAAGACATATATATAAGCATGTTAACTGTACTCTTGTTTCTGTAGTCAAATAATGGAAAAAAATGACAACCTAAATGGACACAGACTTATGAATCTTTAGTCCAGTGTTCTCTATCGTAGGGAAAATGGACATGATATAAACTTACAGCAATCAAAATGTTTTTTTTAAAACATAGGAAAGACAGAAGACCTAGAGAAAATAAAGGCGTCTTTTGGTAAATCCTTCACTTTGTATCAATGGCTAATATACACAGATATTAGCTAACAGAAGGAATAAGGAGTGCTCAGAACCTGCTGACAGCAATGTTCTCCACTACAGAGTTCAAAAGAAATAATGGAGAGTCTAGTTCATTTACTCTTGTTCTGTTAAAAAAAATTAATAATAATAATAAAAACTAAAAAGAATGAAAGAGTAATTCACCATCAGATCACTCAGATAGCTTCTCTGAGAAGACCTCTAAGATTTTCCCCTTATTTTTGTCTAAAAGATGTTAGCACATGGAGGGGGGGAAGGAAACTCATGTTCAATAATTAATGATAATTAGCACTGATGTTCCTTAGGATCTTGATATTATATGGTCTGGGTCCAGGTCCGCAAATATAAGCTACTTGAACACTCAAATCAAAATCTTTTTGATTAATACGAAAACAGCTTTTATACTAATAACTATATGGTACATACAGAGTATCCATATTAATCAGGGGTTTGTGTCTCCATTTAATTAATAGTTCAGTTTAGCCTTTATGTCAATGACAAAAGAACAATAAATTTAACGTTTTTTCTAGTATGTTGATTATGAGTATAGGAAGGGGTAACTCTTTTACTTTAAAACAGAAATGTGGGCTTTAAATCTATGTTTATAGAGGTTTTTTTCCTGCCAGCATATTATTTATTATAGTTTTACACTGGAATGCTATTAAAAATTAGTTTTAATTAGGAATAAATTCCTTGATTGCATTCAAAAAGAGAAGAGGGTGTAGTATTCGTGACCATTAGAAAAACAACCTGTTGCCATTTTATTTTATGGAAAGACATTGGATTAAAAAACTAATTAAGGGATTAAGAGCAAGTAAAGTATTTAAAGTGGTTCTAAATACATCTGTGAAAATAAAATGTCAGTTCTATGCCCAAGGCATCATCACCTGTCTCTCTTTTCAATGGCACCTAGCATTTCTATCCAAGTGCATAGTACCACAAAAAATGTCATGAGGGGCATCTAACCCCACCTTGGGAATTTCTCTAGGCTTTGTCTATTTTTTTTTTTAAATATTTTATCTATTTGACAGAGAGACAGAGCGAGAGAGAGAGGGGGAGAGAGAGAGAAAGAGAGAGAGAGAGATCACAAGCAGGCAGAGAGGCAGGCAGAGAGAGAAGGGGAAGCAGGCTCCCCACCGAGCAGAGAGCCTGATGCAGGGCTTGATCCCAGGACCCTGAGATCATGACCTGAGCCGAAGACAGAGGCTTTAACCCACTGAGCCACCCAGGCGCCCCTCTAGGCTTTGTCTATTTTCCCTTTCTCTCTCATTTGTCAACTTAAATGGGTTTCCTATTCCTACAGATTCTAAATCTTGGAATCTCACTTTCCTTGTTCCCTTTGTATCTCAAACCTTAGTTTCAGACTATTAATCTTCATATTGACTTAAAACCCTATAGAGATCTGTCTCTCAGATTTGCTACTGCATACAAGCTCAAAATTAGTATAGGACAGTGCTTTATAACCTGGCCCGGTCCTCCTAGACACCCAGAATTGGGCCACTGTCAGCCTTCTCCCCTTGGCCTACCTGCCCTACCAGGGGGATTGTACATTATCACCAGCCCCACTGACATCATCACGATTAACGGCTGGACATTGTGGTTATGCACAAACAAAAGACTACCCTTTACTTAAGATGATCCCTGAGATGTTAGCAATTTTATCTTTAAAGCAGTGATGGTAATGTTGACTTTTCATGAGAGCATGTTAAATGATGGCTATGACAGTCATTATCAAACAGCCATCCCAAGGGAGAAGTGTACAGTGGTAGAAAACACAAAGACTTTGGAATGAAATCTGCCGTAGTAGCTATGAGATCTCTGAGACACTCTCACTGTGCATGTTCCCTCTTCTGAAAGAGGTACCACCTACATCACAGCTGGACGATTAGAAAACATAACATTTGAAAAACATACTATGTTGTCAATAATCATTACAGTTTTCATCCTTCAGTGCCATGTCTATGAATGTAGAATAGATCAATAATGCTGTTCAGCCAAATTGGTAATTAACTAAAAAAAAATTATCTTTGTCCCCCATTGATTTAACCAAAGGTATAAAAAAAAGTTAACCATATTGACATTTCATTTACTTTAATATCAATTCCCATATGAAAAGAGCTAATGACTTATAACTATGTTCATATTGTCAATTAACATCAAATTCCTGCACTTGACTCCATATTTAACTAATTGAGGAACTGATCTGTTGAATCCCACCAAATTTCAGAAAATATAATAATCAAAAGCATTTAAATCCACCCAACACTTTACTTTGGGGTTTATTGCCTTCTGTGAGGCATAAGTTTTTTCCTATGAATAAAACTAAAATTTCAGTATATTACAGAATATATTCCTTCAAAAACAGAAAAAAAATTTACATCAGATAAACTGAGTAATCTGTTTTTTTTTTTTTTTTTAATATTTCCTGCTATGAATCTCACATCTAAAAAATCCCTCTACCTAAGACCTCTGGCATATTACTAGAATTAACAGGATAGGCAAAGTAGCATTTGCAAATGTTTAACACCTATGATGTATCTGCTCATCCCCTCACATAGAGGGAGGAAACCTGATCCCGTGCATTTACTGGCTGACCCTGGGATCACAGGCACACCTGTTAGGGCACAGACTAATGTCATTCAGCTCAACCATGAGTTGTTCACTCACTATAATATTAAGATGAGGAAATAATTAATTTCCTGTTTTATTGAAATAACATTGGATTTCCTAAACACATACAAGCATTTACATATTGTAAACTCAGAAAACCAGAGAGAGGAATAGTGCTTTTTAGGTACTGGAGGGAGGGAGAGATGGGGAGGTATTGACCAAATGGCACAAAGTTTCAGTTACATCAGATAACTAGGTTCTAGAGATCTACTGTACAACATATAGCCTACAGTAAACATATTGCTTCATAGACTTAAAAATCTGCTAAGAGGGTAGTACTTATAATTGCTCTTACCACAATAGAAAAAAAAGGAAAAAAAGAAAAAGAAAAAAGAATGAAAAGCAGCAGGATGGAACTTTTGGAGGTGATAAGTTTATGACCTTGATTAGTGATGGTTTCACTAGTGTATACTTATCTCCAAATTCATCAAGTTGTATACATTGAACATGTACAGCTTTTTGCATGGTAATCATACCTCCATAACGTGGTTTAAAAAAGTCACCACCTAAACAATAAACATTTCCTCTTTGAGAAAGCTGATATCCCAGATTAATGGTGATGGCACTTCCCAATTTTTTTTTTAATCCACAAGGAAAAGTTCTATATGTTCCAAAACAAATGTCTGAAAAGAATAATAACAAAAATAGTCTTCGGGAATTTTATGATGCTCTATTTTCCTTCCCTTGAAATGGCTAAGTGCTTTATGCTTTCTGATTTAAATGTCTTCTGAAATTGAGCTCTAAGAAGTTGATAGAAGCACTTAACTTTATGACTAAAAAACCCTCAGAAACTTAGATATATACAATATATATTTTGCATTTTTAAATCCTGAGAATAGCCTAGGAGGATAGTGTATATAATATAGACTAGACAGTAAAATCCTGCAAGTCTGTTTTATCTAAAGAAAAAATCAGAAGGCACACATCTCTTTTTATTCTATCATCCAGAAGCTTGTGGAAATTCTATCTGTGTCTGTTGGCTACCTCATAATTAATTAATTTGTTCTTATACCGTAATTAAATTCAATTACAAAATGGGAGGTTAAAAAACACAAAAGCCCAATAATTGAAAGTAGCTTTTAAAAATGTGGTGCCTTGGGACCTTTTTAACTTCGACAATATGTATCTTTTGTAACCAAATTTCTTTTCATTCATTTTCCATTCCATTTAACTGCGGTCATACTAGTTTCTAAAGTTCCTCACGATCTCAGTGGTAATGACACGACTGAAACAGTTATACCAAACCTATAGGATAGGGTGCAATGCAACCTTGCAACAACCAGCAATCAGATTCTCTCACCAGGAATGGGGAAAAAAATTAATGCTCACATTTTCTCAGTCTGTAGTCTACTCTGTTGTGTATCAACAGAAGGAAACAATATCCAAGAACCAATATCCAATAAGATACGCTCCATCTATTTATTTTTTAAATCATTCATTCATTCATTCATTCGTTCATTCATTCATTCATTTCTCAGAGAAAGAGAGAGAGAGAGCACAAGCAGGGGAAGCGGCAGGCAGAGGGAGAAACAGGCTCCCTGCCGAGTTAGGATCCCAATGTGCGACTCGATCCCAGGACCCAATCAACTAAGCCACCCAGGTGTCCCTGTTTATTGCACTTTAAAAACCAAACTTACATAACTGTCCACATTTTGTCATCAAAAATAAGAGGAAGCAGCATATCATCAAATAGCAGATAAAAGGAGTATTAGTCTTAGAAACAATGCTGATGTTTTTACTTTTTAACTTAAAATATTCATTATAGAGATATTCGTATTTATTTTAAAGAGATTTTATCAGAAGGGCCCTATGTACCCCAGTGTTCATAGCGGCAATGGCCACAATCGCCAAACTGTGTAAAGAGCCAAGATGCCCTTTAACAGATGAATGGATAAAGAAGATATGGTTCATATATACAATGGAATATTATGCCTCCATCAGAAAGGATGAATACCCAACTTTTGTATCAACATGGATGGGACTGGAAGAGATTATGCAGAGTGAAATAAGTCAAGCAGAGAGAGTCAATTATCATATGGTTTCACTCACTTGCGGAGCATAAGGAATAACATGGAGGACATTAGGAGAAGGAAAGAAGGAGTGAATGAGGGGACATTGGAGGGGGAGATGAACCATGAGAGACTGTGGACTCTGAGAAACAAACTGAGGGTTTTGGAGGGGAGGGGGTTGGGGGTTGGGCAAGCCTGGTGGTGGGTATTGAGGAGGGCACGTATTACATGGAGCACTGGGTGTGGTGCATCAACAATGAATCTTGGAACACTGAAAAAATAAAATTAAATTAAAAAAAAAATTTTGTCAGTAGGGATAAACAAAAGAAGAAAAAGAAGAGAATAAAAAAGAAAATATCTGTCCTTTTAGTGACCTATCACTAGTGACAACCATGGTTATTGTTTGATCTCTATTCTTTCTCATTATACCTATAGCTATTAATTAATTAATTAATTAATTTTAAAAATATTTTATTTATTTATTTGACAGAGAGAAAGAGAGATCACAAGTAGGCAGAGAGGCAGGCAGAGAGGCTGAGCAGAGAGCCTGATGAGGGGCTTGATCCCAAGACCCTAAGATCATGACCTGAGCTGAAGGCAATCCATTGAGCCACCCAGGTGCCCCTATCTATAGCTATTTAAAAAACAATGAGGTCATACTAGCTATGCAGTTTTAAATCTTTCCTTTCTTCAATAATTATTTAAGAATATATATATCAATGTATTAAATAAGTACTTTAATTATAAGTACATATCAATAATATATCATATAATAACAATAACTATGGAAAATTCTATATGTCAACATATAAAGACCACTAATATAACTTTTTTGGGTATACATTTATTCTGTTTATATATGTACAAGTGTACTTAACTAATCCCATACTGGTAGATAGTACGACATTGCCAATTATCTGGTCCTATAAAAATACTGCCCCAAGGGGCGCCTGGGTGGCTCAGTCGTTAAGCGTCTGCCTTCGGCTCAGGTCATGACCCCAGGGTTCTGGGATCGAGCCCTGCTTGGCGGGAAGCCTGCTTCTCCGGCTACCATTCCCTCTGCTTGTGTTCCCTCTCTCGCTGTGTTTCTCTCTGTCAAATAAAATCTTAAAAAAAAAAAAAAAAATACTGCCCCAAAATCTCATGCTTATGTCTTTGTATATAGTCTGTCTCCACATTTTCTTCATCTGGGTGTGCTGTGTCAAAGGGCACACATCTCTCAATTCTGATGGAAATAACTTCTTTTTAGGAATTTTACCTTTAACATAAGCAGTGTGTATGAACAACCACTAATATTTATATAAGATGAAAAAGCCTCAAGACTTATTCCAGGATCCTAACACACACACACACACACACACACACACACACACACACACACACACACTCTTTGTTCTCTGGCCTAGTTATGCAGTGTTTAATGTGCACACAAATGACCTGGGATATTTTTAAAAGGCAGATTCTAACTCAGTGGGTCTGGAGTGTAGTCTAAGTGTTTGTGGTTCTAACAAGCTCCCAGCTGATGACAATTTTGCTGATCGGCAGACCATGCTTTGCATAGCATGAGCCTACAGGTCTAACAATCTATTGTTAAAAGATCATCAAGGCAAGTTTTCACCTTCACATATGCACATCACTAATAGTTACCTAAATCCCATAGACTCTTGAGGGGTCTATAAATGAGCTTTACAGAACTTTTACATCACCTTTAATGGTTAGTAAACAGAGTGCATGTGAAAACGCATTATTCTGGAGGAAATAAGTACTTTAATTCAAAACTCATAGGGGTCATGACTCCAAAAAGCTTGTTGATGGTATTTTATTGTACTCTATTGAATAAAAAGACAGACTGATCCTGTCATGTTCTGTGTTCCCATCTGCATGCTACATCCCTCCTCCAAAGTCTTTCCCAAAGAGACACCAGGGGAGTTGATGCCCTGCCCTAGTCCACGTTCACAGCAGCTTTCTCTCTCGGTACACTGATGTGGCACAATGCGATTATCTAACGATAGGTATTTAGTGGCTGGAGAAATAAATTGATTTTAAAAACATTTGGAAGAATTAAAATTGCTTCTTTGACTATCCTCTTTTGAAGCTGCCGTGAAGCATAAGGCTGTCAACCCGGTACCACTGAATAGGAATTCTCACCGGCTCATCATGAAAGCATCAGCAACACGGTCTTAAAGAAGCCACACATTCCCGTGCTTTTCCAAATCGGGGTGTCAGTTCTGTTGAGAATAGTGGGATGTATGATTAATGTTTCTCTCAGGAAGATGTGTCTCCTGAGAGAAGCATATTCAGAATTGAAAACCTATTTTTGAAATAGTCACAAATCTAGGGTGGGGAAAAGGTGGTGATAATGAACAAAAAGGAAAGAAAAAAGAAAACCACAGTTCCTTAAGCATACATTATCACGTAAACATAAATGACTACGGAATCAAAGAAAGGACTCTTCTGGTAATGGATGGTGATGATGCTCGCACAACTACGCGAATGGACTTAATGTCACTCTTCACTTAGAAATGACTAAAATAGTACATTTTGTAATGTATATTTTATCACAATTTTAAACAAAAAAATTAAACAAACAAATAAATAAACAAAAACTTTGGACATTTCTAGATACCAAACAACTAAAAAGCAAATACAATAATGGCTTCGATATTGTTCCTTTGCTCAAAAATGCCTGTTTTTCCTTGTATAGAAAGTAACAACATAGATATTAATGTCTCCCTGAAATGTGTGGCTAGAAAAGAAGCATTAGCCTGCTGTTTGGGCCAAATTTAATTTGGATGATTATGTTCTCGCTGCCTCAAAGTCCCCTAAAGTCTCTTATAATCTGTGTCACTTCTCTGCTTAATCTGTTTACCGTAGCCTATGCTCTTTTGAGTGGCCATTACCATCTGCCCCCGAGGTGGCTGCATTTCAGCAGGAGGGGACATGACTCCTCTATTACAGAAGTTCCCAACATGAACAATTATTCCCCTGAAGTTTGAGGATGCAAATTTACCGGGAAGCACCTGTGAAAGAAATGGACAATCTTCAGAAAGATAGATCATACGGCGCCTGGGTGGCTCGGTGGGTTAAAGCCTCTGCCTTCGGCTCACGCCCTGATCTCAGGGTCCTGGGATCGATCCCCGCATTGAGCTCTCTGCTCAGCGGGCAGCCTGCTTCCCCCTCTCTCTGTGCCTGCCTCTCTGCCTACTTGTGATCTCTCTCTCTGTGCCAATTAAATAAATAAGATCTGTAAAAAAAGAAAAAAGAAAGGTAGATCATTATTAGCAGTTCCAATGTTGGCTCCCTCTTCCTTGTATCCCCTCAAGTGTGGTTTAATCAACACTTCTGCAGGAAGGAAGTACACTTTGAAAAAAGTCAAGCATTTTCTATCACACTTTTTTCTGTAATAGGAGTATGTTTAATGTTGTATTTTAAAATAAATGATACATTTATCATATTGAAAATAAATGTTCATCAGGTGCTAAGATATATTTTTTTTGTAATCCTCGATTGCCTAAATATCACTGTTTGATTTCAATAATACTTTCCTTTCCCTCAGTGATGTCTCTGTAAAGACCTCACTCCATTCATAAACAAGAGACGCACCTACATGACTCAGACTCTTCCAGGTATCTCCCTACTGCTCTAACACAAGGTAGAAAATTTCCACTACTAGCATAATTATTTGGATTAAGCAGAAGGTTCTGTGTAAAATGCAGTAAGATTGCTCTGAGACACTAACACACTAACCTGTTCCTACATCTGCACAGGTAATTTTATCCTTCATCAGCTCGGGGCAGGATTCTGGGGGTATGGTGCATAGGGACAGTCGATTTCTCTAGAAAGATGGTTCAGAGTACTGAAAAGGTAGCCTGAGTGGGCAAGTATGGACAGACAGCAAGAAGGCATTCCATAACCACACGGCGAGCCATAACTAGTGCCGGCAGGACCAAACTCCTAATCCCCTTTCAAGTTCTTGTCCAAATGCCACATTAGCACTTGCTTGCCTCTCTATTTATTGCATCTATTTTATTTTGCATGGGAGTACATCCACTGACCATGTCGTACACCCACTGCCTCACACTCTATGAGCTGTATGAGGTAAAGATATATTCCTCTCATCCCACGGCATAGTGCCCTACACAGAGCAGATGGGTAACAGCCATTTATTCGATTCATTTTTAGCAGCGGACGGTCCAAAGACCCAGAGAAGAGTAATCTGAGAGGAGTAAAGGGGGCATAGAAGGGACTTAGAGACATTGTGTCACAGGTATTCCACAGGCTTATCTCTTGGCTTCAGCCTCCCTCCCACAACAGTTTTAGGAATAACCTCATTACCTCAGGAGCGGGTCCATAAACCTTCTGCAAGTCCTTCTCCAGAAAGACTAGCTCATTTTGGACTTACAGCCAAGGAAGAGGAAGCACCGGCGGGGGGCACTCCTTTCCCCCTCCCCGCCAAGCCTAGCAAGGATGGTGTTCCAAAAGCGAAAGGCAAAGCCAGGCTAAACTAGAGTAGCACGAGAAGGGCACAAACAGGAGACAACAAAATTAACACCAATCATGGTAAAATTAATAATGTAGCAGTACCTAGATTTTCATTAGCCTCCAGTAATAACTTTGCATTGAGCGGGCTCGGAAGCTGTGATGTGAGCGCGACCTTCCGCCAAGAACCCAGAGCTCTCTGGTTGGATGATGTGAAGGATCATTAACCACATCTTGCTGAAGAACATTATAGGTTATAAAAATGTCATCTAGACCATGCCGACAAGCCCATCTGTATTTAAGGCTGAATCCCTTTGAGATAAAAGCCCTCCATGTGGCTCAAATGGGGCTGTGATTTCAGATGTCAGAAAACTATTAACACATAACCAGAGCACACGGCCTGCAACAGAGCAGTTGAAGGCATGTGGGATATGAAATCTTTCCAAATGCCTCACTTAGAGCCTAAGTACTCATCAGAAAAGTACATCTTAGGAAAAAAAATTGTTAAAGAATTTCACAGCATATCAATAAAATTGATCAGAACCTAAGATAGCCCTCTGTGCAATTAATGGCTGAGATTCTATTGTGTAGGATAGTGAAGAGGAGAGGTCAAGATATTTAGTGTTGGAATTGGATTCCATCTGCCGTGAGGGAAGAAGCATTTTGTGAGAATTTAGTGAGAACCGGGATAACCAAGGAGAAAATATTATTTCAAACTGGGATTAAACCAAGTTAGTCTATTTTCTAGAATCACATCAATGGAGTGAACCGATACCTGAGAAGAAATGAACTATTTTAACATCTATGGATATAAAGTATAAAGTCATACACTTATAATATGTATCTGTTTCTTTGTGTCTTTTCTGTCAGTGTGGGCGTATAAGAATAGGTACTGAGGCACACACACATATATTTTCTGTAGTTTTTGAGCCTAAAAGAAGTCAGTAGTAAATCTCTCTAAACTGAATTCTCTCCAATGTGCCTACTTCCCTCTTTTCACTCTCCTCACCATCCCTGTCATCTTTTGAAACCGGGGAGGTATTCTGGAACAACCTTCTACAGACCTTTCCTCCTTCCTTTTCTGTCCTTCTCCTCTCCTGCTCCCATCAGCCTGATTTCACATATATCTAGAAGAGGAAAGCCCATGAGGAAAAGACCATGAGCTCTAAAGGACCGGAGTTAGAGTTTAGCTCCCTCCTTCTCAAGTCAACTTAATAATAACCAGAATATACTGCCGGTGAATGTGTCATCATAAAGTTCAATTACTTCTAACCAAGAGGGTTTTTCATTCTCTCGTGGGGATCAATATATGGTATTATAATTATTCTCAATCTTTTAAAAAAGATTTTTATTTATTTATTTGACAGAGAGAGAGATTACAAGTAGCAGAGAGAGGGGGGGAAGCAGGCTCTCTGCTGAGCAGAGAGCCTGATGCAAGACTTGAGCTGAAGGCAGAGGCTTTAACCCACTGAGCCACTCAGGCGCCCCTATTATTACCAATCTTAAAAGATTGTTGTAAATGAACCATAAAATGTCACATCGCTTCTTTATTCCTTATTACTTTTGTCACTGCAAAAAGACTGTGTAGTCAACACCAATTTATAGTTAATTTTGGGTTATACTTTTACAGCGCTCTGTTAACAATGGAAATACTTTATCAAGAGTTTCTCTCGCCTAGATCTGTTTCCTTGTTCTCTTTGTCCCTAGAGCAATGATCTGTGACCATTGAATAAAACCTTTTAAACTGACCATCTACTATTCTGAACCCCAAACAAACAAATGAAAATAGGTCTGCAAAACTGTGAAATAAATTCAGTTTGGCTTATGCACTCTCTTTTGTGTGCTCTCTCTCTCTCTATATATATGAATATATGTTCTCTCTACATGTATTCTTATTTGTATGTGTATATGTATAATGTATATATGTATACATATATACAATGTATACATATTGTCACTATTTTGAACAAACTTTGTCACTTACATCAATTAAGAATAAGAAAAATAAACGTTATTATTTCATTTTCACATTCCTTCTTCAGTGCTCTTCCTTTACGTAGATGGAGCTTCTGACCTGTATTATTTTTCTTCTCTCTAAAGAACTACTTTTAACCTTTCTTACAAGACTGGCCTACTGACAACACAGTCCCTCAATTTTTGCCTGAGAAAGTTTTTATTTCTCTTTCACCTTTGGAAGATAATTTCTCAAAGTACAGAATGCTAGACTGCGGGTTTGTTTTTTTCTCTCTTAATACTTTAAATCTATCACCCCGCTCCCCCCGCCCTTCTCCCTTGCATTGTTTCTGGGAAGTTGGATGTAATTCTTAACTTTGTTCCTCTATAGGTAACATGTGTTTTCTTCTGACTTCTTTCAGGATTTTTCGTTTAATTTTCTGCAGTTTGAAAGTAATATGTTTAGGAGTAGTTTTTGGTTGTTTTGTTGTTTTGTTTTGTTTTGGCATTTTTCCTGCTTAGTATTCTTTGAACCTCCCTCATCTGTGGTTTGAAGTCTGACATTAATTTGGGGGAAATTCTCTATCATTGTTTCAAATATTTCTTCCGTTCCTTTCCCTCTTTCTTCTCCCTCTTTGCCTCCCACTACATATATGTTATACATTTTGTAGTTGTCCCACAGTCCTTGGATACTCTGACCTATTTTTGTCAGTATTTGTTTCCTTTGCTTTTCAGTTTGGGATGCTTCTATTGATACATCTCTATGTATTTTTTAAGATACATCTCAATGTATTTTTTAAGGATTTTATTTATTGGGGCTCCTGGGTGGCTCAGTGGGTTAAAGCCTCTGCCTTTGGCTCAGGTCATGATCTCGGGGTCCTGGGATCAGGCCCCGCATCGGGCTCTCTGCTCAGCAGGGAGCCTGCTTTCCCCTCTCCCTCTGCCTGCCTCTCTGCCTACTTGTAATCTCTCTCTCTGTCAAATAAATAAATAAAATCTTAAAAAATATATATTTTATTTATTTATTTGAGAGAGAGAGAGAGATTGTGAGGGAGAGAGAACACAAGATGAGGGAAGGTCAGAGGGAGAAATAGACTCCCCGTTGAGTGGAGAGCCTCATATGGGTTCGATCCCAGGACTCCAGGATCATGACCTGAGCCCAAGGCAAAAGCTTAACTGACTAAGCCACCCAGGTGACCCTCTAATGACATATTTCTATTCAAAGATTCTTTCTTCACTGTCTCCAGTTTACTAATGAGCCCATCAAAGGCATTATTTATTTCTGTTATTATGGTTTTTTTTTCCTCAAATTTCTTTTTCATTATTTCTTAGGATTGCCATCTCTCCCACACATTTCCCATCTGTTCTTTCATGCTGTTTACTTTATCCATTAGAACTGTTAGCAAATTAATCAGAGTTGTTTTAAATTCCCTGTCTGACAATTCCAACAGCCCTCCCATATCTGATTCTAACATTTGTTCTCTCTCTTCAAATTACGTTTTGCCTTTTGGTATGTCTTGTAATTTTTTCTTGATAGCTAGACACAATATACTGGGTAAAAGGAATTACTATAAATAGATATTTGGTAATGAGGTATGGAGGTCAGGAAAGCATTTATTTATTGTATTTTGTTTCTTTAAGATTTTACCTATTTGAGAGGAGAGGGAGAGAGAGGAAGAGAGAGAGAGAGCACGAGCAGGGGGAGGGGCAGAGGGATAAGCAGACTCCCCGCTGAGCAGGGAGCCTGACTGGAGCTCTATCCCAGGACCCCAAGATCACAGCCTGAGCAGAAAGCAGACACATAACCAACTAAGCCGCCCAGGCACCCCAGAAAAGCATTTTATAGTTCTACGATTAGGTCTCAGTTTTCTTATCCCTCTGGATTGTGAACTTCATAAGTATTTTTCAGTTTTTTCTTCCTCTCTTAGGTGGGACAGGATGGCTTGAGTGTGCAGGGATTTGGAATTTCCCCTCCCTGGTCATTTAGGCTTGAAAATACCCCAGCAGGTTGGGCTCTGGTTATCTCGTTTCCCTGGAGGGGAGGCCTTATTTGGAATAGGGTGTTCTGATTTCTTTCAAATTGGTTCCTTTTCCCCTCCCTGAGCCCAAAACACAAAGGGACTTTTCTCTGATTACTTACAGTGGGAACCTGGTTGAGCTCCTGGAGGTACATCTCACAAAACTGTGGGGCCTCCTGTCTGTCTGGCCCTCCCTGGAATTTTTAACTCAGAGTTTTCCACACCAAGTTTCCAGCAGTCCATTAATAACAGTTCAGGTGTTCCTGCCCCGAGACTGATTCCTGAAGTGCTGTCCATTCCCGAGTCTCTGCTCCTATAAGCCACAGCTCCCCGGATTTGCCTTCCCTTCTCTCCAATCTTGGGGGCCTCAGTTTGCCCAATGCCCACCTCTCTTATGGATTATAGAGACTGTTGATTTTTCTGTCTGTTCAGTTTTTTACTCTTGTTAGGGCAGGGTTTTCAACTTCCGATCTCCTTATATGTGGAACTAGGAAGCAGAAGCCTCACAACTTATATTTTTTGTACAATAAAAACATAAGTACTATGAGTGAGGGCCTGTGCCTTCGAGAAGCATCCTTCATTTGGTAAAAAAAACACGAATACTCTTCATCAAAATAAAGAAAAAAAAAATAGTAAGAGACAAGGAATAAGCACGGTGCAGAGTAGGCCTCGGGGGAGAAAGAGCAAGTTGACTTCTGCCAAGTACATAGGAAAGCTCTTTGGAGAAGCTGCTGTCTTGTGCCAGGTACCAGATGAAGCGGTTTTCATACGTTATTCCATTTAATCCTCACATCCCTGACAAATAAGTAGTTTTAATTTCTATTTTGCTCGTGAGGAAAAAAAAAGAGGCTTAGCAAGATTAATTGATTTGGAAAAACACCCCCTGGGCATTCGATCACCAGGCCACTCTCCACTAGCACCTGAGATTCGGCAGCTGAGGCTGGAAGGGAGGAGAGATAAACAACGTACGCAGTCTGAGCAGAGGCACAAAAGGAAGAGAATCCAAGATGTGTTCTAGGACCTGGAATACGTGTCTACTGTGGCAAAACTGTTCCCCTCTATATTGAGAAAAACAAGCTTCTCCCGACCTTAACCTCCTGACTCCCAGCTACACCCCACTGGCCAGAACTGTCTCATGACCAGCTCCCCCTAGAGGCGGGGTAAGCACATGGTCACCCCTAAGGTAAACTGGATTCCATTAAAATGGCCAAGATGAGTGGATGCTGGGTAGGCACTAGCATTATCTGCCACGCATAGAAAGCACGACATAAATGGTAGTTCTTAATTGTCATTACTGTGTTTCATCGCATCCAAGGCACGCATTTCCCATACATTAATATTTCTTAAATCAGTATATGTTCTACAGTTGGTGTTAAGAGAAACTTCCACAACTTGGCTTCGTGTTAAAGGTATTTGATGCTCACCCATGTGTCCCTACAACGAAGTTGCCTTCTTTGGTGGCACCACACATGACTGAACTTTAATTTACATTTTAATTTCTAATTGTGATTTAAAATGTCAACAAGAAGATGATGTCATGATAGCCATTCAAGCAAATGGCTGTGACATCAAACAAGTTAAGAGAGAGAGTTGAAGGAATTACATTTTCTTTAAGACTCAGTATTATTAGTGGTCAAGAATCTAGGTGCTAGATTCAAAAGGTTGTTCTGGTCTACCACGAAGGAGCTGTGTGACCTTGGGGAACTTATTTTCTCCCTTGTGGCTCTTCTGTAAAGTGGGGTGACAATAAGGTCTGTATGAGGATTAAGTGAGTTAATGTTAACAGTGTGTTAAGATATCCAGCACCAACAAGAGCTCAATAAATGTTAGCTGTCATTATTATTAACATTGTTTGAAGCAATGAATCACTGTAGGAGAGGAAATGAATCCTGACATTATCTTTTAAGTTCAAAATCAAGTGCTTTCTGATTTCTAAGAAAAAAGAATATACCTGTGTAAATAAAACCATGTACATAGGTATATGTGCAGTTATTCCAAGAAAAAAATCACTTAATACACACAAGGGAGAGAATAATTAAAGACAACGGAAATTGTCAAATATCTTGGAATATACCATAAGACCTAAAAAACTAAGAAAAGTTCTAGATCCCCATAGAATTTCACTAGAGACTAAAATTCAGTAACTGTCAAAAGCTCTGGGCATATATTTAAGAGAAACTGCTTAATATATCCAATAGTACATACTTCTATTATAGAAAAATCAAAACTGTGTATTCAACTAAATGAAAACAAAACCCGGCGTTTTGAAGATATGCTTCAAAATTATTGTCGGTCCTAAGGCAAGTAAAGAGGTCACAATCATAAGCATGGGTTTTGGAAAGCAGGTCATCACTAAGCTGCCCAAGGTCAAAAGTCATGCAGAATATGTAGACTGAATAAGATGAAGGTTTAGACTCAAATGTTAATTGTGTTACAGAAGAATCAAGTCAAATAAAATCATGTGCATGCAGGTACAGAAAGGTGAGATTAGTTAAAAAATATAATATACATTTAATGTAGTGTTTCTTCTTTCCCAGGAATATGATTATTAAGTCGATTGTGAATCTTCCATTAGGTAGTATCTTGGATCAATGTTATAATTCCAAAATTTGTCCTTAAGGGTTCACTGTGAAAAACTTTATTTTTAGAATAAATTTCAATATTAAAACATATTTATGTTGTGAATTCAACATTTTTAATCATAAAGCACTCTGATTACTATATATCAACAGTAGCCTTATTCTTCACTAATTAGTGTTCTTTTTTTTTTCATCATAATCTGGTTGAGTTTTTGAAAGAAATGTAGACAAAGTGTGAGGATTCACATCATCCCTTGGCTTTTCTCCTTTAAGATCTAATTTTCAAACATTAAAACTGTCTGATGCCATGGCCATATGGCAGTGTTTCCCATGGACAGAAATGATACATCCCCAAGCACCTCAGTCATGCTGCAAAAGAGCCTGATTTTTCTCCTTTGGAAAATTAGTCTATTCAATCAAAATCTCATGGAAACAATTATTGGTTTTTCGTGTAGAGCTCACTTCAGTTGGAGTTGACTGCTGCCTGAATCTTCCTTATTCTGCAACACTGTATATACAAGAATTATATGTTACAGCCAATATCCAAATGCCTTCTAACTCCTACAGTTGTGAGAGACAAATTGGTAACACAGTGAATTATTTCAGTTTAACGTTCAGTTCTCAAGACAGACCACTGGTTGTTAAAGACAAGCATTATGCACTGATGATGATCCTTCATAAATGAAAGTGTGAACAGATTTCACAAATATTTTCAGGTTCACCAGTATTTTTTTT
>CM053614.1:19707957-19719051 GCA_028646535.1 Procyon lotor | reverse complement strand
ACAGCCTGTTTGATCTGGTGCTTGTTGGCCTTGACATCCACAATGAATACAAGTGTGTTGTTGTCTTCTATTTTCTTCATGGCTGACTCAGTAGTCAGGGGGAACTTGATGATGGCATAGTGATCAAGCTTGTTTCTCCTGGGGGCGCTCTTTCGAGGATATTTGGGCTGCCTTCGGAGACGCAGAGTCTTGGGTCGTCAGAAAGTAGGTGACGTGCAGATCTTCTTTTTTTTGTGGCTGTGGACGCCTTTCAGCACCGCTTTCTTGGCCTTCAAAGCCTTTGCTTTGGCTTCGGCTTTGGGAGGGGCAGGGGCTTCCTTCTTAGCTTTCGGCGCCATCTTCGTAAAAGGGCCAGGTTCACCAGTATTTTATAGGTATTTTTTTCTGAAGCTAAATGCTTAGAGCAAAATGTCTTGTTTAATTATACTTGGGAAAGGAAGAATAACACAATGAAAATGTTTGCTTATTTTTCTGATTCCTTCTCCCCTAAGGATATTAGCTGGCACTATTTCTGTAACCAAATGTTTACATTACAGTGAATGCCAAGTACTTAATGTACCTTTAAAATACACCTCTATACATTCGAAGTCAATGAATTCTTCAAAGTGATGAGAGAATGATCCTGGATGATTGGCTAATGGGTGTGTGTCAGTAGATAAATGATAAAGTAAACGTGGGAAGAACTTCAGAAAGAAAACTCAGCAAGCTGTCTCTAGTGAGATACATTTTATTTACTGCACTACGATTACTTGCGTATGTTCCTGTTTCTGCCATTTAACGGAGAGCACCTATCTCAGTGTCTGAACCATATGCGCTGTATAATGATAGCCATGACCAGGGTCCATTGGATCATGCCTGCACAGTGTCATAATAAAGAGCCATTTTCCCGAAGGGCAGAGTTGCTCTCTTTGAGGATGGTGATGTCTCTCTGCTCTCAGCCTTATTCAGTCCCCAGTCCATTCACCATACTCTAAACAGAATTATAGTTTTTAATGTCCTTCTGGAGGTAGGAGGGATAAAACAACTTTTCTGATTAGTATCACTTCAATTTCATGATCAAAACATTCAAAAGACTTCAACACTGCCTGGAAATCTCCCTACATTTCTCTGTCGGCTGTCTCTCTCTCTCTCATTGTGCTCAACAACTTTGCCTGTGTTGTCCCCTCTACTAAATCTCCAACTATCCCCCTTCCTCTGGCCTCCGCTGATGATCTTACCCTATACTTTACCAGAAACAACAGCAACAACAAAACTCATAAAGCATAGGCCCCACTTTCATTCCACAACTAAATGTTCAAGATATTCTACCCAGCCCCTTTCCTCTCCGCCTCTCTAGCTAAAGTAGAGGAAGTGTCTGTTCCATTAAAGGTCAGCTCCACCCAGGCGCCCAGGTTGTTAGGTTTTATCATTGGTATTATTACTGGTGTTCATTCTTCCTGAATCATTCTCTTGCCTTGCACTTCATGAAACAACACCAGAGGAAGTGAGACAGTTACTCAGTCCCCTGAATGCAGTCTTTGCCCATGAGTGCAAGCGTTGCTGTCTTTCCTAAACAACTTTACAGGGTGAACTGGGGCCTGTTCCCAAAGGGTACATCTAGAAAGTCTGTGAAATTCCCCATATACTTTAATGAATCTCTTTTTGGGTGAATTAGACTAGACATATTTGACTTTCATTGCTGCTACTAAAAATCCTGATAAAACAGTCAAATTTCTAACTTATTCTTCTCTCCAAATTTCAGATTCATATATTCAACCGTGCCCTTGTCATTCCCACTCAGATATTTCAGAGTCATCTCAAATTTAACATGTGCAGACCTGAACTATTGATCTCCCTCTCTCCCATCCCAAACAGCTTGCTTCCTAGCATATGGCAACGCATCAAGAACCTGGAAACTATAACTGAATATTCTCTTTGCTATCCTCCACATTTTCTAAGTGGTCATTTTTACCTACAAAATACATCTTGAATTTGTCCACTCATTTCTCCCTCTATTTGGTACCACCCTAAATCAATCACTACTATCTCACAAATGAACCAAAATGTCTGATTTTAAAGCTTCTCATGCTTGGGACACCCGGGTGGCTCAGTCCATTAAGCCTTTGGCTCAGGTCGTGATCCCAAGGTTCTGGGATCAAGTCCTGCATTGGGCTCTTTGCTCAGCAGGGAGCCTGCCTCTCCCTCTGTCGCCTCCCCTGCTTGTGCGCTCTCTCTCTCTCTCTCTGTCAAATAATTAAAATCTTCAAAAAAAAAATTTCTCGCATTTCCCAATTTGCTTTCTTCTAGTACATTCTCCTCATAACAATATAAATTTCTCAAAACAAAAGTAATGTTATTCCCTTACTGAAAATGCCTTAATAGTGTCTCATTGCTTGCATGTGGGAAAAAAAATTCATAAGACTTAAAATCATTTCCAAAGCTGTGAACAATTTGGCTTCTGGCTCCCCTTCTCACTGTATTCTACACCAACCCTGCCATTTATTTCACCAAGACATGAACTCCCCGACCTCATTTTACCTCTTTAAAGCAGACGGGCTTTTCTGTTTCAAGACCTTTACACATGCTGTTTCCTCTGAGAGGAATGCTCTGCTCCACCAGCACGACCTCACGCCAAACTTTAGAGAGACCTTCTTATTACGCCTATGTTACCGAAGTGTTCTTACTATGTTCTCTTGAGTCATGCTTTACTTTTCCTTCATAGCTGCTATCATACTTGGAAATTACCTATTCCTTTTTTTTTTAAGATTTTATTTATTTATTTGACAGAGAGAGAGAGATCAGAAGTAGGCAGAGAGACAGCAGAGGGACAGGGGGCAGCAGGCTCTCTGCTGAGCAGAGAGCCCGATGTGGGGCTAGATCCCTGGACCTGAGATCATGACCTGAGCTGAAGGCAGAGGCTTTAACCCACTGAGCCACCCAGGTGCCCTGATAAATAAAATAAATAAAATGACATGCAAAGGGGCACCTGGGTGGCTCAGTGGGTTGAGCCTCTGCCTTCGGCTCAGGTTATGATCTCAGGGTCCTGGGATCGAGCCCCAGATCAGGCTCTCTGCTCAGCAGGAGGCCTGCTTCCCCCTCTCCCTCTGCCTGCCTCTCTCTTGACCCCAATGTTTAAATTAGCTATTTGCATTGGTAACACCCCTAATTGCTCTACAGTCTGTGATGCTTCCTTTAAATGGCTCTGGGCACAGTTTGAAATAGAAAGGTAAGAATGATGGGACTGTGTGATAGGACAGATTCAACAGCCAAACTTGTAAAACCGAAAGCCCAGTCTGGCTGTTTTCTCAGATGAGTAGACACACTTATGCTTCAGGATCAGGGATGAATTTGTTTGGTAGATATTAACAAATTGGGCTTTTCAAAACTCCATTATCTGAAACATACAAATGTCTTAGAAAAGAATTACTGCAACTTAAACAGTACTTTTATATTAACGGATGTTGAACAGTAGCTGTGATGTTCAAAAACTGATTATTAGGATGATGTAATTCTTAGAAGGGAAACACAGGGAAACTCTGTATTCCCACCCTACTTACTAGAGTATTTTATTCCTATGTTATACTTAGAGTGACAAAACAAATCTGGGACTTCATCCGCAAATTACTTACAAAATGGTTGTGGGAAGACAGCCTCGGGGTGATAGACTCAGGCTTTTAGAAGCCATGTTAACATATGTAATTTCTTATGTTAACTTACATAAGGTGCCTTTCTTATGTGAGTAAAGCATTATGATCTTCAGTGTGAATATGTAGATGCAATGCCAGAGACAAAGGGGGAGAATTACTTAAGAGGGCTTACATTCGGGACGCCTGGGTCCCTCAGTCAGTTAAGTGCATCGGACTCTTAATTTTGGCTCAGGTCATGATTTCAGGGTCCTGAGATTAAGTTCTGTGCTCAGCAGGGAGTTTGCTTGAGATTTTCTCTCTCCTTCTCCCATCGTCCCTGCCCCCTACCCCCCACAGGCACTCTCTCTCAAATAAATCAATCTTTTTTTTTTTTTAAGTGCTTACATTATTACTTTACAGGTTTAAGGTCAATCTTATGTAACTCCTTCTTCCCAATGTCAGGAATCACTTCAGCTTTGAAGAACAGTTCTCCTCACTGACCCATGCATCTATCTCAGTGATTAGCATGCAATCTTACCATAGAATACACTTACTCAAAATCAAAGCAGTTCACTTTTTGCCTCTTTGGCTCACAATAAAAAATTGTGTATGTGATACATGGAAACCTCAAAAACCACAATGCTAAATAAAAATAATAGTCCAGGGCAAATAATCTGTAACAAGGATACTTATGAATACTCCTGGTATTTATTTTAATATAGTTCAATAAGGTTGTTTGCTTTCTAATCAAAGAGCAATCTGTATCTCCATTTATCTTTCTCAGAAGTAGTAACAGAGCCTATCTTGGTAATATCCACTGTGGGTAAGAAGGGGAAATAATTGGACCCAGGGCTCTCCCAGATGACACAAAACATGCCTTTTGATAATTCTCAGTAAATCTTATAACACAGACTATAAAAAACCTCTAGATTTAAAAGTCACAACGGCATAGTCTTAGAGTTCATACGGCATTTTGTAAGAAGGTTACAACTTCCCCTAGAATCAAGAGAAAATGCCGTCGTTAGATTTAAAGTGAACTCTCTTTGTAACCATTTCTAGAAATAGCCAGAGCCCTGTGCAGGTGCACATGCATTCTAATGCTTCCTCTGTATCTAAATGTGAGTTGATATGAGGTGACAAGGGTAATTTTCAGATCAATTGGCATGACTACATGGTTTATGGTTATAGTGAACATCCTGACCATTGTGTAAACAGACCCCACAATGGCCAAATGTCTGGGTTTTCTGATCTGGCTTGGCTTCTACCCAGTTCTGCAAATCTAACCTCTTTGGGCTTCAGTTTCTATAAATTGAAGAAAAATGGAATATTTTGTCCTTAAGATCAACCTCCAGTTCCAAATTCTTAATCAGAAAAACTATGGCAGGTTTAAGAAAATAATTAATGGTCTACAGAATTAAAATCAGAGACTTGCTGAGGTAAGCAACAAACTTTGCAAAGGACAATGTAAGGTTCATTTCCTTCTAGACTAGGTAAACTTGTACCCAGTATTTATGTGGACTTGAAAATTACAAGTGTTTTAAATAAATTAATTCCAAAATGAAGGCATTTAAAATTATTAGCTGCTTATCAGCATGAAACACAAAGAACACTGAAGTGTGAGATTTTTCCAGCGAAACTCATCATTAAACTTTCACTAACAATGCCATCATTTCCTTTCCCCTCTGTGATCACACCATCTCCCAGGTACAATTTTAGGTTTAACAGTCTTAAAACTAGGCAAGACTAGGAAAGCTGAGCAGGCAAATCAAATGATTAAGTTTTTAAAAGTTTTACAGGTATTTAAGCCTTGGGAAAGCTTAATTAAAGTTAATGAAGAATTTAAAATGGGAGTGAAAATTAAAACAGTAGGAAATGTTAAAGAAAAAAACTACTATTCAGTTGAAAAAAATCCAAGAAGAGCCACAGGGAACTGATGCTAATCATCATTGATTGGAGGAACTGGCTTCGCCAAATGCAGGAAGGTCCCGGAGAAACCAAACTGCGGAAATGTGGGTAGGAAAGCAAAAGTAGGGGAGGCATGTAGAATGGAAGATACAACAGATCTTATTTTTCAAGCAGAATATTGATTCTGCTTAACCATACTTTTCCTAACTTTCATATTTTTAAAAAGACAATCAGAATATCCTCAGCTCTTGGGCTGCCTGAGGGGCTCAGTCAGTTAAGCAACTGACTCTTGATTTCAACTTAGGTCATGATCTCAGGGTTGTGGGATTGAGCCTGATGTCGGGCTCTGCACTGGGCATGGAATTTCTTTGGGACTCTCTTTCCCTCTGCCCCCTCATCCTTAAAAAAATAATATCTTCATCTCTTCAAATTCGCTCACTCACTCATTCATTCAACATTATATTTGGATCTCGTTCTATCAGAACATCTGGTGAGTTCTGTACCTAAATTCACTACCCACCTATCCGATGAGAATAGATTGCAATTGCATTTCATAATTGTATGAAATAAAATGTAAAATTTAAAATGTCATCCGACTCGGTCCCAGTTACTGTTTACTTATTTTGAACCAAGCTTATCCCTGACTGATACTATCAATAAACGAACACATAATATAACATTTTCTGGGCTATACTACTGCAGATATATATTAGGCATTTGAATCAGTAGTGTTGCTTTAATTTATCCAATAATGTTTGAAATGCAGAGACTAGAACACCAAGTAGATGGTCCAAATCCAAAGAAACTGCTTTCTTTTGCTCAATCACAATAAGAAAGATCACATCAAGAATTATCACTTTAGGAGTACTTGGGTGGCTCAGTTGGTTAAGCATCTGCCTTTGGCTCAGGTCATGATCCCAGGGTCCTGTGACTGAGCCCCAGGTGAGGCTCCCTGCTCAGTGGAGAGTCTGCTTCTCCCCCTGCCTCTGCTGCTCCCTTTCCCTCCACTGCTCCCCCTGTTTGTGTTCTCTCTCTGGCTCTCTCTCTCTCTCTCTCAAACAAATAAATGAAATCTTAAAAAAAAGAATTACCACCTTAAGAGTTATCCCACGTGATTTACCTGAATCCCAAATAGATATATTTCTAAAGCATAGCTGGAAATATATCTATCTATAATATAATTGGGAGAAATACAGCATTAAAATCAGCTCACAGAGTAACTGTATTTACAGAAATGCACAGAAAATGGGCTAACCTTGGTACTCTCCAATTGCAAGGCATAAATATTGTGTTCAGCCATTTCTTCATAGTTGGCAATGTAACATGAATAATAAAAACTATCTTAAATAGTTTATCAGCTATCAAAATCAGGGAACTACCTACTAAACTTTTAGTATTGCCTTTCTTTTTTAGGAGGGAGGTACGGGCTCCAAACTCATACTAGAAATAATAACCATAAAATAATACCATGGGTACTAAATGCCCAAATTTGGGGGATTTGGAGAGTGATAATAAGGCTAATGACAACCATGATAGAGTGGGTTGCTGAGGGGATGTGCCCCCATACCTTAATCTCTTCTGGCAGTCAAAACATTGAAGAATGTGCAAGAGGGGCATATGTAGTCAAAGACCAGTCTTAGTATCCTGGGGGCATCAACTGGCAGACCAATTAATGAGAGAGCTAAGAACCGTGATCCCCTCCTCATGTCACCATCTTGGAAGCAAGACCCACCAGGCAGAATGGCAGTCATGAGAAGGGGCTGACAGTTAACAGCTGGAACTGAGGAGAGATGTCTTGGTTGTTGGAGGTGCTCTGCTTTCATAGACAAGCTGTGTTGACTATTAAAAAAATTAAAATGTGCTCTTTTTCATCATTAAGCATTGCTTTTGAAGCCTATGTATACTTAGAGAAGCAAATTTATCCACATCTGACATCGGTCAGAGGGTCTGACCTTTGGCAACAGATTAATGCATTAGCCAGGAACTCAAATGAAAAGTGCTTAGGTGCATAATACAACAGCTCTAATTTAGTGATGTTCACACAGCAATTCATATTCACTGAGTGCTACAGTGGTTTCCATTACTTTTTTTTAGGACAGATCCCTGAGGTATTATCTCCATTGTGGGTTTTTTTTTTTTTGTTATTTTTGTTTTGTTTTGTTTTTTTTAGGTGAGGAAGATAAAGGATCAAGTAGTTACTATGGAATCATAGAGATTTAGTCAAGCTATGTCTGCACACATGAAAGCAACCTTTTAGAAAATAAAAATGAGTCTAAAACGCTTGCTTGACAGTAAACAGTAAACACTGAAATATTTTCTTAGTAGTAAAATTCCACATCCCCCCAAATAACGTCACAATTCCAATTTATAAAAAAGATAACTACATTATTTCTGTAAAAATTTTAAGTATAGATTTCCAACATTTATTCATTATTAGGGCAAATAATGTTTTTATGAATATAAAATTTAAAATCAGAGGGCATGAATAATAGTTCCAGGTTTCTATCACCCTCAGCAGCTGTGAATTTCAGAACTCCTAAACTCCAAAGACCACAGGACCACTGAGTCTTGGGGGAAATGTTTGCTTAACCTAGCCATGGAAAATTATAAATTCAATGAAACTGTTATAATCATGTAAACACATCATAGTTTGTAAGGTGTATAAATTCAATAAAACTGTTATAATCGTGTAAACACATCATAGTTTGTAAGGTGGGAATCTGTCAGAACCCTTCAAATCAGTCACTCAGTCAGTCAATTATATGTCCAGTATGGCTTGGGGTGGGGGGCCGTTGGGGAGTGAGATGGGGAGAACCACCAGCAGAGGCAGCTACACAGGGTGATTGAAAGGGGGCAGGAAAGAAGGCCTGTGGCTCATGGAAAGGCTCCTTTCTCATCCAGGTTACAGGTCTATCCTCTCTCCAGCAGCAAACAACCAACTAAAGTTAATAAAGAGATATTAATGGTTATATTAATTTTTTAAGAAGAAGCAATAACCTAAAGCTGGTGGCCTAGAGGCCAGAGCTGTCTCAATCTAGTTCAATGGAACTAGAGAAAAAGGGAGGGAAAAATGAAGAAAAGTAGGCAGAAAGGCCAGGTGAGATTCAGCCCATTGGAGGTAATGGCGTAATGTGTGCTGAGACCACACAATTTCTGAACACAGTTCAAGGGCCATAGGCTGTCATGGTTCACGGACTCACAGATGCACTTCTCAACAGAAGCTAAATGGGGTGAACCCAGACTCCAAAAAAGAGAAGGCCATGCCTCTCCAGGGACCATAGGGAATCTGAAGAGAATGGCCTGGCCTTGGACATGAGGGAGGAGGAGGTAAAGTGAATTACGAAGAAGGACAGGAACTAGTGAGTGGAACCAATGAGCAAGACTCGATGAACAGAGAACAGGGTCCCACATGGTCAGACATGGAGGCGACCAGAAAGCATCCTCTAATCCGAGACGTTTGGGGAGGACACGGTTGAGGCACACCTGTTGCCCATCAGCTTTGTCCACAGTCTCTTCAGTGCTTCAAACCTGGGACCAAGTGAATCGCAGGGCACAGAGTTTCCAAGCTACTCTGTATGAAGGCTGCTTTCTAGATCAAGCGTAGCAAAATCCTTCGGTGCTTTACAAAATGGAAACTGTGGAGGACGTGTGCTAATGAATTGGGAGGGAGGAATACATTTTGGGTAAAGAAGGAGACCAGAAACTCCAATAATGGAGGAATAGAAAATTAAGCTTTTACACACAAGCAGCAGTGGGAACCTACTTGGGGTAGCATTTCTGCTAGACCAGAAAACATAAGTGATTGAACTTTGTAAACTAAAAAGAAGTAAGAAAGGGAAATAATACTGAGGTGGCCCTAGATTTGAGTCCTTATTTTACAAAGTGTGTGTGTGTGTGTGTGTGTGTGTGTGTGTGTGTATGTATACGTATTTTTTCCCTGAATATAAATGTGGCAGATGACCATTATTGAGTATTTGGAAAATAAATGGAAAGATAAAAAGGGAAGAGAAATATTCAGTCTTAAACCTTCCACTTAGACACGACCATTGTTAGTTTGGTGCATTACATACCAAGCTTTACTGATATGTACATCTGTGCTTTGTTTATAAATAAAATTAGGATCCTAATGCTTTCTTTCCTTATTTGTCAATACACTGTATACTTATAATCTTAAAACATTATTTTGCAGTCTATGTGAAATTCTATTACTCTTACTAGATTCCCAAAATCTAGTAAGTTAAAAAGTTTAGTCTTCAAATTACTACTACTTCAAATAAAGTTGTGGATTAATGTCCTTGGTTTTATTTGCACTTATTTGGTTACTGGTACAATTCATTATTTTGCATGTTTTGGGCTGTTTGCATTTCTCTTGTTTATTGCTTTCATGTCTCCTGTCCATTTTTCTCCTGCGGTCATAAGCTTTTTTAAACAGCTCTCTGTATATTAAGAGTATTAATCCATCCTCTGCCATAGCTATTTAAAATACCATTGATATGTCTTATTTCATTTACGGCATTTTCTTGCATATAGGAGGCTTTACATTTTTATGGAGTTCAGTGTTTTCCCTCATGGTTTTTAGTTTGGGTGTCAAGTTTTGAAAGCTCTTGTCTATGTAACAACCACACATACATATTCACTAGTAGTTTCATCTAGTTCTTCCAAGGTGTAATAAGATTGGGGCTTAGAGGTTGGAAGACATTCCTAATCCTTATGTTAACGGTGTGCTGTATTCTGCCTCCACTGATCTGAGGGTTAATTTAATCTGTGCTTTCATTTCATTGTAAGATATGATTAAGATTAGTATCTACCTCACAGAACCGTGAAAAGTAATAGAGGGGATAATCCATGTAAAGTATATGTCATAGCACCTGGCATATAATAAATACTAAATAAAACCAAGAGATTATTTAACATTTGTAGTGGGGATACTACAAATGAATATGAGTTGGCAGAATACAATAAAATAAACTTAAATTTAATTTTCCCAAATTTGTGCCAACACTGTATTTTGAATAATACATACTGTGTTCCACTAATTTGAAATGCTGCCACCCTACACGAAATGACTCCAGGTGTTTGGATACATTTCTAGACTTTTTATTGATGTCCATTGATCTGTCTAGCTGGTAATGCAATACTGCTACCATATTACAATCAGTATGGCTGAATAATGTTTTAATTACTTTCAGTGCAACTATCCCACCATAATTATTCTTTTTTTCAGAAAATGCCCTTGACTAAACAGGTTGCCAAAACTCCTGGTTAAAGTTCCAAGAGGGAATTAAACAAAAGTATATGAAAATGTCATTCTTCTAAAGAGCACTCCAAATGCTCCCTCTAAATATCTGTACAGAAAAGTTCAAGGTGAGCTTTTTTGTCTACATCCTACCTTAACCCTAATCACTGTGTAGGTTCTGTCTAGTAGAGTGTGTACAAAGGTCAGCGCCAAATGTCAGGAAGGAAGGAAGGAAGGAAGGGAGGGAGGGAGGGAGGGAGGGAGGGAGGGAGGAAGGAAGGAAGGAAGGGAGGGTGGGAGGGAGGGGAAAATCAGGTTTTTATTTTTTTTAAAGATTTTATTTATTGG
>CM053614.1:19661282-19707857 GCA_028646535.1 Procyon lotor | reverse complement strand
CGTCTGCCTTCAGCTCAGGTCATGATCTCAGGGTCCTGGGATCAAGCCCCGTATCAGGCTCCTTGCTCGGCAGGAGGCCTGCTTCTCCTACTACCATTCCCTCTGCTTATGTTCCCTCTCTCGCTGTGTTTCTCTCTGTCAAATAAATAAAATCTTTAAAAAAAAAAAAAAGATTTTATTTATTTATGTGACAGAGAGAGAGGTTACAAACAAGGGGAGTGGGAGAAGGAGAAGCAAGCTCCCTGCTGAGCAGGGAGCCTGATGCAAGACTCGATCCCAGGTCCCTGGGATCATAACCTGAGCAGAAGGCAGACGCTTAACTGACTGAGGCACCCAGACGCCCCAGAAAATCAAGTTTTTAACCTTCTTTGAGAAGAACCAAATTAATGAATACATTGAGCCTCCTCAAATCACATTGTAAATGTAGCCCTGGGGACCCATGAGACCCTGGTTTATCGCATGGTGGTCAACCAACCCAAGGATAGCCAACCCAAGCAAACCCTGCTTCATCCATTAATTACCACGAGGAGGAAGAGACCAAACCCCTACAGAGACTGAGAATGGCGGTCAAGTGCCAACCACTCTTCCTCCCAGTCCCTCTGCCCTGCTGGGGATGGCTTGGTGCCCAGGGGGTTCTTACCTGTTTCCCTCCCTCCCTTCCTCACTAGGTCATCAGTCCTGTTGAGTAGGAAGCTAACTAAGCAAGTGGCAAGACAGAGACGCTGAAAGTGCTACTCTTTCCAAGAGAGTAGATTTAAAATCCTCTCATAGAAATAGAAGAAAAAAAAAAGCCCTTTAACAACTTATTTCAAATCAATAGATGCTGTCTTCACAGTGGCCTGATTTCTGTCCCGTCTCCTATTTAAGGATTGCGGGGTTCTGTGCGCAAAGGATGTGTTTTGATAGATCTTTGGAAAGACCGAGTCATTAACTACTAAAACACCATGTTCACATTCCTACTCCACTGGGTTTTTATTTCATAATAAATACCTTAAGTCTTTCCAAATTACTCTAAATTTATATTTTATAACAGGTTCTTTGGGTTCTTTAACCTTCTCCAGGGACCGGGAGGCCTAAAGGAAGATGAAACGGAAAAGAGATCTCTTAATAGAACTGTGTAAATTATGCTGAAGATAGAATAAGCAACGAGGACAACTGCTATTTTTCAAATTAATTCTGGCCATCAAGTAGATCAGGGGTGTGAATGTGACAAGAACCATATGCAAAGGTGTCTGCGATATCTTAAGTCTCAGGAGAACCAGCAAGAGGAATGGTAGGTTTAATCACATGTATAGAAGTCAGGAGGGGAGACTTCAAAAAGTCCTGATAAAGGGAAGGTTGAAATTACAGCTGAGAATCTGAAAGGGAGGAAAGCTCAAGGGGTTCATTAGACTATTCCGAAAGAAATTTCAGTTTTTCTTCCGCAAAGAATTCAGAAAACAAAGAGGCAGGAAGAAGACATATCTAAAGAGATCAACAGGAATCTGCAATGACCTCAAATTCCATGAGAATTTGCGCACACAATAGAAGGGCAAACAATAAAAAGGAGAATATTTGTAAAATACAGAGTCAGGAAAGCAAAAGCACAGAATAAGTTAAGGCTTGGAAAAAAATACATGTGGTGGGAAATACATTCTCCTTCCCATCCCCCTCCCCTTCCTCCTCCACCTTCTTCTTTCTCTTAAAGTGCCATCCAGTTCAAGAAGGGCCGGAAAAGCACATGTCCTTTGTCCCTCATAGAGAGGATGATTAATAACTGTTTGGAGCTGGAGTGCAGCTCTGCCTCCCATTCTCTTCTGCAGTGGAGGGCAACTGTCAATTAAAGATGGTTAAGACCAGTGTTGGCATGAACCTTGCTGGTGGAAGAGATGGCAAAAGGCACGTTCTAAATCTGAACGCACCGTAGGCTCTCAGCCATGTTCACTTACAAGTGACCATACATCCCAGTTTGCCAGATATAGTCCCATTGGTGGCTGCCTTTCTGGCATACTTATTAATAGACATTTCTCTTTTAAAAATATCTTTATTGGGATAATAAATTGTATGGTCATCTCATACCTATATCAGAATGCCAAGGGTATTTCACATTTAATTGTTTTCAATAACCTTTGAGAATCTACAGAGAACAGAGTGGTGCTGTGAAGCTGAGATGAGCAGATGTTCTCATTTTCAAAAGTGGGAAGAAGGGAGGTGTTATATCTGGACTAAAGAATGCAGGCTTGGTAATCTGAGGGACAGATCATTGTGCAGATTTTTGTGACGAATTTGAGAGAAAGAAAGCAGCCACCAAGAGGGAACATGAATTGATTAAGGCTAAATTAGGTGAGCTCCACCTTAATTCCTTCTTTATTCAGGCGACCATAGTACATGTCATGGGATTTCTTTTTTTTTTTTTAATTTTTTTTAAAATTTTTTAATTTATTTATTTGACAGAGAGAGAGAGATCACAAGTAAGCAGAGAGGCAGGCAGAGAGAGAGAGGGGGAACCAGGCTCCCTGCCGAGCAGAAAGCCCGATGCAGGGCTCAATCCCAGGACCCTGAGATCATGACCTGAGCCGAAAGTAGAGGCTTTAACCCACTGAGCCACCCAGGCACCCCGTGTCATGGGATTTCTAAAGAGAGATCAAAATGGATTTTTTTTAAAAGATTTTATTTATTTATTTAACAGAGGGAGATCACAAGTAGGCAGAGAGGCAGCAGGGGGGGGGTAAGCAGGCTCCCTGCTGAGCAGAGAGCCCAATGTGGGGCTCGATCCCAGGACCCTGAGATCATGACCTGGGCCAAAGGCAGAGGCTTTAACCAACTGAGCCACCCAGGCGCCCCTCAAAATGGATTTTAACAAGACCTCAGACAAAGTTCTTCATATTCTTAGAGATGAGGATAGAAATATGAATTGTCATACAGTTTGTTGAATTTTAATTGGTTGGATGACTATTCCAAATAGTGTTGACTAGTGTTCACTAATGAGCAACATTACTGCTGCCCTTGGCACTGTCCTTTTCAATATTTTTTCACCAAATTGGATTAAGACATGCTGATCAAAGTTACATGTGACGCACGGCAATAGCAGATACTGAGATGACAGAGTCAGAATCCACAATTATCTCATCAGACTGGGAAAATGAGCCAAGACTTAATATTAAATTTCATGGGGAGAAACAATTTCACAGGGAGAAATTTATTTTCCAAAAACAAGTTGCGCAAAACCAAGAGAGGATATGGGATTATGTCATAGTACATATGAAAAAGAAATAAAGAGGTTGGTTGTTTTTGGTTTTTTTTTTTTTTGGACTAAAAGTCATATTGTGGTGAGTTGGCTACAAAAGCATTAACATCAAAATCAAGAGGGTGATATGTCCATTGAACTTTTACACCCAAAATAACATGTTTCATTCTGGGAACCTCAAGCTTAGGCAACATAGTTGCAAACTGGGAACCATGCAGAGAATAATCAGGATAGTAAGTGGTAACAGTCATTTTAGAAAAAGAATAATAAATACAATTGCAAGACAACACAGATTTGCAATCCTTTGTCTGCATTCTGAAATTCAAAAAGTCAGAAAACCAAAAAATGTTTAACTCAATTGTTGACAAATCCTGACCTGAAATGAAGAGAGAAGGTTATATATAGTCTTTATCTATTCCAACTTGGCATGTATATTTATATGTTTATTTACAGAAATATTAATGTACTTGATTATGGCATTCTGCCCTATGTCCCACTGGGAATATTACTTTATCTCTCCATGTTATCTCCATATTGCCTTCTAAAAAAAAATTCCAATAATAAGAATTTCAAAATTTATGTGGTTTCAAAGGCTTGGGTTAAAGGACTGAGAACTATTAACAGTGTTATTATATCAATACAATATATAATAGTATGTATTATAGACTATAACATCATTAAAATAATAACAGTAACATCATCGATGACGATAGCTAATATGGGAATAACGCTATGTGCCAGGGTGGTGTGGCAGCATCCAGACCAGCAAAGGCATCACTGTGGCAGAGGTTAGGACCCAAGAGCAACCTGTGACCATGAGAAGCAACAAGAGACTTTTACCTCTCTCTTCACCTGCCATCTGTAGACTGGGAGCACCCCCAACATCCTTGGGCAATTTAGGGAGAACACCTCAAATGGGAGATACATAATGGACGTAGAGGACATACACAGGTGTTTTTCAAGGTGGATCCCTTTGAGTAGGCTTTACCAGGGAAAGGGGAAACTTACAAAGAAAGGATCAGAAGAGGACATGGGGCACCGGTCCTCCTATTGTCTTCACAGAAAGCGTGGGGCTTGAGGGAGCTGCCAGGTACGGTTTGGGTGGGTGGCTTTTCTTTCCTTTTTAAAGGGCAAGCTTATGCTGGCCAAGTTTGTCATGGTAGATGCTGAGTTCTAATAACGGCTAACTTATTAGTTATTATTTTGAGTGCTTTGATCCCTCCAAATGTACTGTTCTGAATTCTGACATTCACAAGTATGTCTGGAACATAAAAGTTTAAAGACACATTAGTGGGGAAGGTAGACTGTATGACCTCTAAGTTACTTTCTAACTTAGAGTGTCTTTGGTTTTACTAGATGCTCTGGAGAAGCATTCCATATTATTAATATTTCCTCTAATCTTAGCTGGCATTCTATTAGCGTTCTTCACTGATATTGCACAGAGAATAGAGAACTTAAATGTATCAGTATAGACCTTTGTCCTCAATTCTATTCACTGATTCAGTGCAATATAAACTGCACTCAGGTTGAACATCATTTCTACCTAACTCAAATGCTATAATTCAATCTCTTCTGATTCTTATTCCATCTTTCAACCTGACAGCCTCTTCCTATTTATTTCCTTCTCCTTCTCATGCTTCAGACTCAACAAAATCCATATTCCAGCTCTACTGTACTGCTTACCGGAGATTTGATAATCCCCAAATAGCAACTAGGTAGATTTATAGTTGTCTGTGTCATAACAGCTGGGGGATATAAAAGGCAGTGTGTTTTTCCCTCATCATAATCCTTAAATGCAGGTGATAACACCTTCTGTGATCTATTTGGGATTCTTCCTCCCTTAAATAAGAGAGCACATTGTCTTCCTGCAGTGGGTGCTCCTACCCCCAAAACTCTATCTACGGAAATGTATCAAAGCATCTCAATGCTGTCAAGCTATATTCAGTCAGACTAAGGAGTGGGTCAAATTTAGATTTCTAGGAAACCTACCAGGTGCTATGCACTGTGTTAGATACTGGGAAAATAATTATAGTTCCTGGCCCCAAGAACTCACCATGTAAAATAAAAAAATAACTATAATTTAATGTAATAAGTATAATAAAGGAGAGAGGTACAATTGGCCAGCCCCAGAGGGTCATGTGATCCCCAGACAGGAGGAAACATCATTTGTTCAGAGCAAGTCACCATGGCAGCAAGAACGCCAGCTGACCAGTTAGCCAAATTACATCGGTGAAAGTCATCTAGCAATTGCCATTAGGTCTGTACATACCTGGGCACAAAACGTGGGTCAGGAAAAATAATTGAAAAATAAAAAACTAAATGACTGCAGTTCTGGTCACATTTCCAGGCAGAGATCGAAAGTACACTGATATGCCCTAAATGCAAAGATTAATGTGGGTCAAGCCCTCCATCTTCAGGGTTAGGTATGAGGACAGAAAAGGAACTTCCAGGCCAATCACTTCAGGCTCAAACAGCCTCTTTTTTTTCTCTCCTTTCCCTTTCCCTTTCTTTTTCTTTTCTTTTAAACCCCAGTGAGCCATTTAAATGTCATCATTTTCTATGTGTGCCATGACAGAAATGTGGGAAGTGGGAGGCAGTGGAAGGATACACCACCGACATTTAGATTAAAAATAAACTGATTAATTGATTCATGGATTTATTCTTTCCATGATAAAGATATTAGTGGATGCCATCGTTTTCAAGAAGCAACAATTGACGAAACCCAAACATGAGCAGCACGAAGATTAGGTATTTAACTTTGTGATTTACTCATTTCTTTTTGAAAACTGCTTCTGTGTGTGGGATTTCTATAGATCTTAAAAAAAAAAAAAGATATGGAGAAAAATTGAATTCCACTCTTTATGTTTTTTATATTCAAGATATATCTGTTATATGGAAATAGTTGATAAGTAGATATAGATTAGTGTCCTGAATTCAAGGATAAGAATCCAATAATATCGTGGAGGAATCTGATTTCGAAGCCTCTTTGCAACTGTTGAGCAGCTCAAGCTTTTCCTCCATAAGGAGCCACTGAGTGTTACATCTGTGTGAAATTGGGAATCTTCTGAAAGATTCTCTGGGCAAGGCAAAGAAAAATAAAAATGTGGCAAAAGGGAAATCTCTTTATCTGAAGTACTTAAAGCACTTTTAAAGCAGTGGTTCCTCTCTTTTCAATAAACTAAACGTACTCCTTACAAGTAGGCACGTAAACAAAAAACCAAAACAAAACATGAAAACCAACAACTTCTATTTTGTAAAGGATCTTCCACTAAGAGGGATGCTGCACCCAAGAAACATTATGGGTCTTCTGTGTGTTTGCTGCTGCCTTCTTTTTTGACAGAAACCCAGGTCATGGCTCTGGCTGCACACAGTGTCTCAATTTCAGGAAGAGAGGGAGTTTTTCTAAACTGATTCATGGTGGCAGGGCAGAGAGATCTCCAACCAAATGCTAGGTCTCCTCTACTGTTTTAAATTTAGATGATAAAAATAATGATTTTAACTAACAACTTGAAAACTGTTTTTAGAATTCACAGATGTCTTTGAAACTCTGTACATCATTCTTATTAAAGCTTCCCACTGGAGCACCTTTCTCGAATCTTCTTTCTTTAAAATTCTCGGGGCTTCTGTCTATAAAGCTCTCCATTACATTGTTTTTTCCTATTTTCCTACCATTTTATTCACTCAGCCATCCTTACTAATTCAATAAAAATTGTGTGCCGGGGTCTCTCCTAGGAATTAGAATTAAAAAGATGGATAGAGTGCGGCACCTTCCCTTCAAGGGGCTTATAGTCCAATGGAGACTACTCTACTAGTCCCTTTTTAAAATTAGTTCAATACTTAATTTTTATACCCTAAAAGTATCATAAAAATGTGCATACTACAGAAAATCTTTCACAAACGATGTTCTACCTACTATTATTTATAGATGGATGGACAGACAACTTATAATTTAAACCTAGAATTTCCTCTGATACAAAATTTTTAGTAAGGGTACATTAAAATAAAGTTAATCACAGAATTTTAGGGCAGGAAGGGGTCTGTAGAGATCTTTTAGTGTAATGTTCTCATCTTCCTGACAAAACAGTGCCTGGAGAGTGAAATCATTTTATTTATTCAATAGATATAATTGGAGCATCAACCGTACGCCAGGCACTGAGGTAGAGGCTAGAAATACAGTAATGAGTGAGATCCACACTACCTGACTGTGTCATTAATAAATAATTACACACATAATTTAATTATAATTGTAATTGCTATAAAGGAGAAGTAGGAGATGCTGAAAAAGTACAAAATGGGGTGATGAAACCCAAGCTGTACATTCAGGGGCTACTTCTCTCAGAAGATCCCATTAAAGATGGGACTTAATGAGCAGGAGGCTCCCTCAGGTGCAGAGCCAGTGAGACCCACAACTGAAACTGGAAATAAAGTTTCTGAAGGCATGAGTAGCATATCTTCTGCTATCAATAGGCAAGTTTCCCACTAGCTGTTATCTATCGTGCATGGATGATGAAATTGTCAGTAGAAGATCATCTGTTTTGTTTATAAACTTAACTCTCTCCTGCCTTATTGTCTGCTCATCTTTCAATAACAGTGTTGCCAACATATAGAAACCCCATTTCTTTGATCAAGAAGCACTTATTGCCACATGTTGAAATTTCCCAGGAAGTGGAACTTGCTTTTTAGTTATTTTGTATCTTAAACGACTTTCATGTCCAGAAAAAATGATTATTAAATAAAAAACTTTTTTGTAGGAGGTGATCATAGAATTAAGGAAATGCAGTATATACCCATATATTAAATATCTGGATGTGTATTTTTCCAATAATTTCTTTCTGATGGTGAGGTTTTGTCCCTCTGTGCCTTAACAATGCAAAGTAAGGAAGGAGTATTTTAGATTTATAACTCCTGTAAATAACCTATTTATCACTAACATACCCATTTTATTATTGTCTATTTGCCCTGACATACAGTAGTGTGCTTTGCTGAGGGGGATGTACAAAGATAACCAACTTTGTGCTGTTCACCCAGAAATATTTGTTACCGTCAACCTTTTGGTGAAATTCAGGCACCACCTGTGGTAATAAGCAACGTCCTCAATGCTTGTCAAAGGAGGCCAGTCATCTGATGCCTGGAATGTCTGTGCTTCTTTATGCTATCAATTCACTTTTATTGATTCCTACAGATACACACACACACACACACACACACACACACGCATGTGTCTGAGTTACACCACCATCTTTCCCCTCTTTTCTGTGTATGGTTGCTTAAGATAAGAAAAGAAAAAACTGGGGCGCCTGGGTGGCTCAGTGGGTTAAAGCCTCTGCCTTCAGCTCGGGTCATGATCTCGGGGTCCTGGGATCGAGCCCCGCATCGGGCTCTCTGCCCCGCAGGGAGCCTGCTTCCCCCTCTCTCTCTGCCTGCCTCTCTGCTCACTTGTGATCTCTCCCTCTCTCCGTGCCAAATAAATAAATAAATCTTTAAAAAAAAAAGAAAAGAAAAAACTTACTCATTCTCAGAATCTAATAAGTGACTCTGGAACTTATGAATAAATACCTTAGAAATATTTGAAGGAACAGTGAGTAGGTAGAGAAAATAAATGGTTAGGCAATTCCTTGACTCCTTAGTCCCTATATTTTTGATGCCTCATCTTCATCAGATTCTTCTGCAGAATGGCCAGCCCCTAACAAGTCCCTTCCCCCTGTTATTTTAGGATTCCTCAACAGGTATCTCATTATTTAACAAAAGTTGCTCTCTCCTGCTCTGTGCTAGCAGCTTTGTCATCTTCACCAGCTCCGGCCCCCTTCAGAGAGCAGTCCGTCCCCTGTGTCCACAACCCCTGAGAGCTGCTCATCACTTCCACTTATCCTGCCCATTGTGAGGACGGAATCGACAAAGGTGCATTCCCACGATACCAAAGCTGCCATAACACGTTAGCCTAAGATTACAAAGTAGCTGGAAAGTACAGTGCATACATCTTATCCCAGCACCTATTCCTTATCAAGAAAAAGAAAAACTAGGCTGAAACTCAAAGATTTGGAGATCTGAGTTTTCTCCAAGCTGAACCAACCAATCACCTATGACAGACCAAGGACCTTGTCTCATTCCCAAGTATATAGACTTCTGGGTATCATGCCGACTTGCGATTTTCTTTCAATTGCTAGTTACATATATTTAGAGGCACACAGAGGAAGATCCCTCTCAAATGGTAAGTTAGATTGAATGATCAGCCCTTCCCCAAATCCCTATTTCTAAACATAAATGATATGCATCCCGGCAGGTAGTCCATAAAGACACAATTAATTTTTTTTTACACTGGAATTTTTGTTTCTTTTTCCATAATTCACTGTATTCATTATTTTTAGTCAGTTCTTATGGATAATCCTCTCATCTCTTTATGAATGTGTTTTACTTTGATTTTATGAGCTATCTCAAACCCAATACCTAGAAATAAATTAGCAGCTGCTCTAAGTATAAAGAACATTATTCAAAGCCAGGAACCTTCAAGACTGAACTGGATATACCGTTACTAATTCCCCAAACACCTGAATTACACCATCTTTCTTAGCACGGATCTTCTTGCCCCACAAATACCTGGGCATATGCTCATTTCCCTTTCTCTACTATGTGATTCCTAAATCAGGGATGCATATTATCTTTTGTTGTATCCTACCCCGACCACATGGCTGACTGTTACAGAAATGCCTGTGAAGGACTCATTGAATGACTGAACGAAGGAATGACTAACAGCACACTCTCTTTATCGAAGAAAATAATATCAATCAGGCACCGTGTTAGACAATTTTTATAAATGATCTGATTTAATTCTCATCATACTGTAAAGCAGGCATTATTGTCCCCAATTTGCAGATGAGAAAACTGCTGCTTAGAGAGGGTAAACAACTTGACAAAGGTTACAGATCTCATAAAGGAGAGCTATTATTTGTTATCTTAAAGTGCGTCCCCTTATTCCTGAGGACAAGGCTCAGCCCAGAGTGATCTGCACTCCTCTACCGACCGTATTTACCCCATGAGGTTCCGTGGCCATACAGCTTCACCCGTTCCTTTACATTCTGCCCCTGGCTGCATTGTGCAAAGGTTGAGTGGTTGCAATGGAAATCATCTAGCTTGGAAGGCTAAATGGTTTACTACCAGGCCCTTTACAGAAGAGCTGTGTGCTCCCTGCCCTAAGATCTACTGAAGAGGAGAGACGTATGGGGAGGGAAAAGCAGAGAATCTTGCCCCAGTGAGAGATGTGGTTTCCATATTTGCTGAATCCACAATTTTCTCCCACTCTCCACTCTAACACAACTGGGATTATTTAATTATTTAAATATTATGGGATTGCACGACTCCCCCGCAAGGCCTAATTTAAATTCCACCAGCCTTAGGTTAGTTAACGTTGGCCTAGTCCTGTTGCTACTGCAGCCTTATCTCCTATCCGTCCCTGCTTGGTGCGATGGTTCCATGGTTTGCTCATTCCCAGCGCAGCCTCTGATATTTCAAGATGAGAACAGTAGAGAGCTGAAACTCTTGTTAAACAATTAATTAGAATTTCAAAGGGCAGAGATAAGGTAATCACATTCTTCAGCTCTCAATGTAAAGTGTGAAGACATTTCAGAACTTAGTAAGCCTTTCTCTTCTCCTGGGTGTCTCTTTCTCCCCTACTTCTTGTCTTCCTCCCCCAGCCTCGCCACTTAACTCTTCATATTCATATCTTAGTGAATGTCAAGTATTTGTTGCGTTAATTAAATAAAAGTCAATGCTCCTTTCTTAACATTAAACCAGGCATTTAAATATGTTAACATCTGACATAAGTTACGCAGACAAGATATTTTTGCCCAGGCACGGGCCCAGAAATTAGCTGCTTTTGTTGGAAAGACTAAGGGTCTTTGGAAGATGGGCAGGTCTTTCTCTCCCATTGCTCTTTTTATGAATGATGAGTTAGGAGTAGAATAAAGGCTCCCTGGGAGAAAATAAATTTGGACTGCATTCTCTTTTCTCTAAGATAATTATTAAAACATTTCTGAGATTTTTAGACAACCCCAAATAAGGCCAAAAGGCAGTAAATTGTGATCTCCATGAAATAAGGAAGGTGTTAAATTTGTTCACCTCTGTATTCTGCATTACCTAGTGCAGTGCCTAGTAGGTACATATTTGTGGGTGTGGGGAAGGTGAGCAGGTGGGAGGAAATGATGCATTTTGTATATTATCACACTTGGTTTCCAGTACCTTTAGCTATGACTTGTTTCTTTCTGATACGACACTATGAAAGAGAACATTCTATTTCACATTTTGATAGATGAAGTTTGAAGGAGCGTGGCAGAACTCTACACGGGGCAGAGGTGTCCTCAAGCAATACGCTGGAGATATCAGAAGATGGCTTGGGTGTCCTTGGGCTGTACCACTAATTGCACTGGGGCACCATCAGGAGAAGCCAAAGCCAATAAGGGGCCCATCCAGCGGCAATCCAGGAAGTCTGGCCTGGAGAGGTTTTGCTGCTTTCTAGCACATGACAGCAGCTCTGTGACAAAAGGGGTAGATTATGCTGCAGATCCTCAGGATTATCTGGGCACGGAAAGTCTGGGAGAAGCCTGGATGTTCTATCAGTTGAGAACAGGGAGCCCACGCACCTCGTGTTCTGTGTGCATTGTGTGAGGCTGACTGTGTTAGTCACAGGCTGTTGAAGCCCAGAAGCTTAGAACTTCCATGTCACCCTCTATTGCCTTTCTACACTGTGATCTCCCTGGAAAACAACGTGCCAACATCCCAATGAATCTGTTTCCAATTCCTTCAGCACCAAGGTATGTGACAGACTACCAGAAATCACTGGCTTGGCTTGTCCCTATCAGGGGGCCTCAATGCCTACAATTCTCGCAGCTCACCTCCATCTGTTTTTATCTATATTTATATACAGATAGTATTTACTATGAAATAGACTACACATACAGAAAACTGAACAAAACCTAATCATACCTAATGAATTATTATAAAACAGACCCCTGTGTGATCACCATACAGGTCAGGAGACGGAGTGCAGTTGGTATCTTGCTCTGCACCCCGTGTACCCTCATGGACCCTCCTGTACTTTTCCCAGTCACAAATCTCCCCTCTCGTCAGAAGAGAAGCCCTCTTACTTTTAAGACCGCATTTCCTTGATTTCTGGTCTATCATTTCTACCTAAATGTGCTTCTTGGGTATCCCTAAGCCTTTTAGTTTAATTTTCCCTGTTTTTTAAACTTTATATAAATAAAATCAAACTTTTTCTTGTCCTATTTGAACTTCATCTAATGGAATATGTTTATTTGTTTGGCTACTTTTGATTTTGCTTGTGAGAATCACCTCCACTGTTATGCTTGTATGTCCTTCATTTCTTTTCATTGCTGAATAGTGTTCCATTACACAGACATGCTATAATTTGTATATCTATTCTAGTACCGATGAACATATGGGTTATTTCTAGTTAGGCTTTATGCACATCACTATTACAAATATTATTCTTTTAAATATGTCCTGATGCAAAGAGATGTGTATTCCATTAAGTATGTGACTAAGAATGGAAATGCCTATCTTCTAACATAATAGGTAGTGCCCATCTGGTTTGCATGGTTGAGCCAAGTACTCTCCTACTAGTACTATTAAAGCTTCAGATCCTTGAAAATATGTGATAGTCTCAGTATTATTTATAGACAGACATAGATAGATTCTTATAGATAGATATTGAGATCTTATTGGGGTTTTAATTTGCATTTCCTAGGTTATCCATGGGATTTAAAATCATTTTAACTTTTTTTTTCGTGACGTATATATTCGAATTACATGTTTATTTATTTTTTTTTTGTTGGGTTGTCTGCTTTTTTCTCAATCATCTGTCTTATTCTTTTCTTCATAGGTATTCTAGAATATATATAAGCACTTTGCTTGTTACATATATTGCAAGTAGCCTGCCCCATACTCTGGCTTCCCTTTTCACTGTCCCTAAATCCAATAGGAAGAGATTTATGTTAGGAATTGTCAATTAAATATAGGATAAGTTTATAGGGAACTCAGAAAAAAGTCATTTGAAGGTAAATCTTGAATATACATTCATTTTTTTCCAGGAAATTAAGGAGGCTTCCAATGAATAGAACAAAATAACAAGGCTAGAGAGAATACAACAAAAACTTGACAGATCATACTTTGGGAGTAAAAGAGATTGTGAAGGAAGAATGGGTAGTAGAAAAGCAAAGGATCAAACGTTGATAGCCATATTTAGAGGAGCGGTCAAAAAAAAAATAGAACAATGAGATAAGAAAGTTGAAGATTGGCCCCCCAAGCAGGAAAAAATTCAGGTCAAGAGAGTATCATTAATGATCTCAATGGCAGAACCGTAACAGACGTGATGTTTAACCTCATATGTCAATGTGGCTAGCCTACAGGGTCCAGTTCTTTGGTCAAACACTGGTCTAGATGTTGCTGTGAGGTATTTTTTGATTGCGAGTAACATTTAAATCAGCAGACATTGAATAAAGCAGATTATGTTTCATGATGTGAGTAGGTCTCATCCAAACTGTTGAAGGCTTTAAAGGAAACACTGAGATCCCAAAGAATAAAGGAATTCTGCCTCCAGAACTGCTTGGGAAGCCAGACCACAATATCGGCTCTTTCCAGCCTGCCAGGTTTGATGTTCACTGGCCTGTCCTGCAGATTTTGGACTCACCAGCCCTTACAACTGTACGAGCCAATTCCTTAAGATAAATCTGTCTCTACAGATTTGCACATTACCGGTTTTGTTTCTCTGAAGGACACTGACCAATGCGCCAGATGACCCAAGGGTTCTAAATGTAGCCTGGCAGTGTATGAAGAGAGATGGAAGCAAAGTTTATTGGAATTAAGAAAATTGGGTCAATATGATGCTTCGATTAATTTCAGAACCATTGAGGATAATGAGAGAAATCACATGTTTATCACTGAAGTTATTAAGAAAAATAAGTTTTCTAAATGGAAATAAATGATGCCAACGAGAACTGGGGAGAGCATGGACCTTCAAAGAAGAGTGATTGCTGAAGAGTGAGTGTTGGTGGCGGAACAGGGTCTCAATGGAAACAAACACAGATTCTTCTTTCTTGTCTTACTAATACAACTGAGAGAGCAGTACTCTTGACTGAAGAGAGTTTTCAAGAAAGGTCTATTCATCACCTATTCAGGGACCAGTAGAGTCCTGGGAATAATTAAGGAAAGGTAAAAGGAGTCCTTTAAGATTTAGAAGTATATTTGCACTTAAAATAAATATTCACTGTGGCTCAAGAAAAAGTATATAACAGAAATGTAGTTGTGCGGTGGAGTAGAGCTGAGCTGGATATCAATAAAAGTGAGTATTGGAAGTAGTGGACGAAAGGAAGAAAATAGAAGATTGACAGGTCCTCTATCAATTGACAGGCTATCAGCTTCAGGGTCACAGAGATCTGAGTTTAAATTCTGCACTCCTACTGCCATTCCCCATAACACACCCACACTTACAACCTGTATGACTCTGCAGTGTGAAGCAGAGTTTTCCAGAAATGAACCTGAATACTCTTGCAATCATCTGAACAATAAATAGCTGGATGTTTCCCAAGGGATAGGGTTACAGTGTTCTCCTTACACCAGAAAAAGGACTGCACTTGTTCCCAGATTCTCGGTTGCTGGCTTTCTCACGTAACTATAGTAAATAGTTGACAACTAAATACAGAATGCCTGTCATCCAAAAAAATCTATTGGCACTATCTTGACAGGTTGCTCATTCCCTGGCCCCATAAAAACAGTGAGAAGTTAGGGCCAATGTTCCTCCACTGGAACATAAACCCACTGTGTATCCGGCAGGGGCCTGGCCTTTATCTTCCTCTCAGGTGAGAGGCTGAAGGGCTCTGGGAATGTGTTGCTCTCTTACTGACATTAACTTGTAAGATTCCCCAGTAAAGCCAAGTCCTTGCCCATGTGGTTCTTACAGACCCATCTTGAACTCTGTTGTACAATAGCGACCTGAGACAGGTAACAATCATCTTTAGCTTTGAAACCCTAATCTGTAAAATAGGAATTATGCTAACTACAATAGTGAGTTGTTGTGAAAACTGAGCAAGGTAATGTGTTTAAGATGGTTAGCACAGGGCCCATTTTACACAGATAATAGAAGAAAATTTAGTTATGGCTAAAATAATTAAAACTGAGGAGACTCAATTTCCCAATTAAATGATAATGCCATGGTTCTGGCCTCAACAAAAACCACTCTTTATATAACTGAATAGAAAGTGCCCATTAGAGTGAGGGGGTGGGTTCAATTAGGGGTAATGTGCTGGAATGATATTAGCAAAAAGGGAGGACCTGGCCAGAAGTAGATCTACCTCTGCAAATTTATTCCATTAACAATTGTACATTGCATTTCTACTTGTAAGAATGACCCAATAGCAACTTTCTTTATGTTCGTGTGTCTGTGTATAATTTATGACTATACCAAATAAATAAGTAGATGTCCTGAATGATCATGGGTTAATCTTTTACTATATGTCTGAACTCTGAGAGAATGTATCTGCGTGTAACAGTTGCTGGATTGATTAATTATTTGGGGGGTGAGGATTTGTCTTCTTCTGTTTAAGGTGACAAGACAGAGAACTGTGAGCTAGGAAAGTCTCTGGTTATTATAAGGAAGATGTCCAGAGGAAAATATAAAAGATAAGCTCTAATTGTATAAAGTAGTCAAAGCAAAGGCCAATGCTTGTGTCGGATCTGCTTCTGAATTTATTGTTACTGCTACTAGGGCTGGCCCGAAGGACCAAAACTTCAGACATGGGTAAGACAACATTAGAGGAATGAGACATCACACAGGCCCACTGAGGAGCAGTCTGTGTGCCTGTAAGGATGAGACGAGGATCCAGCAAGGAGGAAAGTGAGCATTTGAGCAGGAGAGTGAGTGGAGCCCATCAGCTTCTCCATCATGCTGCCCTTGTTTAAGAACGGAGCTGGCAAGGGAGGAAGGAGAGGTGACCAGCCCTCGCATGCTCCCTACAGACAACTCAAGGAATGTCACTCAATCAGAATTTAATCCTTTAAGCTACTCAAATCTTTGGGGCTTTTTAAAGTGCAAATTCAACCAGAATAATCAAAATCTTATAAGTCAGTGGACACTTAGCTTCAAGTGTAAAGGAGGATACAAAGCTTTTTCTCAATGGCAGTTGTAGGATGGGGTAGAGAGAACAGAGTTCTGAAATTCTGAGGGAGGGGGAAACAGGCTGGGAGGAAAGGGAGCTTGAAGTGAAAGGCGGTAGAGGAAGACAACGTTGCCTACTCACAATGTGGAGTCAGGCTTTTCTGATGAGGAGGACCTTGACATAGGAGTAGGAGGGCTAACACTCTCTGAACAGTAGTCAGGCCTACTGTGTATCACTAAAGTCAGAACATTTGGAGTATCAGAATTTAATTTTCACTCCTCAATCTTTGAAGTTCTGTTATAAGTGGGTCAAATGCTGGAATAATGGCAAATATACAGAGTTGCTATAGAATGAGACCTAAAAACAACAGCGAGAAAATGTCCCCTTATTGAGTCCCAAAGGCCTCTACACGTTACTCACCAAGGATAGCGATTGCAAAGGCCACTCTCTATATGGCCTTGTTGTCAACACTAGGTGACATGTGTCAAAGGGGTTGAGGAGGAAGGTGTCTGTCTTCAGGACAAAACATTACTTTTCCACTTGGAAGGTGTGTTCAATATGCCATCTTGGGAAGATTGAACTCTTCTAGCAGCACATAATGGAAATATACTATGGCCCTGAGCAATAAACTGAGAATACTTCAGAATCTCAAAGACTACACTGAATATTGCCTCTCTTAACAGCAGAATATAGAATTTTACACTGCTCTAGCTGGAAACAAAACAAAACTGCCATTTTTCTCTATCCCCTACCACTGAACTTTGTAGAGTTCCTGAATTTGAATTGAGTTAAGATTACTTTAACTGAGCTATTCCTTCAGGAGTTGATTCCTACCAAATGTCAAATCCTGAAAAACTAAAATAATCACCTCCCAAATATCAATCTTGTAAAACAGATGCAAGATCAGAAAATTAGTATAGGTCACACTTTATGGGCAAATTCTTTTCACAGCCTAATGCTTTGTGTATTTAACTATTCTCATTAATTTATTTTAGCACAGAGAATGGTGTTCCCCTCCCCCTGCCTCAGCATCCAAACCCTCAATAGGGAAGAGCTGGAAGGAAAAGTTAAATAACTTAATAATCACCTCGAACTTCATTAACATTAATTAGACATGCCACCTCCTTTAAAGAACACAACAGCCATTCTACTGGAACAACAAATGACAAAACAAAAATAAATTGTTAACACAGGTACAAAAAACCTGCTAATTTATTGGAGGCTGGTGGATAATAGGAAGTGTTATATTAACATTATTCCTTTGCGATCCATTTTCAACCATATCCTTTCATTAGCAATGTTTCTTTTCTTAATTTTAAAAGTAATCAACATCCTTTTTGAAAAACCAAGGAGATAGAGAAAAATACAGGAAAACAAGGAGAATTAGAAATAAAGCTGCCAACCATACATAGTCATTGGAATATGGCAACATTCTTCTCTCCGTGTTTTGGCATATGTAAGTACTACATGCTACTCCTGTATATGCCTTGCATTTAATACTTATAAGGATGCTCTCTGTACATTAAGTTATTGTAAACTTAATGCCTTATTACATTCCATTTTATTGCCCTGGTGTGTCTTTTTTTCCTAACATAAAAAAGCTTTAATAAAAATCTTTATGCACAAATACTGCTTAATTTCAAATTACTTGTTAGAGTAAAATTCCTGGAAGCAGTACTTCTGAACCAAAAGGTAAAAAAGTGAATAGCTGATGAGTTATTTTCCAGAAACTTTTCTTTATTTTAGAACCTATTTCATCTTTTGCCGGTCATCTAAAAGAGGACTCTCACTTCTCTGTCTGCTCATCAACCCAAATTTCTTCTGGATATACTTTCTAATTTCATAGGTAAAAAATAGTGTCTCAAGTTATAATATGTTTAATTGATTGTTTCTAAAGCTTAAGAATTTTCATAAATAGTCAAGTGTAGTTTCTTTCACGAATTCTTTGAATATGTTCTTTGTTGGTTGATATTTGGGAATTTTGAAAGAGGTTGTTAGAAATCTGCATGGTTATTACAAAAATTCAATATATTAATTTTTTCTCTTATATTTGAAGCAAATATTTCTCTCAGCTATTTTTAAACTTGTTCATAGTGTTTAAGCTTCTTATTTAGTTAAAACTATATGTTTTTTTTTCTCAGTTCCTCTAAGTTTATAACATTTCCTTCCCTTCTCCGGGGAAGAAGGAGAATTTTTTTTTTAAATAATTGATTCATGGTTTGTTATTGCAAATAAGACCATGATCAGATCCCAATGGAATTATATTGGTTTATGGCTTGAGGTGAGAGTGAAGAAGCTTGAGCCTTTATCAAATAGGAAAATACAATATTTTCCCCACTACTTTGTGACACAACTTTTTTTCAGAAATTCAATTCTAGTGTATCCTAGAATCTACTCCTGGATAAGCCAATCTAATTTTACTTTTAATGTTGTCTACAGATTTAAAAAAAAAATACTTGCTTTTTAATTGTTATTGTTAAAATTAAATGAAACTGAAACTTGTTAATGAAATTAGCTAACAAAATTTTCCACTGCTGACCAGATATTATAAAAAACATTGAACCTATCATGTTTAATGGTGCATAGATTTTTCCCAAGCTGGATAACTGTGAAATAGAGTGTAACCAATGATTTGAGTGTAACTGTGATTAAACTTTCCAATGTTGGAAGACACTTTTAATGGGAGCTATTATCTATATTTATAGCAGTTTCATTTTTTACTTCAGCTGTTTCTTACTCAGGTTTTTCCTCCTTTTTTTGCAGTTGATTTGCAAAGTATTCCATTAATTGTCTTATAACTGTCATATCTATGGAAAATTCTTAGCATGCCTAAGAGTGATCAAGAAAGCTCTTGAGTGTTGAAATGTACTAAGTTTTATTTTAGATCTCTGTTTCTCATCCAGGTTCTGCTTAGGCAAACCTAGTTAGATTTAATGATGCTATCATGTATTTGCTAGCAAATTTCATTAGTCTGGATCAATCAGACCTTTGAGATATGTCTGTCCCTCTAGGTTCCTTGCCTGAACTAGATGTCCATGCAATTCCTATCTAGCTCCAAGTCTAGCCAGAAGCACCTAAACTGGCCAACAATGGTCCCTTGCCTTGACAGTGTCATGTATCTAGAGGTCTAAGCTCAAAATTGAGAAACAGTATCTTTGTGGCCCTATCCAATGCTGAACCCCAGTCTTTGTCTGCATTCCTGGACTTGCCTCATAGATCTCCTATGAAAAAGTCATGATTTTTAAGGATCTCTTTCTGTTTCCACTAGGATTGCCTGGATGGAGTGACTCTTCCAGGAGCAGGTAGGGTGGGGTAGGGAGGAGAAGGAATGAGATGACTATATTCAAGAATAACAAGTCCTAGGAAGAGAGACACATCAGGATGCATCACAATAAATACTAAGTAATACATGAAAATATTGCTATGTTATTTAAGATATATTATCACTTAAATGAAATAAGAAAAGAAAAAAAACAATACACAGGCTAATATCTTCTATAATTTGGGAAAAACCTACTTTGTACCAAGAACTATATTATGTACTAGAGACACAGGATGAAAAGATATAGTCTCTGTTCCCAAGGAGCTCATGGCATGGCGAGCAGACTGACTAGGAAGCAGTTTAAGAGCTGTGAGAGGGAAGCAGGGAAGGATAGAGAACAGTTGGGATAGAGGCCCAGCTCAGACTGTAAACATCTGGAAGGCTTCCTGGAGATTGTGAGCTATGAACTGGATGTTAAAGGAAGAGAATTTCAAACAGATGAAATAGCACATTAGAAGGCTCAAAGCTGTGAGAAAATAGCCCATTAAGGGCCCTGCAAATATGCCAGCGAAGATCTTAATTGGTCAGTGGCAAGAGACGAAAATGAAGGGTTTAATGGGGTCAACTGATTAAGGTTCTTCTACGTCTTGCTAAGGATTTTGGCTTCTCTTCCAGGCCAATGGGAGGTACTGAGGATTTTAAGTAGTCAGGGGGTAATGCTCAGATTTGCATTTTGGAAAGATTTCTCTGGCTGTAACTGTGACATGAGGAAGGATGGGAGACACACCAGCATAAAAAAAGATAAAGGACTATTCTAGCAACTTGGAAATTCTCTGACTCTGAAGAAAGACACTGAAGAATGAAAGATGGCAAAATATGATTGTGGATTTTATGGTGAAGGAGGCAGTGATAAGAAAAGCGTTAAGGCATGTCTAGGATTTCCCAGATTTCCAGCTTTGGCAGCCAGGTAAAATGGGATGACATTCACAGTGTGAGGGAGATTTGATTGAAGATGAATAGAATTAGCTTGAATGACCTGCCAAATGTTCCAGTGGACATGCAGGGCTGGGAGGAGGTGAGGTGGTGAGGTGAGTGGGGCATTCAATTGGATGCAAATAGTAAAGGGGAGACAAATCAGTGACCAGGATAAATACCACCCTAATGAAAATATTTTAAAAATAAAAATTAGGGGCACCTGGGTGGCTCAGTCGTTAGGCGTCTGCCTTCAGCCCAGGTCATGATCCCAGGGACCTGGGATCGAGCCCCACATCGGGCTCCCTGCTCTGTGGGAAGCCTGCTTCTCCCACTGCCTTTCCCTTTGCTTGTGTTCCCTCTCTCGCTGTGTTTCTCTCTGTCAAATAAATAAAATCTTTAAAAAAATAAAAAAAAATAATAAAAATTAAAGCAAAGATCCATGAACAAAATATCAAAATATTAAATAAAGGCAAGATCAGTAACAGTATCATGCCACCATGAGGAACAGGAGCAAAAACCAGGGACCCTGATTCCAGCCCCAGGGGGCAGTGATGACAGCCTAGAGCAGCGGGGAGCCCCAATTCCTTGAAGGAAGCCAGGACTGAGAAAGATCAGATAGTATCCAGGTAGGCAGAACGCTTAGAGAAGGTGGATTTTTGGTGGGCTTCTTTTGTTTTTGTTTGTTTGTTTGAGGTATCATTGAGAAATAAAATTGTGAGATATTTAAAGTGTACATCACATACTTTGTGAAAGAATCCCTCTCATCTAGCGAATTAACCCAAGGGAAGTATTTTTGTCCGTTTTCTTGTTTTCCTTTATGGGAGAAGGATCTTGAGCATGTTTATTTTCTGATGTTAAAAAGAGCTGGTGATGGAAAGCAGAAGTAAGAAGCCTCTAGGTTGAAGGGGGCGGGGCCGAGGGAGGGAGCTGAGAATGGGGAGGGACTAATTGTGGACAAGTTAGTGAGGAAAGGTGGAAGAACAAAGGGGGTTTCTACTTAAGAACTGAAAGTGAAGGAAAGTGTTTTTATCATCTGAGTAACTCATCAGCACACCTCCCCTCTACAGGTTATTCGTTTATTCTTCTGAAACGTTTATAACATGTACACACACTTTTCTGCCTTCCCCCCATCCCCAAATTTAGAGGAATTGGTATGCAATACTTATCCCCCTGTAATCTCCATCTCTTCTGAGCATCAATCAGTAGTTACTAATGTGAATATTTAACAAAGGAAGAACAAAGAAGCATTACAAACACTGTTTGAGGAAAACGCTAGAAGTGGTGCTTAAGTGCAGCTCACATGCTTCCGGAGTGCTCTTGCCCAACCTTCAGCCTGCATCCCTGAGTTCACCACAGTCTGCACCTTACAGCAATTTTTCCATAAAACACTTCTTTTATTTTAGTAATAAAACAACTACTAAAAAGGTGAAAAACAATGCAGGAAATGCAGTAAATGTTTGTTATTCAGGGAAGGGAGTTATTCCTTCGTGCACTGCTATTGTTTGGGCTAAATTCCAGAGGTTTTTCCTAATGGAGCAGAATGCAGAACTATCCCCAGAGAACTACTTCCCCAACATGCTAAGTATCCAGGCTATCAAATTAAAGGAGTCTCTGAGGCTGGTGCTTTTCTGGTCATTTTTAATTAGGCAATACTCTGGTGAAACCCTCACAATTAATCTAAAGAGTTGTTTTTCTCCTACAGTAAATGCAAAGGGAATTTTTCAAGTGTATGCAGTGGCTTGGTCTTTGTTACAGTGTTATTTAGAAGAGTATGTTAGGACGGTTGAAATATGACAAAATTGTTCTAGAAAAAGTTTTAAAAAGCTAAACGAACATAAGAAAAACTAAACAAAGAAAAATGTGTAGGAAAATTAACAAAGGAATGCTTTTCTTTTATAAGATAGTGTTTTATCAATATTTAACTTATTTAACTTGTCAATATTTAACTTATATTAAAATTATTTTTCGATTGCATTTATGTCACAAACCACTCCAGGCACATCTGTGGATATAGTAATAACTAAACATATACTAAGCCTTTCTACCTGTGAGATTTATTTGGGAGAGAATCTACCTGAATGACCCAGACTTGTCTACTTATTAATGCTCTATTCCGCTGATGCTCCTGGAACATTAAACCTTTCCTGACCAAGCTATATTTTTCATTAATTTAACAGTTATTGACTACCATAAATCAATGACTAAAACAAAGAAGCAATGAGTTAATCAGTAATTGTAGACAGATTCCATGAGCTACATATCTTTGTAACCCCAATAGAGCCTACTATAGTGCCTGAAACATTAGCAGGTCAACTAAATACTGAATTATTAATTATACGTGTATTGCACAAATTGAAATACATTTATATTTACTTCGAGAAGTTCTCCTTAAATTAGAATTTCAGCTTCTCAGGAGAAAAGCACATATTACTAGCAACCTGGTTTTTAAAACCTTCATAAACTTTTTTTTTTCAGTAGAGGTAACGAGCTTTCTTTTGAATGTGGTAGAAGAAACTAGTAGATGATTTCTGAATGTCTGGTTTTATAATAAGGCAGGTCACTGTCCTCAGGGCTTAGCAATCACTAGAACCTGAGGGACTTCTATTTAATCTTAACCCTGGACCTGACTGCCAAGCAGAGCTAATCACTTAACTTCCAGTGAATTAATGGGTTCATCTGTAAAACACGATTGCCATCAAAGGACTTGAGAGGAAAAGACTAATGATAGAATGACCGAATGACAGGAGATTTAAAGATTCAACAATGCTATCAAAATTCATGACGAAGCCATTTTCCATACTTTCCCTCAATTGTAACTGTACTGCTTTTATGACGATTGAATGTAATAAAAAAAAAGCTTATAAGAGCTCTGTATTGCTATTTTGTATCTGCTGGGTTGATGCCAAATGTAAATCCTCTTGCTTTCAAAAATGTAAAATGTGAAGCACTTGGAAAATTCATGATGATTTCATTAGATGCCCAAGGAATCTGGATTCTGATAGACAACCTCCCCCAACCCGCACCCATTATTTTGATAAGACAGCAAAATAAGAGCAATTCTTATATTTTTTATCACCTTCTTCCTCTTCTATTTCCTCTTTCATTTTTCTATTATATTTGAATTTGACTTTTATGTTCCTGCATCTTTGTGGCTTTCTATCCCTAAAGCGATTGGAAGGTTTGTGCAGGCTCCTGGGTGCCATGTCTGATGAGGTTCTCCCTTCGGTGAATGTAAACAATCATTTTCAGGCTCCAGATAAAGAGCCAGAGTTCCCCAGAAATGCTATAAGCCCTTGGGGGCTTGCCGGCCTGAGCTAGCTGCATCCTTCTAACTGCAATGCATATTTTTCAGAGCAATGATAAATATTGGCTCAGAGGAGAGCAATTGAAGGTATATCTAAAAGACCTAAGATCTAGGTCTATTGAAAACAGATTTTTTTTTTCCAGGCACTATAACATTTGTTCAAGGTCAGAAAGCATCACTCACAAGCAGATGGAACATGTTAACAGAACTGAGGTTGGGTCCACAGTGAGACAAATCAGAACCAAGACACATTGTTTTTTTTGTGTTTTTTTGTTTTTTGGTTTTTTTTTCAGAACCAAGACACATTGTTAAGATAGTTAGTAGGGTACCTTTAATCCTCCATTTAACTTTACACAGTGATTGTAATATGTGGGAAGTTAGGAAGAAGTTGAACAAATGGAAATTCACAATTTCTAGACCACTAATAACATAAAAAGCTGTTTCATGTATATCAGTATCTGATATAAACCATGTTGGATGTGAAGGAAATCAAAAATTCAATTTAAGAAAATAAGGCTGAAGACAGTAAAATGGAATATAGCATGGCCCTACATTCTAGCCATCGATGACTGAAGTCTGAAGAAAGCTTCTTTCTACCAGAATGCTAAGTAATCATTTTTATATATCACTTTGAGATATTTCTTAGCGTTATCTCATTCATTAGCTCACTTGAATTTCTAAACAACCTTATAATAAAAAGTTACTATAACCTATGTTTTACAGTTTAAAAAGTTGAGAGGGAGAAATTACTAATTTGATGAGTGTGGTAAAGGGGCCTCAAGAACCCCAGTTCTGGTTTACTTCACCTGGCCCGAGGCCATTCTCACATCAAGCTGTAACAATATCTGATAAAATAAAAATGTCTATTACATTTATTTTTAAGCCATGTGCAGTCAAAAAAAGAAACTACCTAAGCTCCCAGATGCCTGAAAACCAGTCCCACAAAATTTAATTTTTTGGCCAGTCATAAAACAGTGGAGGACATAATACCATCTTCATCCTCAAGAGCCCTTAAGTATTTATGTTCCTAAGTAAAAGCTGCATCCTAACCTAAGAATAGTACATTTTGTTCCAATCTTATAATTCCCACATTATTTCATTACCGGATTCCTCCTTTCCTTCCTTCCTTCTTTCCCTCCTCCCTCCCCTTCTTTCTCCTTTCCTTCCCTTTTTTTAGTAAGCATGTATGTATAGCTAGTAATTAGCTAGCACTTACAGGGCACTGGGCAGTGTGCTAGGTTCTCCGTTGTAAACATGTGAGAGTCAATAAGAGAAACAGGAAGCGATGAAATGAGTCAGCTATTCTGGGGATCCGTTTAGTCACAGCTGATCCCAGCTGCAGCCCAGAGTGTTGGGCTGGGCCGCCTTGTATTGCCATCACATGCAATGCAGATATAGAAGAGCACAGTGGCTGGGCAGTTCCCACTGTCGGACCCTTTATAGCTTTTACCTTAGTTAATGGCAATGAATATATATGTAAAGGGTACGTATTAATCCTTATACCAAATATGGAAGGGACCTCAGAGGTTTCTAGTTTCATGGTTCTTAAATCTAACCAGGCACCACAGGCATGGGTAGTTCTAACAATGATTCTTTAGCTCTATCAAGGAAATTAGCACGTACAGGAAAGAAGCTTAAAAAAAAATCTGTTCTTTTGATAAACTCTCTCAGTGATTGCTGAGTAACCTGTTTAAAATGACATTGGAAATCTTCAGGCTACAATCTGCTATGATTTTTATTATTTCAAGATCGAAAATCAAGTCCCAATAGTCAAGTTTTATGAGAAAGTATTTAGTCATAGAAATACTAGAAGTAGAGAAATGCTATTCTAGTCTACCTAGCCAAAACCCCTGCCCTGGAAACTGGAAGATGATAGAAGTAAACCAAGCATGCCGGGGTAGAGGTATCTGGACCCCTCTGAGGTAAGCTAAGAAGATGAGACATGCACAGTCTCATCCTCATCTCCTGCTGATGGTATGGTCATGTAACCCTGAAGCTACACAGTTGGGACAGTGGCTTCCTGATATCCCAGCTTCCTAATGATACAGATCTGGTGGGCCAGTTCTGGGATGGCGTTCTTGGAGTCACTTCTGAAGGCTCAACCTAGAGCTTCCCTTCTCAAGCCCTTCCTAAAAACTCTAAGCACTAATTTATCATCTTAAATTCCCTTCTGCTAAAAATAGAGTATTTTCTGTCATCTGTCAAAGAGTGTTAAGTGATAAAGACCTGAAGAATGAAAAGGAGCCATGTGACAAATCTAGAAAAGAGAATTCTAGGCAGAGAAACCAGGAGGTGCAGAGGGTAGTGAGGATGGAAAAGGACTTGGTGTGTTCATGGAACAAAAGAGTCGCTGTTGGTGGAGCAGACTAAACAGGTGGGAGTGGGAAGGATGACGTAGAGCTGTGGAGAGATCAGGGCCCTATCCGTGAGATCAAGTTCAGAGTTTTTTCATAAGTATACTAGAAAGCCAACGAAGAGTTTCAATCAGGCATGATTGAATACCAAGTATTACTCTGAATGCCTTGTAGAAAAAGAAAGCAAGATGACTAGTTTTAGAGCTCTTAGAGGAGGAAGTGGTAGGAGGAGGAGTTAAGAGAAGGAGAAATCAGAGATGAGTGCTCAGCTTTTAGCTGAATCAAAGGAGAGGTAGGGTACAATTCGCTGAAATGGGGATTCCTGGGATAGAATAAGTTTGTGTTCAAGGCATCAAGATTTTTTTGTTTTTTTTTTAAGATTTTTATTTATTTGACAGAGAGAAACACAGCGAGAGAGGGAACAGAAGCAGAGGGAATGGTAGCAGGAGAAGCAGGCTTCCTGCCAAGCAAGGAGCCGGATGCGGGGCTCGATCCCAGGACCTTGGGATCATGACCTGAGCCGAAGGCAGAGGCTTAATGACTGAGCCACCCAGGCGCCCCTCAAGGCATCAAGTTTTTTGCTTGTTTCTTTGTTTTGTTTTTGTTTTTGTTTTTATTTTGCACAAGTTGAATTTGAAATGCTAACTGGACATCCAAGGGGCTATGTCAAGGAAAAGTTATAAATAAGAGTCTATAAAAGAACAGTTTTCCATCTAAAGACCCTCATCTAAACCAGGTCAAATTGTTTTAGCACAAGAATCAGGGGGGAAAAAAAAACCCTCTGAGTACAGTGCCTCCAAGCACTTACTTCTTATGTTGGCTATTATCAAAGACCATCGGCAGTTCTAGTCTATGAACCGCACAACTGCAGCCCCTGTGCTTTCCCGAGAGTTCATGAACACTTCCCTCTGACCCAGTAAGGTCTGGACCTCTCCTGCCTACCTCTCACCAACAAATAACGAGATCAGACTGTCCCGGTCATGTACAAACCTCCTGCTCTGTTTACTTCACACTCACAATCCAGAGCAGTAATCCCGAGACTGTAAGCTCGCTATCCTAACTACCTAGAGAAGCCAATTTGACACTTCTTTAACTTAAACATATTTACAACATCACTAGACACCACGTCCCAGGATGCCAACCTCCTTGCTGGTGTAGAAACTTGCCCAGCCCATCCCATTTGCGAGTTTTGTTACCATAACCATCAACATTGTTGTGGTATTGTTTGTTTTTATGAGTGCTATGTGTTGAAAACTGGCTCTATCAGTCACTCTTTGAACATATACTTTATCTCCACCTAAATATATTTGTGTGCCTGAAATCATTAGAAGAATATGCATGGATATAGGTGATATTGCCACACCTATCTCTATATTTATATGTGCATATACAGATATTTGTACACATGCCTAAAAATACATATATGCATACATATATAAATGTTAAACTAACATTTTGTCATGAATGTATTATTTGAATTCATAGCTGTTGAAACATGTGAAGCTGTTAGGATTTCACTAACTGAAGATAACGGGGAGCCTCAAAATATTTAAACATTCAAACTTTAAGATAAAATCATTTATTTTAAAAGAGAAAAATAAAAAAATAAATATCTTGGCATATTAATCAAGAATGGCAGCAACTGGGTGCCTGGGTGGCTCAGTTGGTTAAGCAACTGCCTTTGGCTCAGGTCGTGATCCTGGAGTCCCAGGATCGAGTCCCGCATTGGGCTCCCAGCTCCACGGGGAGTCTGCTTCTCCCTCTGACCTTCTCCCCTCCTCTCATGCTCTCTCTCATTCACTCTCTCTCAAATAAATAAATAAAATCTTTAAAAAAAAAAAAAAAAGAATGGCAGCAACTGAAGGACTATTTCCTTTAGGAATTTTCACTACATCGACTTCAAACTATTTATTATTATATAGGTTGTCTGGTTTGTTAAAATCTGATGCAAATAAAGAAGACCCAAGTAATCATTAAATATATCACTAGGAAATGAATTTAGATAAAAGTTCCATTAAGATTGGAGAAAACAAATGATTGCAAGGGTTGATATTAATTTTAATGTTGCTAATATTTAGTACAAAGAAGATGGGTGCAAGTAACATCTGGGTGGTTTTTCTTTTCGTTTCAAAAACATTCATGTGAATCTCAGAGAAATTGCCCATTGCATTAGGAAAATTTAAAGTAGCTATATTAGGGTTCTCCACAGAAACAGAACCAATAGGATGTGTGTGTATATACATACACACATATATGTATTTCAATATACATATTTAAATAGATTATAAGGAATTGGCTCATGCAGTTATGGAAGCTGACAAATCCGAAGATATGCAGGGTGGGTCAGCGAGCTGGAGATCCAGAAAAGCTAATGAAGTAGTTCTGGTCCAAGTCTGAAGGCCAGAGAAGCAGGAGAAGTCATTGTATAATTTCACTTCAAAGGCTGGCATGTTCAAAATACAGGAAGTCAATATTTCAGTTCAAGTCTGAAGGCAGGAAAAAGCCAATGTCCCAGTTTGAACCTAGTCAGGCAGGAGAAATCCTGTCTTACTCAGGGAAGGTTAGCCTTTCTGTTCAATTCAGGCCTTACCTGATTGGATGAGGCCTACCCACATTAGGGGCGGGTAATCTGCTTTACTCAGTCTAAGGATTTAAATCTTCATCTCATCCAAAAACACCCTCACAGCAACACTCAGAATAATGTTTGACCAAATATCTGAGCACCCCATGGCCCAGTTAACACAAAAAACTGACCATCACAGTAGGCCAACAGTCTCTCCAAACCTTTTGTTTTTACTCAACCTCCATGCTAAAGAAAAAAGTGAACATGAATAATAACTGTCATAGAGAGTACAGTCTACCCCAAGTCTGTTTTTAAGAAGCGATCTGTGCATTCTCCTCATACCTTTACTACCAATGTTCCTGTTATCCAACATGCTCAATCCATTCCCAATATCTTCTGTGTCTACTACAAAAGTAAATAAAAGGTTCACCAAGACCTTGGTCCTTGTTAACTCATGCCTACCTGTCCGCCCTACCGCCAATCTCTTCACAACAGTCCATTACTAGATAAACATTTGCAAACACGTCACCATAACCCTCCCTAGTCAGGAACCTATGATGACAATGGACAGCTTGCCAGAGCAGCAATGGCAACTGAACTTTCACCTCTACTAAGAGACTATAGCCATTGTGATATATTAGACATTTTTTTAAGAGTCAGAATTATAAGTAAACTGGAAACAGTAGGAGTTACTCAGACGGTATGCGGGGTGTGCATTCGAAGCACCAAGGGTAGTTTGACAATGGCAGCACCTGCTTAGAGAGCTGACTCCGCGCCAGACATCATGCTCAGCTGTTTACATACATCAAGTCATCTGATTTTCACAGTAGCCCTGTCAGGGAGGCTCCCTCATGATCTCCATATTATACATGAAAAAAAACCTAAGGGACAGAAACGTTGAACAATTTCCTCAAAGCCACTCACTAAATGGTGTAACCAGGCTTTGAACCCAAATGCTCTGACTCCAGGGCTGGTGCCTTTGACTGTGCAACTCTGTTGTGAAATGTACGGAAGAAAGGTTTGCCCAGAAGTGTTTGGAGCCCAAATAAAGAGATCTCCAAAAAGTCACTTGAGGATAAGATAACTCTTTCTAAGTATTTGTCTCCATTCTTATTTTCCCAACACCAATACTTCAAATTTGAGGACAGGCTCCTATCCATATTCCCACAGCTGAAAGCTGGATCTCCCAGGCCTACGTGCACCAGCTCCTCGCTTTTCTCATACTCTTCCTAGCCCTCCATTGGTTTTTCTTTTCCTTTTCCCTTATGGATAATTGCAGCCAACTCTGATTTCAGAGTTGTCAGGTTATTAACTGAGCATGTATTTTCACAGTTGGTCGTACTTCAACCCTATTCTCTAATTTTTTCTTGTGCATAAATCCTATCACCTGAAACAGATTTTACATCACTTTGTTATTACATTTGCATTCTCTAAATAGCTAGATACATAGTAGGTGTTTAAAGAGAATCTGTTTGATACCATTGAATTGGATTAGGAAACATTTAAGTTTAGACACGTGAATTTAATAAGCACAACTGGTTTTTCCTTTCTAAAAGGCTGGTCTGATTTCTTTTTCAAAACAGTTTTTTTTTCCCTTTTCTTATACATAGTCAGTCTTAGACTCCTGACTTTTCAGTCTAATTGGCCTAATTTAAAAATCAAGTTGGCAGCAATATTTTCCATAACTATCTGGAGTTATGAAGCAGTTAGCCAGAGAAGTGTATTTGACAGTTAAGTTATTTCTCTACAGAAATGCACTGAAATTTAGAAAGAGATCAGTTAGGCTTGTAATATCTGCTATTTTTCTATAATACCTTTTGCTCCCCTGTGGCATCAACTTATGTTATTCTCCCAGCGTCCCAAACGTGTATGCTGCTAGAAAGTATGACTTCATGATGCATTGTGCCCAACATTCCAGTAATCCTTTCCTGGGTACTCCTTTGGGAGGTCAGTTCTCACCTCTACTCTCTGTCACACAGGCTTTCTTGTTCAAAACTTCAACTGCACCTTCTATTCCATTTGTGCCTGTGCCCAGAAACATTGAGACATAAGAAACTTCATTCTCCCTGAGGGTGTTTTTAAGGATCATTCTACTCTCATGCATAGACAGAGTATTTGAGAATATTTACAGGCAGAGGATAAAGTATCAGTGAAGAGGGAGAGACCAAAGAGATGGGAGCAATTGAGAGAGGAAACCATGGGAGAGAAGAGTCAGGTCATAAACATGAGTGGAGTGTTTATTCTGCAAGCAAGGCAGGCGAGCTCTTCCTCCAATGATGAAGAAGAAAAATAAACATATTGAGGGGAGCAGGAAGAGGATAAGAGCTTCTTCGCTTTTTTTTTTTTGTAAGGTAGAGAAAAGTAACTGCAGGAAAGATGACATTAGAGAGGCTAAACATTTTCCTTAGAGAAGCAGGGAATAAGGTCCTTTGCTTGGGAAGTACATCAGGTTATGAAAAAGGCTTAAGGCCGCCTCCATGAGAAATGTCTTTGGGCATCGATAGAAACTTGGTAACTGGTGAGGGCCTGCATGACAGTGGATGATGGCACAGCCATATAATGGAGTAGTCACGGGAAACACAGCAGCTGTCAGGTAGTGCTGGACAGGCAACAGGTAGAAAGCATGGACAATGGAGCTGATCCCAGAGGCTAATGATTCTAGAGACTGGAGGTGGGGAGCATTAATGTGATTAACTGAGAGGTCTAGGCATGGTGGAATGAAGGGAGAAACAGGAGACTGCTGGGCTACCCATAATTGCAAGTGAGCCATCCAGGGATATCAGTGGTAGGAGTGACAGAGCTCAGCAGATACGGCCACCCCTTGCCCTTCTTTATGCTGTGAACGAGTTTGCTCAAAAAGAGACAATTAAGAAAAATCAAGTAGGGCAGCAGCCATGCTTTCCTACATACAATTTTGAGGAGTTATAGTTTTCAATGAAGCCTTTATTTCCACTTCAAAGGACTGTGACATCTAATATTTGAAAAATACACATTACCTCACACTACATATTACCCACTTACATGTTTATAAAAAATTTACAAAGCATTTATTTAACCAAAATGGTAATAGATCTTAAGTTACCGGTTCTTTTGGTTAATATCTGGATAATTTTATGGAAATACTTATTTATTTAGAAACTACACTAAGAATATAAACTTAAAATACCTAAACTACTTTCTTATTTCTAGAAGTAACTCTTTCATAAGAACACAGTTGACTGGATCCCTTAACTTTAATAGTGATGCCTTTCAGAATTTCAGCGGGTTATTTCTATTTTCTCATTTTTTTGGAAGGAAGGCTAAGCTTGCTCCATATCGGGAAGTGTAAAAAAAAAAAAAAAATGCATTCTTCATCACCAGGTGTGTTTATACTTGAATATTTCAGGCTCAGTTTAAGATTTGGGTTTTTGGGGTTAAGTTTTTATTTAAATTCCAGTTAGTTAACAGACAGTGTACTATTAGTTTCAGGCATACAATACAGTGATTAAACACATCCATACAAGACCCAGAGTTCATGACAAGTGCACTCCATAATCCCCCACCTATTCCACCCCCCCGACCGCCCTTTTGGTAACCATCTGTTTGTTCTCAGAGGCAAGAATGCTTTTTGGTTTCCCTCTCTCTCCCTTTTATTTTCCCTTTGCTCATTTGTTTTATTTCTTAAATTCCACATACGACTGAAATCACATGGCATTTGTCTTTCTCTTACTGACTTATTTTGTTTAACATTATACTCTCTAGCTCCATTCACATCATTGCAAATGGCAAGATTTCTTTCTTTGTTATGGCTGAATAATATCCCTGTGTGTGTGTGTGTGTGTGTGTGTGTGTGTGTGTGTGTACATACCACATCTTTATCCCTCCATCTGCTGATGGAAGCTTGGGCTGTTTCCATAGTTGAACTATTGTAGATAATGCGGCTACAAACATTGGGGGTGCATGTATCCCTTTGAATTAGTATTTTGTATTCTTTGGGTAAATACCCAGTAGTACAATGGCTGGATTGTATGGTGCTTCTATTTTTAACTTTTTGAGGAAACTCCACACTGTTTTCCACAGTGGCGGCACCAGTTTGCATTCCCACCAACAGGGCAAGAGCGTTCCCCACTCTCCATATCCTCGCCAACACCTGCTGTTTCCCATGTTGCTAATTTCAGCTTGTTCTGACAGGTGTGAGGTGATATCTCATTGTAGTTTTGATTTGTATAGTGTGAGATGTATACAATGTATACAATGAGATATTGTATGCAATATACAATGAGTTTATCAGATGTGTCATTTGAAAATATCTTATCCCATTCAGTAGTTGTCTTTTAGCTTTGTTGTTTCCTTGGCTGTGCAGAAGCTTTTTATTTTGACAAAGTCCTAATAATTTATTTTTGCTTTTGTTTCCCTTGACTAAAAGACATAGCAAAAAAGAAGTTGCTACAGATGAGGTCAAAGAGGTTACTGCTTGTGTTCTCCTCTAGGATTTTGATGGTGTCAGGTCTCATACTTAGGTCGCAATTCAATTTTGTTTTTGTGTATGGTGTAAATAAGTGGTTCTGTTTCATTCTTTTGTATGTCACTGTCCAATTTTCCCAACATCACTGATCGAAGAGACTATCTTTTTCCCATTGTATATATTCTTTCCTGCTTTGTCAAAGATTAACTGACCATATAGTTGTGAGTTCATTTCTGGGTTTTCTATTCTGATCTACTGATCTATTTCCATGCCAGTGCCATACTGTTTGATCACTACAGCTTTGTAATATAATGTCAAGTCTGGGATTGTGATGCCTCCAGCTTTGCATTTCTTTTCAAGGTTGCTTCGGCTATTTGGGTCTTTTGTGCTTCCATACAAATTTTAGGACCATTTGTTCTAGCTCTGTGAAAAATGCAGGTGTTATTTTGATAGGGATTGCATTAAATGGGTAGATTGCTTTGGGTAGTGTAGACATTTTGACAGTATTTGTACTTCCAATCCAAGAGCATGGACTGTCTTTCCATTTCTTTGTGTCATTTCCAATTTCTTTCATCAGCGTTTTATAGTTTTCAGAATGTAGGTTTTTCACCTCTTTAGTTAGGTTTATTCCTAGGTGTCTTGTTATTGTTGGTGCAATTGTAAATGGGATTGACTTCTTAGTTTCTCTTTCTGCTACTTCATTATTGGTGTATAGAAATGCAACAAATTTCTGTACATTGATTCTGTATCCTGCAACTTTACAAAATTCATGTGTCAGTTCTAGCAATTTTTTGGTGTAGTATATTTTGGGGTTTTTTAATAAAGAGTATCATGTCATCTGTAAATAGTGAAATTTTTACTTCTCCCCTGCCCATTGGGATGATTTTTATTTCTTTTTGTTGTCTGATTGCTATGGCTATTACTTCCAGTGCTATATTACATAACAGTGGTGAGAGTGGACATCAAGAGGGAGAAAGATTGGACTCACAGAGGTTTTGACTTTAATTTAGAAATATCACAGCTTGGGGTGAATCAGGTATAGGAACTTTCAGGATGAGATTTGCCTCTCTGCTGATGAAGTTCCTTTGCTGGTTTGCAGGTGGAGGCCAGGACTTGTCTGAGTAGTGTCTCCTCTGGCTACTTTGCAAGATCATCATGGCCAAGTGAGAATCAAAGGTATATGTAACCAGATGCCAACTTTAGGTCTTCCATTTGCTTTCCATGTCCAGTCTCTTGAATCATTTGCCTCTGGGATCAGCTCCATTGTCCATGCTTTCTACCTGTTCCCTATCCAGAACTACCTGACAGGTACAGTGTTTCCAGTGACTACACTATTATATATCTGTGCCATCATCCACTGTCATGCAGGCCCTCACCAGTTACCAAGTTTCTATCGATGCCCAAAGACATTTCTCATGGAGGCGGCCTTAAACCTTTTTCATAACCTGATGTACTTCCCAAGCAAATGAACTTACTCCCTACTTCTTTAAGGAAAATGTTTAGCCTCTCTAATGTCATCTTTCCTGCAGTTACTTTTCTCCACCTCAAAAGAAAATTAATATATAATTCATATTATACATTGTGAGAGAATGGAAATACCTGGTTCTTGGAGTCAAAATAGACATGAGTTCAATTCCTAGATTAGCCACTTATGCAGTTGGAGGTTTTAGGAAAGTTATTTAACCTCTGTGAAACTCAGAACTTTTACCCATAAAGTGGGTAATATGTACCTTACAAAGTTATTATAAAGAATAAATCAATAAATAATATATTTAAGTATTTTGTATAATTCTTGGCACAGAGTCAATAAATTGTCACAGTATGCATTACCCCCTTTTAACTTACCAAGTCCTTGCAATGTACAGGCATATTTTAAAAGTAATTCTTGTTGTAAAGTAAACATAGATTTCAGTTTCTAAACTTTATGAAGTGGTCAAAGTTGAAATGTGTATTCAATAAAGTATTCATCAGTGTGAGTAGTCTTAAACCTGTAGAAATTCGGCAGCAATCAAATGCTAGTCACCTGGGAGGCATGGTCCAGGTATTGTACTAAAAGGAGTCATAAAGTAGGCTGTAAATGATTTCATCAAGCCTTTAGTGCATTCCCACGAAAGAACACTATCGTCATCTGTGACAGTCAACATATATGAAAGATGACAAGACAGGGCCCTGGAACCACTGAGCTACCTTACAGAGGTGTACCTTTGGAAAGCCTTGTGATAGCTTAAGTTCACCCAGGCTGAGATCCACTAGAGTTCTTAGCTGGGCAATCTTTCTCCCGAAAAATGCCACACAATTCACCAGGCCTCCAGGGAGCTGGGAAATTACAAATAGAGACTCGAGGAGTGGGTGGATTTTTTTTTTTTCTTCAAAGCAGCAGCTGTTAGGATAAAAGGCAATCTTGAATCTTTAAAAAAGAAATCAAGAAATACAAGGTGTTTACTGATTTCTATAGCTGGTTCCATTTTTTTCTTTTTACTTCTTCTCTCTAAATTCCAATGTTATATTTTTTAAAGCAACATTCATAACTTTTACTTCTCCCCAATTTATAATGCCCCTAGATGAGGAGCATCTTTGTTTACAATCATGAACATACCCTTTCTTACTCTGTCCTCCCTCCCTGTCTGTCTCCCTCCCTGCTTTCCTTCCTTCTCCTTGCTTCCCCTCCCTTCCTCCCTCCCTTCCTTCCTTCCTTCCTTCCTTCCTTCCTTCCTTCCTTCCTTCCTTCCTTCCTTCCTTCCTTCCTTCCTTCCTTCCTCATTTAACTCATCTGATCCTCAAATGTTATCTCTGAAATAAGCAAGTGGATATTAGAGAAATCATCATTCTCATGACAGATTTCTTTCCTGACAAGGGTACTATATATGAATATAAATAAAGGAAAGTTTGAGTTTTAATGAAAAACTGTTTCTCTGTGATTATTTAAGAGATGACATGGACAGAATAATTACGTGACTTCTAAGATCCCCCACCATCATTAAAATTAAAACTTTCATTATTCTAATTATAAAGAATAGACTGATAAAATATAAAACCTTTAATGGTGGTAAAACGAATTAGAAAAAAACATATTATGAACATCTTACAAAAAAACCAGAATTTAACATAATAGAGTAATACTACCCCAACCAAAGATACTTCTTTATAATTTTTGCCTCATTTTTACAAATGAGGGGAAAGAACACTTTTACAGGAAGGGGATGGACTTTTTTATTTTTTTTTTAGGATTTTGCATTTTGTATTTTTTTATTTATTTTTACTTTTTGTTAACATGTAATGTATTATTTGTTTCAGGGGTACAGGTCTGGATGGACTTTTCACTGGCATCTTTAAAAAGAGTCTGAGGAGACTCAAAGCTTACATACTGATGGCTTTTTGGTAAACTGCTTTGTGGGTGTCTGTTTTGCAGCCTCCCTTCACTTTCCCCTCTAGCAAACACAGGGATTAAAGATCAGTGTGTTGGTCATTCGACTGTCATCAAAACATAAAATATTTTCTGAGCTGCCATCCCATCAGCACTAACAGCTTGACCTCGCACCCCCATGGTATATAGGATACACCTGCCTTTAAAATGTGTGAACCGAATTTTATCTGCAGTGATTTTTCTCTTTATCCTTTGATCTGTCACTATTTCTTCACAACGTCAAATGCCTCAGAGCTTGGCTTGAATGGTGATCAAACTCAAAGGCACACAGTTTTGGGTCTGATCCTGAATCTACACAATCAATAATCTTTTCAATTCAGACTTAAACTCTGCACTTTGCCTGGCAATAGTGAAGTGTGGCCATCACTAAAGCTCTGCTTTGTCCTTTAAGCTTTTAAAAAATGAACATAATGAGGCTATAAAGAAATGAAACAGATTTCTTGTACCAAGCGTACCAGAAATACATGCATTTAATGAAACATGTCCCTGTTGTGACCCCTTGAGAGTTTAAATACTTTCTTGGAGCTGTTGTCATTGCCCGGAACACTATTTTGGAAATCCTCCTTGGCAATGACTTCAAACATAGTTTCCTGGATCTGTCAGAAAATCAACATCACCAATTTATTTTTCACAGGACATGCAACTGGCCTAATGCATTTTCTTCCTCTCATTCCCTTTTTCTCTCTACTTAGACTTGTCCTCTCGTGCACTCCTCTGCCTGTTGATTCATTTTCATTTAATGAACATTCATTTAAAGATAAGCTCTGTGAGCAGGGCTTCCCTACACCTGTGTTAAATTGCACTGTCAAGTGTTTTGCTTTCTACCTCCAGCCTGTTGTCTAATTTCTGAAGGGAAAATACTGGCAATGGAGCTTTTCTTTTCTAGGTCAATCCTCACCTCATTTTGTGTATCTTACTGTTGATTTGATTTTTTTTTTTTTCTTTTCTGTTTGCTTCTCTGAGAAATGGGCTAGGACCAAACCTCTTTAATCCTGCATTTGGGGGACTGAGTGTACCAATGGACAGTGCGTTAGGAGACGGCTGACTGACACACGTGCATCTGACTACATCATGCCCCTGATTGGGAATCATGAATCACCAGAAGGCACTGGATCATCAAATCTGGATTCAAATTCTATTTCTTTAACTTCGCTGCTGGGCACCATGTCTATTTATTTTATTTCCAAGTGGACCTCTCCCCGAATGGCCCATGGGGAATTCAATTCAACATATCTAAAACAAAACAGACTTTATCTCTATAGCACCATGGTTCCTCTATATTTAACACTTTGATTATTTAAAAGAAAAAAATTATTCTAGACACTGTTTTGTTTCTCCTTCATCTAGCCAAGCATTACCAACTGCCAGAGAATCTGCTTCTTACCTAGTTCTTGAATGTGCCCAGGCTCTCTCTCCACTGAGATTTTCCTTCTCACATGCTGGATGTTTTAGCATTTTAGATCCTCCTACTCCCAACCTTATCTCTCTCCAATCAACCCTGCATGGGGCCAGAAGGATGATCTTTCTGAAAGACAAACTATTCATGTCACTCTATAGTCTAAAAGTCTTTGTTGCTTTTCATGGCCTTCAAGATAATTTTCACACTCTTGCCATTGCTTATATTAGCTTATCCAACGCTTTTTTCACTAAATCAACTAAGCTCAACCAAGAATGAACCCATGTCAATATCTTCTCTCTTCTTATCCTTAGTCTGTTTGCAATGGTCTTCAGTGTATTACCATAAACTGTGATTCATTTCTATCACAGTATTATCACTCCATAAACTGTTTTCTTGGGGAGACTTTACAATCTTTGAGGACTGGGTTATCATTCAAGTGATTCATAGCACTTGTGGTAGGCTAAATAATGGTCCCCTCTCAAAATGTCCGTGTCCTAATTCCCCAAAACTATGAATAGGTTATATCAAATGTCAATGAGCAAATAAAGTAGCATATGGAATTAAAGGTACTAATCAGCTGACTTTAAAATAGAGGGATTATCTCAGTTTATCCAGGTGGGCCCAGTGTAATCACAGGGTACTTAAAATATGGAGGGGGCAGGGCAGAAGTGAAGGTCAGTGATTCCCTGTGAAAGGGACTCCACAGTTACTGGCTTTGGAGATGGAGGAAGAGGGTCTTGAGCCAAGGAATACGCATGGCCTCCAAGAGCCATAAGAGACAAGATAACAGAATTTTTCTTTGCGCCTCAAGAAAGTAATGTGGCTCTATCAAAACCTTGATTTTTGCCCAGTGAAACTCATTTTGGACTTCAGACCTCAGGAACGTAAGATAATGAATTTGTGTTGTTTTAATCACTAAATTCATAGTAATTTGTTACAGCATCCATAAATAACACATACATCACCTCATTCAACTACCTCATTGGTTCAGAAAATAATATATATTACTAATACTAACTCCTAATGAATAAATAATAATATACTCTAAAAATATATGCTACTACTATACATTTTTATATGAATAACATTTCCTTCATTTATGTTTGTTCATTTCATAAACTCGAGGTTCACATAAGGCTTAAGACATCAGAGATAAGATATATGGATATAAGATTCAAGAGCAGCAATGCTTAAAAATACATTGCTCAATGATTTTTTTTAAAGTTTTAAGTGGTTAGCCATACTATATGGACAAGAAATAAAGAAGACAGAGAAACACAAAGAGAATAAATGGTGGCATGAAAATGGATCACAAGTCACATGAGCACTTAATCATTTCAATTCCTAAGAAGTAAATCCATTGCAGACTGGAAACCTACCAAAGACCAGACTGAACCAAAATGACCTTTGCTGGTTAGTTCTAGAAGAAATGGCTACAGTTAGTCTAGACTATTCCCTGATACCAAAATCATCTTACAAAGCCCAGTCTAATCCCTCTGAATTAGTTAATATAGGCTAGATTGAAGAAAAAAATAAACCTCAAAATTTTTTTATCTTAAAGAACAACAATGATTTTTCCTCATGTAATAATTGAGGGCAATGGGGCAGCTCTCACAGTCATCCAGGGATCCAGAAGGATGATTCTTTGCCTTCTATAGGAGACTCCAAGGTCATCCTGGTGTTCAGTAGATGAGTGAGCCAGAAAGAGAAAGATTGTGAAGTGTGTGGGAGAAGTTTGTATGCTGGGCTTCAAGTGGCATATACCCACTCCCACTAAAGGGACCCTGGAGCACAGACACACTTACATACAAGGGAGTCTGGTAAATAGTCTGGCCTGTGCCCGTGAAGAAGGAAGAAAAAGTTAGTGGACAGCTAGCAGTTCCTGACACAACTTTATCGCATAAAAGAACAGATTAAGGACTGAGACTGGTGGGAGAGATGAGGGTCCAAAGAAATTGAAATGATGGAGGAATTTCTGAAATTAGTTTGAGAAAGAGTGAGCTGTAACTAACGATCTCGGACATCTCTCTGAAGATCCCCAGAGCATTTAGTGGCTAGACTTCCTCCCGTTTCCAGCAAAGGGCTCTAATAATCCACATGTGTGAAGGGTCAGGTCTCCTTTTCACAAGAATACTTCTCCTGGATGTCATAACTAAAATTAGAACGATGATATATGGATAAGTAATGCTGGGTCAGGCTACCCATCTTACAGGCCCTCCTTAGAGAGTACTTGCCCTCTTATTAAAAACAAAAACAAAAACAAACCTGATTCCCTTGTTTCCTCTGGAAGAGGTAGAAATTGAAAGACTGTAAGAGCTCTTCTATCCCCACTCCTATTTTTAAGGCTACAGATGTGTCCCGTGGAAGTAAATCTAACATAACCCTGCTGATGGCAGTTGGAGGTATGGTGTGAAGAGGTAGAGGAACTATCTTCTTCACAATGATGCCTCCTCCATGAAGCCCCCTACGTTTCTCCATTTCACTTACTCTTCAAAGTCCATCAACTGGCAATTCCCTTGGGCTGTGACCTATTGGCTTCAACTGAAAAGTTACTCCAGATCTGGCTAGTGGCCAGCAGCTTAGGCTAGGGCTGGGAAATGGGACCCCCTAAATTTATCTGGATTAAAGAATGAGTCAGGCAAGCATCAAAGAGCCCCATGCATGCTAGAAATCAGAATGCCACGGAATCAGAACACAGGCCCAGGAGTTTGTAGCTCTTAATGTTCAGAGCATAATGAAAGAGCTTCACTTTAGACAAGTGGTTAACAACAGATCAAGGGAATCCGGGTTCCTTTCAACAGCCACATTGTGGGCAGCCTTGGGTTTACAGGGGTGGGCAAGTAAAAGTGCCATTACCCTGAAAACAGTGATCTGCAGAAGCACTTGAAATATGTCTGAATGAGGAGTGAGAACACGAATGTCATTTTACATTTTACATTTGGGAGTCGAAGAGAATTTTACAATTAGCTGTATCTTGGTGCAAATCATCTCATCAAATTGCTTTTCTCCTAGTATCTACCTGAGTTCAGCCACCCTGGGCAGTAAAGAAAAGGGTGAGAACACAGAAGAAGTCAGAGTCAATGATAAAAAACACAAGTGACCAGAAACAGTGATGAGAAGGAAAAAAACAAGAACTGTTAGTTTTATTAAAAGAAGGGCCTATGGATAAGATGCTACCCACTGGCCTCTAGGGATTAACCTTTTTTTAAAAAGATTATTTATTTATTTATTTATTTATTTATTTATTTATTTATTTATTTGAGAGAGGGAGAATGTGTACACAGAAGTGGAGGGGGAGAGAAAGAGGGAGAAGTAGGCTCTCCACTGAGCAGGCAGCCCAATGCAGGGCTTGATCCTTGGACCCTGGAATCATGACCTGAGCTGAAGGCAGATGCTTAACCAACTGAGCCACCCAGGCACCCACAGGAATTCACATTTACATGAGGGGAATACATACTTAAACGGGTGTCTATGCGAGGTGATTAAATAAATAAACGCTATAGCCTTCATTCCTTAGAGACCTCTCTCGGGGGTTAGAGAATGGGAACCAACTCGGCCACTAGAGTGAGTTCTCATTAAGGAGACATATCAGACTAGCTTATTGTTCACCAAACTGTATCTCTCTTGCTCCTAGGCTAGCAGCTGCATTGCCCAGCACCCCTCCCAGCTATGCAAGGCCATACCTGAGTTCTGGTCAATGAAATGTGAGCGGAAGTGCTGCAGGACCCTTCCACACCCACCTCTGAAAGGCATCCTGCTGGCTCTCCCACGCGTTCTCTTTCCCCTTGTGGACAGCCAGTTGCAAAGATCCAGCAGGATCTAGAGGTGAGGCTCTAGGGGATGGCAAAGTCACTGTGTGAAAGGCATCTGAGTCTCAGAATGGCTCATTCTATGGAGCAAAGGGCTGTCCCTTAGCCTCACTAACCTGCAGTGGACTGAAACAGTCACAAAAAAATCAACCTTTATCATGTTAATCCACTGAGCCGCTCTGGCAACACTTATTACAACAATTGTCTATCTCGACAAATACGGGTATCTTAGGGACGTCTCATGATGATCCATTTATGTTGCCTCCTTTATGGTCATGAATGTGTCTAACTTAAAGACATAGTTGCTCAAAGCACATCTTAAAATATGTGCCTGAAAAGGAGAAGCTGGAAATACCCACATATGCATAATAAGCTTCTATTTTAGAAAAAAAAAAAAAAAAAAGATTTGGGATTCTGATTGTTTTAATACAAGACTCCTGCAATAGTCTTCAAAACTGATTTTAAGCAGCACTTTAAAAAGAAATGAAAAATCATTGGTAGCTTATAATGGGGCTTGGGGAAGAGGAGGAAATGAAATAAAAAGATATCCAAAGTTACTTAAATTGATGCACATTCTTACACGTAGCTAGAAATGGATAGAACCTCATGTCAGCCTTTATAGTCTGTGGGTTCTCTCAGATGAAGTAACATGCTGTGAGAAAGAATTGCAAAGGAAATGACAAGAGCAGATGTTTGCTCAAGACAACTGGAGATTTTCTGAAAGCATCAAAGCACGCAGCCTACAAGTTATCACCAGCCAGGCGGATTGTAGCGAGTCACAAGCCTCTAGATTTGCATCTTGAACAAAGTTGGTCTCTTCAAGAGTAATCTCATTATACTCAATAATGAAAGAAAGTTAGCTGCTCTCTGCGCCACCTTTAACTTAGACCGTAAATTTTCACGCGCATAAAGACATAATGGTCCATGCATGTTTCAATCTGGGGCAACTTCCCATACAAAGCACACACAACAGTCTGGACCCTGATTGTGATGCTCAGGACCTCAAAAGAGCAGCAGGAAGCCCTGTCACCCCCTTCTAAGGTTTACCCCACCCCTGTTAAAGGTCCACTATCACTATGTTGCTTATGAGTAGGGGGAATACAGAAAAATTCGATGTGGTTCAGTCCTAGTTTAATGCACTCACTGCCACAGAAATTCCACAGGCTGCTGAACAGAGACAGGGGATGACCCAGGAGTCCAGAATACAAAGTGAGGAGGAAGATTCATCCAGTTCCGAGCTGGACATTTAAATGTGCCTCTCTGTGCCTCAATTTCTTCAAATTTTATTTTATTATTTTTTAAAAAAATTTTATTTATTTATTTGACAGAGAGAGATCACAAGTAGGCAGAGAGGCAGGCAGAGAGAAAGGGGGAAGCAGGCTCCCCGCTGAGCAGAGAGCCCGATGCGGGGCTCGATCCCAGGACCCTGAGATCTTGACCTGAGCCGAAGGCAAAGGCTTTAACCTACCAAGCCACCCAGATGCCCCAATTTCTTCAAATTTTAAATAGAAATACTTCCTCATAGTGTGTTTAAGAGAAGTAATATAATGAATGTATTAGTACTAAGGACTTCGGAAAGACCATCAAACACAAAGTAAACTCTGTGCCACCTGCTATCATCATCATCATCATTGGTAGATCAGGAAAGGTCAGGAAAAAAAAAGTAGTAGATAAGCCAATCCCCGATTTTAGTGGCAAATATAGATCCCTTGCTCTGTGGTTCTTTGAGTGATGCACCTGCTACACTGGACAGGATGCTTGGAGTTAACTGTTCTTTGATACCCCAAAGCCTTTCACAGCCATGTGGATCCAGATTCCCAAGGGCATGTTGCATTGCTTTGCCTGGGTACCTGAGCACTTCTCTTCTCTGCCAATACTCCTGGCTGTAGGACTTTCCTCAGGCAGTCTCTCTGAACCAGCTCTTAACCTCACTTACTCCCTCTTCTGACCCAAAATCATGGGCCTTGCCTACTGTTCCATTGGTATAACCTTCCTGGGACTTCCTTTCAGGAATTTATTGCCCTTCTCTGCCGCTAGGCTTGAGTCCAATCTATTTCGGAATACACAGGAGGAGCTGAAAAGTATCTGCTCCTACTTCCCAGAAAAAAATCCTCAGGTTTTAGGGCTCAGTCAGTTAAGAGTCTGCCTTCAGCTCAGGTCATGATCCCAGCGTCCTGGGATTGAGTCCCACATTGAGCTCCCAGGTCTGCCTGGAGTCTGTTTCTCCCTCTGCCCCTCCTCCCACTCTGTTCTCTCAATCTCTCTCTCTTTCTCTCTCAAATAAATAAAAAAATCTTAAAAAAAATCCCCAGGATTTTATGAAAATTGGTATATCCCACAGCAGAGCTATACAAAAATGAAGTAAGTTTAAAACAAAACAAAACCGTAAGTCTAAACCAGTCCAGAATTTTCCAAAGAAAATTCCAAAGAAAATTCTGATGAAATCAAGACAGGCCACTCAAGATTTGCTCCAAAAGTGTTAGGAAATATTTGTTTCTGGTTTGCATGAATCACTCATCACTCATAAAAAATATTGTTAAGCATTTAAATCACTCATAAAAATTTTTTATGAGTCATCACTCATAAAAAATATTGTTAAGCATTTAAAAATATAAATTTATATATTCTCTATATATAGAATCATTTATAGTGCTATATATAGTACTATATGATACTATACTATATATAGTATCATTTTTCTCTTTAACAAAATAAGATTTCCTCAAAGTATATCACAGTATTTATTTAGCTATGTTCCAATTACTGAGCAATATAATATCTTTAAAACATTATTTAAATATATATGCTAGGGGCGCCTGGGTGGCTCAATTGGTTAAAGCCTCTGCCTTTGGCGCAGGTCATGATCTCAGGGTCCTGGGATCAGGCCCCCGAATTGAATCAGGCTCTCTGCTCAGCAGGGAGCCTGCTTCTCCCCCTCTCTCTGCCTGCCTCTCTGCCTACTTGTGATCTCTCTCTGTCAAATAAATAAATAAAATCTTTCTAAAAATAAATAAATAAATACATATGCTATTAGTAAACATACACACATAGTTTAATATATTTAATATTTTATTTAATAATATAACTATACAAGTACATGCATACTTATACATAATTATTGAATCACAAAAGTCAAATAATTTTAGCTAGTACCTAAATGTATTCAAGTAAAATATTTTACTATTAAATATTTTATAATACATTTCCATATTTACATATTAATGAACATCAATATGTAAGTTCAATAAGACAGTCTTTAAAATATTCTATAAACTTCTGTGTGTTCGGGTGTGAGGTATGTGATTACATTGAGAACACACTTTAAAAAAAACTTGGGTCACCTGGCTGGCTCAGTAGAGTGTGCAGCTCCTAATCTCAGGGTCATGAGTTCAAACCCTGCATTAGGCAAGGAGCCTACTTAAAAAACAAAAACAAAACCAAAACAATTCTAACCAATGATATTCACAATTAATATATGTGAGCTCCATAAACAGAAACAGTAACTGATTCACAATTTTATTGCCTCAGAATAATAGAGGTTTTTAAGTGTACTTTTTGAATCTAAAGCAATTTAAATGAAAAATCTACCTTTATTGAATTGGTACAGTGAGTTTAAAAAAAATACAACTCAGTAAGATAAATTGCCATCTAGGTGGATGTGTCTGATACAGGCTCTTCCAATCTCACTAAAATAACTATGGACACTAAAAAAATTAAAAAAAAAAAACAAAACGAAAAACAACTAATCTCAACTAAAGGAAGTACTAACCGTAATCTCCAGGATCTGGAGAGAATTTTTAAAGGGCTTATGGCCGTATACTTGCTGGAGTTCCCACAAGAAAACAAAACCAGAACCAAACCCAAAACAAAACAAAAAACAAATAAACCAAAACCTTCTACTCAACTGAAATGCGGCCGACAAAACTGCGGGTCCGCCCTCTGCTGTCTGCCTTCCTAGACCCCATATTTGCCAACCACTACCTTGAAGACATGACAGAGTTTTGACAACCTCAAAACTGAGTAGTTGGGCGTTGAGGTCAGCTGGGGGGTGCGCAGCAAACAGTGTCTTGCTGATATCCGTCTACGTATACTTGAGTATGATTACATCTAAGATGACATTAGTGCTTACAATCTGAGGTGATTTGCGAATTCAGCAAGAAAGGGGCAGAGTTACCTCTAGTACATTAGGAAATGCACAAACCTCCACAGACACACAGGGAAGTGGGTGGTGCACATGAACATCATTTCATTTTAAGAAATGCCAGGAAGAAAAGAATTGTTGAGAAGTCGTGTCTATTGCACAGCCGCTGCCTTTTGAGGCAACGAGAATCGTCTCCGTGGGCAACCACTACCATGCCCAGCCCACCCCGGGGGCACCCCTTCACAAATCCAGTGCCCTGCCGCCCAACTCCTGTCCACTCCCTTGCCCGAGGCAGTGCCCTGGATGCTGTCTGAGCAGAGCCACTAAGTTCCCTTGACATCCTGAAGAACTATGGACCCCAGCTGGCTGGCTCGCAGAGGGAGCAGAAGAAAAGATCCCACTGCAGAGCAGTCATGTTGCAGAAAAGCAGAGCCTTCCAGACAAGAGAACGGGGCTCAGAGCTCTGTGCATTCCCCTGGGCTCTGCTCAATCTGTGGGAGACCAAACAAAG
>CM053614.1:19626310-19660782 GCA_028646535.1 Procyon lotor | reverse complement strand
ACTCCTAGACTCAAGAAATGAACTAAGGGTGGCCGGGGGGGTGGTGGGGTAGGGATAGGGTGGCTGGGTTGTGGACAATGGGGAGGGTATGTGCTATTAAGTGCTGTGAAATGTGTAAGCCCGAAGATTCACAGACATGTACCCTGGGGCAAATAATACATTATATGTTAATAAAAATTAATTTAAAAAAAAAAAAAAAAGAAAGCTAAGAGAGCACTGCTTCTTAAAATGGCAAAGAGGTCCTTATCATAAAATGCTACAATCAGAGTTTTAATGTGGTTATTTTAGATGAGGTGCATATATTTTTTAACTCACCATGGAAAAACCACCTCAAAAGGAAAATCTAGAAGAATTAAGTCATGTTTTTAAAATATCACACTCCCTATGAATCAAAAAAATAAAAACTAACCTTCAAGGTATGACCATACCCTCAGAAAAAATTCCATGTTTTAATACAGCATTCCTATTACAAAAATTATATTAATAAATCATAAGAACTATTAAATGTTACCTAAGATTATAAATTTTTCAGACTGGAAAGCTATAGATTTATTAATAACAAGGAAATTTGGTCAGTGTTGCATAGAATAGAGAATGAAATTTTCCAATTTAGATAGTATTACTACTTTACTGGGACATCATAACTACTGCCCTAAAGCTAAAAATTTTATAATTAGTAACATAAAAATAAATTAACATTTTTGGCATCTAAAATTACTCAATAAAACATGAAATATATTGATATTATCTGATATATCCAATATCTGATATATTATCTTTCACACGAGGTAGAGGTAATCTAAATTATGTTTCTGTTTTTCAGTTTTACACTTCTACAAACTTGTAATGACAGAGTATAAAAGAAATATAGAACACATATATTTATTCATACTACTTTGTTTTGCTTGTTAAGCTTTAATGCCTATATTTTACCTCCTAATTGAAATGTAAGTTTTTATAGGGCACTATGTTAGTCAAATTCTATCTTTGGCACCTCCTAACATCTTATTCACTATTCTCCACACAGTATACATCCGGAATGATTACATGTCAAATCACACTTCAATTTACCTTAAAATGCTTAGTTACAAAGGGATGGTCATATGTATTGATTTACTTTATCCAAGACAGATGACTTGTCTGTAATATGCTGTTATTGTTTTCACTCTTTATAACTCCATCTGCAGGAATATTTTGTTGGGCAAACAGAACATTTGCATTTGAATTTTAAAGTGTTGAAAGGCATACATTCCTAGCTACTAGCCCCATCTTCTGTGGTCTTATCTCCTTCTAGTTTCATATATTTATGTTACCTGTTTAGCTCATACACTCTAAAAAGATCAAATTCCTTGGCTTGGATAAAGATTTTATAATCAAGACCAAATAATACATTTGATGGTAAATTACTAGAATTATAACCTAATAACACAGCAAGGAACTACAATGGGTCTCTTTTGTCTACAATAGCAGGTCTAAATTATCCTACCTGATTTTCACTAATATCCATATTCTCATGCCAAAATGTTAGTAAATCTTACTTCTCATTACTCACCAACAAAAATATTTACAATATTATGTCCAGTTTTTTACACATATATTTCTTATGATGCTAATTAAGAACTTATGAAGTTTTTCCTATTTTCTCCAATTGTGGAAATATTGTTTAATCTTTCTCTTCCCTTTAGTTTTGTTTCAAGGGAAAAAAAAAAGAAAAAGAAATACAAATACAATTGAAGAATTGTGAACTTTTTCCAATTCCTCTCCCTCTCTTCCCTGTTTCCCAGAGATACTTATAATTTCTATGTATGTTTTTATTCATTTTATATATATGTCTGTGTCTATAAAAATATATCCTATGTATTAGTGTTTCTATAATATTATTATAGTTTATAATATTTTAGTTAACATATGTTATACTATAACATATAGTATATGTTATATACTATATATATATTATAGTTATACTATAACATATGTTATACTATACAGCAGCTAGTTTATAAACTTAAATTTTCTAGATGTATCCAGGTAGGTATTTATTTTTTTTTAAAGATTTTATTTATTTATTTGATAGAGATCACAAATAGGCAGAGAAGCAGAGAGAGGGAGACGGGCAAGCAGGTTCCCCACTGAGCAGAGAGCCCAATGTGGGGCTTGATCCCAGAGCCCTGAGATCATGACCTGAGCTGAAGGCAGAGGCTTTAACCCACTGAGCCCCCAGGTACCCCCAGGTAGGTATTTCATACTAAATGGTAAAAGATAGAATTCTTTAAAACTAAGATAAATAAAAAGCAAGGATGCTTGCTTTTGCTACCTTTATTCAACATTGTACTGGAGGTCCTAGCCAGTATTACAAAGCAGAAGGAAAAACTGAACTATACACACACACACACACACACACACACACACACACACACACACAGAGGAAAGAAGTAATACTACATTTGTGGACAATATGATTTTTCATGTAGAAAAGCCTAAAGAACCTACAAAAAATAGCTAAAATATGAGTTAATAATGGTTGCTTCATAGAAAATTTACTACCTGATTTCAAAACCTAATATAAAGCTATAATAATTAAGACAGTGTGATATTAGCATAAACATAAACATAGGAATCTACTGAACAAGATAGCAAGTCCAGAAATAGACTCATACATATGTGTTCAAATGATTTTCAGCAAAAGGATATTCAATGGGAAATGGGTAGTCTGTTCAAAAATGATGGAGAAACAAAAGGATAAACATATTTTTAAAAATGAACCCCAAACCTTCCTTATACCATATTCAAAAATGACCTTCCTATTGATCATAAACTTAAACGAAAGAGGTAAAACTATAAAACTCTCAGGAGAAAATTTTGGTAATCTTGAGTTAGACATAAATTTCTTAGCTAGGATAAAAAATAGTAAGATTTATAAAATAAAAAGTTGATTAATTGGCCTTCACTAAAGACACTATAAAAGACACTATAAAAATGAAAAGAGAATATATTTATATTATATATATAACATATAAAAATATGACTTTTTTCTAGAAAAATGAACTTTTACAACTCAACAATAAGGAATCAGTTGAGTTTTTAAAATGAGTAAAAGAAGAAACAAAGAAGATATAGAAATGGTAAATTAGCATACAGAAAAATATACAGGATGATTAATTAATCAGAGGAATGCAGACATGCAGAGTAGATTCACAATGAGAAATCATTATATACCCATTAGTAGGGTGAAATTAAAATGACAGACATTATCAAGTATTGGAGTGGAGTGGAGGAATACAGAATGGCGCAGTCACTTTAGAAAAGTTTGACAGTTTCTTATAAACTCAAACATATTCTTGCCGTATAGTCCAGATATTCCACTCTCAAGTGTGTGCCCAGGAGAATCAAAAACATATGTTCTCACAAAGAGTTGTACTTGTATGTTTGTAGAAGCTTTATGCATATTGGGAAAAAAGCTAAAAATAATCCAAATTCCATCAACTGATAAATGGAAACACAAACTGTGGTATATTCATGAAAAAAGAAGGCAGTGAACTACAGGCACAACAGTATGGGTAAATTTCCAAGCTTTATGCTAAGTAGAAGAAGCCAGATACAGAACTTGCAAAATGTATAATTCCCCTTCCTATTAATCTTTGAAAAAGCAAAAATATACTGACAGAAAGCAGATTAGTGGTTTTCAGGGAAAGGGATTGTGGGGAGGGGGTTGACTGAAAGGCAGGAAGGAACATCTGGATTAATGAAAATGTTGTACGCCATGACTGTGGGGGTGTTTATACGATTGCATATAGTTGTAAAAGAAACACATCAAATCATACACTTAAAACTAATTGACTTTATTGTATGTGTATTTTACCTCAATGAAGCTTACTAGGTAAAAAATTACTGGGCTAGAAGGAACCTTAATACCCATTTCTCAACCTCAAGAAAGTCATGGATATTAATATCCAAGGCTCACACATGATTATAGTGAGTTTTCAAAAGATTTTCCTTCACTTCATATTTATTTTATTCATTAGCTTCCAAATCTTTGAGACAACTTTTTTTTAATTTTTTCACTTTGTTATGTAATATCTACCCCCAGTGGGCTTGAACTCACACCCCCCTAGATCGAGTCACATGCTCTACTGACTGAGCTAAGCCAGGTGCCCCAGAAACAACCTTGTTTGGTTTTTATTTTGTCTCACATCACTTGCATGCCTACAGAAAACTACCTCCATGATTCCCAGTACTCTATTGAAATTATAAAGGTTCTTTGTTTTCTTTTTTAAACACGTTTTTTTTTTTTTTCACTAACCAGTTTTCCTCTGCTTCTATAACAGCAGTTATCATTAACTGCTGATAAACCAACCATTCAGGTGGTTACCAAAGTAACTACCATAATCCCCTCAGTCATTAGGGCTGCACCTCCAGGTTAAGTAAATTTCCAGGACTTGAGTCCTGGCCCCACCGCTTGACTAGGTAAGTGAATCTGTGCTTCAGTTTCCTCATCTGCAGAAATAGGGCCAAAAATTGTTCCTATTTCATTGGATTATTTTGAGGATTAAATGAGATAATACACAAACGGTACATAAAAATATACCTGGCACGTCATAAGGACTCAAGAAGTGTTAACATTTCTATTAGCCTCATATTTTTCCATTGAAATTCTGGAAGAAATAAAAACAATGCTATTCGATTAAGTACCAAATTTGATTTTTAAATCCAGGAATTATATACAACTGTAATTTCAAAAGTCAACAGAAAAGTCATCTTCTACTTCTCAATGTTTTAGGGCTTATTTTTTGTTATTGTTGTATTCTTAATTTCCTGGTTCATGTTACAATGGAGAAAAATGAGTTAAATATTATGTTAAAAGGATATTTCTTATGTCTATTATATATATGTATGTTTGCATTATGCATGTGTGTATGTATGTATGTATTTTAATTTATCTTAACCTAAATTTTAATTTGGAATTCTTTAAAGGACTTGGATTGGAGAAATTATTTGGATAGGAAAACTAGGAATACACAAGCCCTGCCTTGGCTTAACCTATCCTCCTACTATAAAAGCCTCCAAGGAAACAAATGTATGTGTAAAGTAAGCAAAGGAAGTCCTTTATTATTATTAGATTGGGTTGGATTAGATGAGATTGCATGATTAGCTGTGACATTGGCTCAAGATCCATGGTAGAATTCTACAAACTAGGGGAGATGATATAATATGGAAGGATCCTTGTCCTATGTCAGCTAAGAAAATGAACCAGTTACACAAACAAGGCCCAGTTTTGCCTTGAAGTAGGCCAACCTGCCCCAGTCCTTCTCAGACCAGAATAGTGATCTTTTGTCAACAGTCCCATATAAGAAAGCACCTCTACAGATTGAAAGCTAATGGCCCTGGCCTGTTGAGTGAGATCATCCCAGCCCCTCGTTATTACTGCTCCTTCAGGGAATCCTTCACTAAGAGCCTTGTTCACTTGCTTGTAACCAAAGAATGACTCCACCCAGGAACACAACAGTCAAAGCTCAAATCTGATCCATCCAAACCAACCTCTTTCTCCTGGGGGGGGGGGGGTTACTCAATGATAATAGAGAGTGCTGCAAGTTTACTTTCCATATAAGTCACAGCAGTTGTTAAAATTGCTGTGAGAATTAAAAAGTGACTAATTATAATTTGATATAGTTTGCTATAGTATCCTTGCCAACTACTGATATTATAATCTGGGAAATATTTGCAAGACAAAGTATTTCTTCAATGTTTAGTAGTATCATGTTCACAATGTGAACTTCTAAGAAAATACTTTTAAAATCAGCATTTCCCAATGACAATGGAATGGTGTACAAGCTTATGTGGAGGACAGGTCTAAACCCTAGAAGAATAGCTACATTTGGTTTCCATGGGTTTCTACAAAGTGCTTACACTACATATTGTGGCCTTTTGAGAATTTGGGGGAAATAACAGACTTTATAGTAAAAAGGATCTGATTCCAGTGACAGAAGAGAAGAATTCAGCACGGTAGTGACAAAATACCTCTTCCTTAAGACTTTTGTATCAGTCTTTTCCTAGATTCTTATCTTTCTCATAATTTCTCATAAAGTATCACTTTAATGGTGATGTCACCAACTTCTCTATCTATTCAGTCCCACCCTCCTCCCAAGATATCTCTTGTACAGCTTTGCAATACTTCACATTTTGTACTGGTATGTAAATGACTGCTTGCCCCCAAGACCTGCATCCCTGAGAGTGGGGACTACTCTTTGCTCACCACTGCTGGTGATGATCCTAGTAAAGACCAGTACAGATGAGGCATTTATTAGTAATCTGTTGAACAAATATCTTGGTGAATGAATGAATACTGAGCAATTTTAATAGGCTCCCTTCAGAACAATGACTTATTTCAGTTCCTTTTATGCAGGATTAAACACAGAATTGAAAATTCTGGGTCTAGTCTCAATTCCTTGACTTCCTCTCTGTGAGTTTTGAATATTTAACTTAACTTTTATACATCTATTATCAAATGGCATAACAACACCCACTTACTTTCCCTCCCACATAAGACCGTTAGGGCTAATGAGTGGCTATATATATATATATATGAAAGTACTTTAAAATGAGAAGCATTAAGATACCTGGAATTATTATCATAATATGCTACAATTCAAGGTAATTAGCACTAAAAAGACTCAATATGGATAAATTTGAAATTTACCACCAAAAGAAATCTTTCACTGAGATACAAATAGAAATCCTGAGAAATTATTATTAGGGGCTTATTACATATACACATTTGTTTGAATATAAACCTCAAATGACAGAATTATTTTTCACCTCAAATACTAGTAGAATTTTGGCAATATCCAAGTCTGTGATGAGGACAGAAAACAATATACAAAAGTTTTAAGCAACTAAATTTCTTTTCCCAACCAGTATGTAGCTCAATTTATTTGAGCCCTCCAACTCTGCATTTCAAGTGATCTGAACTCATTCTAGAATTAATCAATTTTATGTCTTTGTGACATTGTCTTTGCCAGAAAACTACGAAAAGTCTTTCTAAACACAGTGATTAAGAAATCATATTCCTTGGGGCGCCTGGGTGGCTCAGTGGGTTAAAGCCTCTGCCCCACATCGGGCTCTCTGCTCAGTGGGGAGTCTGCTTCCTCCTCTCTCTCTGCCTGCCTCTCTGCCTACTTGTGATCTCTCTCTCTCTGTCAAATAAATAAATAAATAAATAAATAAATAAATAAATAACTTTAAAATAAAAAAGTAAAATAAAAGGAGATGATAAGAGTGCCCGCCTTGAGGACAACTGTGTGGGAAAACACATTGGATTGAAGCCCCACTGTGGGGCTGGATCCCAGGACCCTGAGATCATGACCTGAGCCGAAGGCAGAGGCTTTAACCCACTGAGGCGCCCCACTCAGGCATCCCTCAAAATGGATTTTAACAAGACCTCAGACAAAGTTCTTCATATTCTTAGAGATGAGGATAGAAATATGAAATATGAAGGTTCCCTGGGATCCAGCCCTGCATCAGGCTCTCTGCTCAGCAAGAAGCCTTCTCCCCCTCTCTCTCTGCCTGTCTCTCTGCCTACTTGTGATCTCTCTCTCTCTGTCAAATAAATAAATAAAATCTTTAAAAAAAAAGAAATAATATTCCTTGATTCACAAAGGGAAGTATTTGAAATCTTAAAAAACTATCACTGGATAATACCATGGCATTCAACATCCTATTCCTAATTCAAACCAAACAACAGAGATGGATGAGCTAATCAGGCATTATAATTTCAAAGAACCCTTGAATGTGCAGGGTTAATTTTTATGTTAGGTTGAATTTCTAAGTAGAGTGCCTTGTGCTATCAAATGAGACTACAAATAACCTAAGCTCAACACATGGACCATTCAGAATGAAGTATCTAAAACTTGTAGTAAATCTCTGAAATTTTAAAATAGTGCATTACACTCATCTGCGAACACATCATGCCTGAGACACCCTAACAATGTAGTAAAGAAGATGAATGTTGACCACTATACTCTGAATATTTCTGATTCTTAGTGTTGTCAATTCTTAAGATGAAAAAAGAAAATAATACAATAGGTAGTGAGGTGGAAACATTTTTTGTTAAATGCCAGCCAAAGTTAACTTAAGTGCAAATGTCATTTGGTTTATCCAAGTCCCTGTTCAAAGATAGGAAGCAATTCAAAAATTCTACTCTTACCTAATCTCTATGAAATTAGAAAGCTTATTTTGACAATGGCAAGGATTTTATAGTTATCCTTTCTTTCCAGTACATCATTTTATTATTTTTTTACTGCTTCCATTTCTATTTAAGAGGAGTGTGTGTGTATATATAACTATGTATGTCTCTGTATATGTGTGCATACTGCTCCACAGTAAACTTAAAAACTCTTGGCATTAGAAATTTGCTTTCTAGTTAGCTCTGTTGAAGAACTTAGAGCTACTCACCCAAAACCGTCCTTGAGTTTGCTAAAGGTGTTACTTAATTTTCATAAATATTTTGTGGGTGGAGTTTACTAGAAAATGTATGGACTGGATATTTAATGCTTCAGTACCAGTGAAGCTCATTGCTATCATGCTCAAAAGCCAAAAGATCACCTCAAGTAATGCAAAAAAAAAAAAAAAATCCAACATGAAATGGTATTTGTTTATTCATACATTAGCGTATAATTGTCCAGAGTAGTATAATTTAAATTTTATATCTGCAGCTCACTTTAAAGACTCCTATGGTTCAAACTGATGAAACACACAACCTGTAAAGGTACAAAAAGCAAATATTAAGCAAACATTGTAATAAAAATCTCATTCTTAAACAATATCTGATAGTTTGTGCCTATATAGAGCATTTTTAAAAAGAAAGGAACGTTTTTTCTCATCCAAAGCTAGTGATTAATTACAGGCTTTAATAGTAGAAAAATGCCATTCCCTTGCCTCACCCCAACTACTTTCTGTGTATAGAAAGTTCTCTCTTTGGTTTTGGTTGAAATATATTGAGTAAGATCAAAAAGATATACTCAACTAATTCTTATTTAAATACTACATGGAAATTCTTATTAAATACTACATGGGACTGAAATGTAGTCTGAAGCTTTTTTACAGAGGGCCAGTATCATTTCAAAAGATAAACATGGGGGTAGATAAATCAGAGAGCACTTATTTCTGGAAAAGCATACAATGTGCAGCAAAACACTGCAAGTTTTCTCAGATGCCACTTAGCATTCTAGAACCTATTGACTCTAGAATTTGTGACAGTTCTGAGATGTTTTTATTTTTTACTATTTTTTATTTTTTTACTATGTTATGTTAGTCATCATACAGTACATCCTTAGTTTTTGATGTAGTGTTCCATGATTCATTGTATTCTTGTAACACCCAATGCTCCATGTACTATGTGTCTTCCTTAATACCCATCACTGGGCTGAGATGTTTTTATTAACAGCTAAATCAGGAAAAGCAAATGTGTTTTCTTCCCTGGTAAAATAAAAGCATTAAATACTAAAAAACAAAACAAAACAAAACAAAAAAAACCGCTAAGTCCTATATTGATGTTTTAGGTATGTTGGAATTATCCTAGAGTACTAGCTGCAAGAGGATGATTTCCTTCTCTTCACTGCTCAGGAAAGAGACTGATGTAATTATGCAATTAAGGAGTATTTTTTCAAGATACTGATTAAAATTTAAATAGTCATAGGAATGCTATTTCCTGGAAGGTGAAATATACTTCAGGAGTCATATTTACTATCCATATGAATTAATTAAGAGCCCAACATCTGGACAGTATAGAAGTTCTATGTATTAATATTTCCACTGGGTAGTTTCTCAATTCGACCTTATTAATTTTATTTATTTCAACATTTTTCAAATATTACATTTATGCCCCTTCAGCCCCAACAATCACAAAAAGAACCACAACAATAATAACACAATTCTATTTGGGCTACAAAGAATGTTTGACTTCACTTCTAATGACACTTAAACAATTGAATCTGATCAAAAGACCTTAAGAAGTTACCTGAAACTGTTTTCTATAATCATTTTCCAAGATTCATTAAAAAATAATATTTTAAAACTTCAATTTTGGCTGATGCCAATACTTAGATAAGATCTCTAACAACAACAACAACAAAGGTAAGTTCAACAACCAGTACTGGAACAACTAGATATCCATGTGCAAAAAAATTAATCTAGACACAGACCTTATACTTGTCAGAAAAATGAACTCAAAATGGGTCATGGACCCAAATGTAATATGCAAAATGATAAAATTCCTGGAAGATAACACAGAAGAAATGCCAGATGACTATGTATATGATGATGACTTTTTAGATACAACACCAAAGACAATCCATGAAAGAAATAATTGATAAGCTTTCATTAAAATGAAAATTCTGGTCTGCATAAGACAATGTCAAAAGAATGAGAAGACAAACCACAGACTGGGAGAAAATATTTACAAAAAGCACATCTGATAAAGGCTAGTATCCAAAGTACACAAAGAATTCCTAAAACTGAACAATAGGAAAATGAACAACCCAATTAAAACATGGACAAAAGATCTGAACAGACACCTCAACAAAGAAGATATTCAGATGGAAGAAAATCGTATAAAAATGTGTTCAACATTATATGCCATTACAAATTAACACCACTGCATACCTATTAGAATAACTGGAATCCAGAACACTGACAACAGCAGATGCTGGAAAGAATGTGAAGCAGTGGGAACTCCCATTCACTGCTGGTAGGAATCAAAGTTAGTACAGCCACTTTGGAAGACAGTTTGACAGTTTCTTGCAAAACTAAATATATTCTTACTTTATGATCTAGAAATCATGTTCTTTGGTATTATCCAAATAATTAATAAAAAGAAAAAAACCTTGTGTCCATATGAAAACCTGCACAGGGATGTTTTTACCAGCTTTGATCATAATTGCCAAAACCTGTAAGCAACCAAGATGTCTTTTAATAGATGAATAGAAAAATAAATACATTGCAGATAAATATACTATAGTACATCCAGACAATGGAATCTTATTCAGTGCTAAAAAGAAAAGAGCAATCAAATGATGAAAAAATGAGGAGTAAAAAAAAAAAAACAAAAAAATGAGGAGTAAGCTAGAATGCATAGTATTAAGTGAAAGAAGCCAATATGAGAAGCCTACATACTACAAAATTTCAACTGTATGACATTCTGGAAAAGGCAAAACTATGGAGACAGTAAAAAGATCAGTAGTTGCCATGGTAGGGGGTAGAAAAGAATGAATAGGCAAGGTACAGAAGATTTTTAGAGCAGTGAAAGCATTCTATATGACATTATACTGGTAGATACATGTTATGATACATTTATCAAAACCCATACAATGCACAGCAAGAATGAACTCCACAGACTTCAGTAGATAATGATGGGTCACTGTAAGTTCATTGATTGTAACAAATACAGCATTTTGTTCTGGATATTGATAGTGGGGGAGGCTGTGTATGGGTGAGGGCAAAAGGTAAATGGGAAATCTCTGTACTTTCTACTCTGTCTTACTGTGAATCTAAAACTTCTATAAGTCTACTATTTTAAAAAATTATGAGAACATGACCAACATGAGAAAATTCTTGAAGGTAGTATTTTCTTTACCACTTTCTAAGAGATTATGGGTATTATACTAAAAATTTAATTTTTCATATATTTTAAACCTCATTAGTAGATATTAAATGTTATTATTTTATAAAATAATTCATTGGGCTTTAAAAATTAAATACTGGATATCTTACAAAGTAAATTTAAATAATTGAATCTAATGTTAATAGAGAGAGATAATGGTGGGAATGTGCTTTACTGCCTCTTTCTCAAAAATTGCAGTGAAATGAAGCCAAACATAAAAGAGTATAGATTACCTAATTTCATTTAGATGAGTACAAAGCAGGCCACCTTAGTGTATGCTGTTAGAAGTCAGGAAAGCGATGGAGAGGGAGCACAAGAGGGTTTTGTGGGTCCATCTGAGGATTCTGGGGTTTGGTTGGGTGTTTGGAGTATTGATTTGGGTGTTTCAGTTTGTGAAAATTCATGGAGCTATAGACTATATGCAATGCTTTTTTAAAAGTAAAAAAAAAGGCAGTAAACATAGTTCTTTAAGTTTTGATTGAAGCAAAGAGAGATAGGAACAAGGATGTATACATTTTTACATAAGCCTGCAGTTAATATAAGGATAGAGAATAAAAAGGAAGTTAAGAGAGCTTCAAGGACCTGAGAGGAATGGCCTTTACGATATTATCACTCAATAGGTTGGAATTTCTTAGAGTTACTCAGAAACTAGTATAAACCCTAGGGACACCTATTTAAGCTAGACAGCCAGCAAAGAAAAACATAAGATCTGGAGAAAGTTAGACCTTTCTTAAGCAGGATTAAGAGTGAGGTAGGAGGGCACCTGGGTGGCTCAGTGGGTTAAAGCCTCTGCCTTCGGCTCAGGTCATGATCTCAGGGTCCTGGGATCGAGCCCCGCATCAGGTTCTCTGCTCAGCAGGGAGCCTGCTTCCCCCTCTCTCTGCCTGCATCTCTGCCTACTTGTGATCTCTCTCTCTCTGTCAAATAAATAAATAAAAAATCTTCAAAAAAAAAAAAGAGTGAGGTGGGAATTAGTAAATATCTTTCTGGGAGACTTTCACCACATCCCTTTTACCTGCCAAAATGTGTATTTTCATTTCTGTTCAAATTACTTTTAAAAATGGATAGGGCTTATGAACTGAACTAATTCTATCATGTAAAGTCCATTCTCTGAACGGTTTGTACAATGTACAATCATTCTAATTGAGTTGCATGTGACCTATGACCTGCAGCTAAATTCTTCACACAGAAAAATGAATGAATGAATGAATGAAATAGAATTCCTTGCACACGTCATAGTTCCTCCTCCACAGTCTCTGATGTCAAAGTGAGTTTCTGAAGAGTTTCTTAAGCTAGGAGATATACTTTATTCTAGAACACATTCTCTGAACGCTATTTCAAGCTACAGCTTCTACCCCTATATCTATTAGGTCATTTTACTCTGGACAAAATGGACTAGTATGTCCCCTTATTCCAATACCTCACCCTACAGTGCTAATAAGAAATGATGGGTTCAGAAGGTGACTACAAAAGAAGAGTGAAGAAGTGAACTAAAAAACTAAATAATCCTTAAAAATAGATTCATTATGCCTGGAAGAAATAAATTCATTACAGACAACACAGTAGCACTGATTATAGGAGATTTATCAGATGCTTTGATATCTAAGATTTATAGGGGAATGTGTATGAGTTAGTGTGGTTTGGGGAGTAAATTCAGGAAACATATACAGAGGCTTTATTCTTGTCAGGTGGCAGAATGAAAAAAAAAATAGGTTACCATTTCTTGGTAATGTGCCAGGCACGGTGCTAAGCCCTTCAGGGTGAATCATTTCATTAAATACTCACAAAAACACTGCAAGGTACGTATGATTATTATTCCCAAAGATGAGAATATCAAGGTATATAAAATGTAAGTGACTTAACCAAGGATTTACCACTTAAAACTGGACTTTTAGTTCATCTCTGTATCAACTCGAAAGCTCATGCTTTTAGCCACTTGTCACTATCATGAACAGTGAATGATCACAAGGGCAAACAGAGGATTATTGGGAAGAAAAGAAGGTAAGAGGAATGGAAAAGAAGTGTAAGACACAAAGGAAAATAAAGAAAGGAAAAGAAGCGAAAAAATGGAAGAGGGACAAAATACAAATAGCACAATGCCAATATGTAACAGACAATAAATGTTTGTTAAATGAATGTGCATGGCATTTGCAAGTAAATATCATAAGTACACACTCTATAAATATTTTTTAAATTAAAATTTGGCCATTGTTCTCTTAGCTACAGACAAAGGTGTGTATAAGGTTCAAAAGAAAAGTTATTTTACAGTCGTGGTTTTTGAACGTATGCAGGAGACCAAGAAAATTCAAATCCCCAAAGTGTTAACAATTAGGCACCTGAATTAAAAAGAATTTTCTCATTCATATCGCTCACTTTCAAACTAACTTCTTGATTAAACTTTAATGTAATTATAAGAGTTAATAACCTTAAAGAGAAAAATAATCAAGTCTCCATTATAATTTTCGGGTAGATTCTTTCTGAAGCAAAATATCACTTGAAAATAATTACCCTTAATAACATGGGAGCTATTCCATTAAATTCTTTCCTTCGTTAAAAAAAAAAAGTACATAATTTTGAAGGAAACAGAAGAAATAATGAGAGAATAAGTCCCATTTGATCTACTCTACACTCATCAAATGCCCATATCAGCAGTAATGCACTGTCCCAGCTGCTTTGAGAATGTTGTAAAAACAATCACATTTCTGTTCCTATATGGAGAAGCTGATGCTGCTGGAGAAACCTCATTGATTGGGCCATGGCAGAAGCATCATTTCCGACATGTGCCTTGTTCATTCCCATTAGTGATGCTTGTATGTAGTGCTTTTTAATTCTGCATCTTTCTGAAGATTCCCAAGTCCTCAGTCCATCATCTTCATAAGATGATCCATGCACTAATCACTATGGATAAAATATCCCCATATATAATACAGTTTACTTCTCTTTATGAAGCACTTTCTATGTATCATCACCTTACATTTTGATTTCACAAGAACCCTAGAAAATATTATCATCCCTATTTTGCAGATGAGGAAACAATGGTTTAAAGAGGTTTTGGTACTTGACCAAGATCACCAAGTGGTGAGCAGTTAACTGGATTCAAACTGAGGAGAAAGCCTGGGGTTCTGATCACTACGTAAAATACCAACTGTCCAGTATAAACTCCAGAAACTTCCCACTGCCCTAAATCCTCTCTGCTCCCTCATCCTTCATTGAAGGCTTATCTCTGCATCCTCGTATGGACCCGAGGCCAGACCTCAACCCTCAATTACTAAGCCCTCAGCACCTCATCTGTTTCTGGGATTTAAACATTTATTTGTAATTTTTTAGCACATGATGAAGAAATTCAGGAATTATAGGAATATAGAATGAGTAAAAGCAGCCTGATGAATGGATGAAGCTGAGTAGGACCATACAAAGAACTAAGGCAATGCCTTTGATTTGCCTCAAGTTTTTAGTCAATGTTGGCTCATCTTGGCCCACATTTAAGTGTTTATATATTAAGGGAAGAAATGAGATATTAAGAAACCTTGTCCTTTATGACTATAAAAGAAATCAGACTTAAAAAAAAAACCCTCATAGTTTATCACCTTATTCAGTTAGAAAACAGAGGCAGGAACATTTACACTGCTAAATTTCATGGTGACTTGACTTGTAAGATTAATATTTTATAGCCAGCATGAAGTTTCCTTAATCAGAAACTGAAAAATTACCTAATTTCAAATCAGCCTGTTTATCTTTATGTATTCGATATTGCTATATATATCATTCAGTTTTAAAAGAAAATACATAGCATTTCCAGAAATACTTTACTACCTGCAAACCTTCAGCTTCAAAAATAAATTATATAATGTACTTCCAAATTATTAATAATTATTTTCTCAATTTTATTTCAAATTAGGTAATTACCAAAAAGGATGCTTATATTTAAGATTAACACACTTGGCTTTCATCATGTTTGACTTTACTTTATCTCTGTTTACTGAATAGGTAATATTTACTTATTTATTTATTAAGATATTATTTATTTATCAGAGAGAGAGAGATCAAGAGAGTGAGCACAAGCAGGGAGAACAGCAGGCAGAGGCAGGCACTCTGCTGAGCAAGGAACCTGATGTGGGACTCAATCCCAGGACCCTGGGATCATGACCTGAGCCGAAGGCAGACGCTTAACCGACTGAGCCACCCAGGCACCCCAAAATAGGTAATATTCAATCACAAGGAAGTTGTGCAGCATAACTTGTAGAGATGACATTTTTATCAGTTTTTCCCGATATTGACATTTTTTTTTTAAGATTTTATTTATTTGACAAAGAGAAACACAGCGAGAGAGGGAACACAAGCAGAGGGAATGGTAGCGGGAGAAGTAAGCTTCCCGCAGAGCAGGGAGCCCGAAGCGGGGCTCAATCCCAGGACCCTGGGATCATGACCTGAGCCGAAGGCAGACACTTAACGACTGAGCCACCCAGGCTCCCCCAAATATTGACATTTTATATCTCATTTTCAACTTACAGAAGTAGATAAAAAGTAATATAAAGCCAGTAGCAACAATAACATATATACTAAAATAAAGAATTAGCTCCAATAAAGAAATTGTTACAGTTACAAGGAAAGATCATTTGGGGAAGGTAAGATATTTGTCAAAACTCTTGGTCTTTAATCAAAGCCCAGTGTCTAGAACAGAGCCAGCCTTCCAACAATTCTATGTTCCCTTGCTCCCTCCTCCCTTTCTTCCCACTTCACTTGTGTTTTCATTTTTTCCCTTTTGAAGCACTGTTCTCTCACGGGGACTACTGGACCCGTCTCCTAACCTTACCACCCCCGTCTTCAATCTCACTTCCTCCAGTCCACAAAATGCTGCTGTGATTATTTTTTTAAAACACAAACCGTAGCACTTCCCTGTCCTGTTCAAAAAGCTTCAGTTCCCTGTTGTCTACTGTGTCACCTTCAAACACCAGAATCTGACAGATTTCTGACCCAGCCCAAGCTCCTCCAGCCAGTCTCATTTCCAGGCTGCTCTCACGCCGCACTCTTGAATTCTCGCAAGGCAGGTGCTAGGCTTTTCTAGAATGCATGTTTTCCCCTATCTTCTAGCTACTATTAAACTATTTTATCTGTTTCATTTCTTAAATTCCACATGAGTGAAATCGTATGGTATTTTTCTTTCTCTGACTGATCTATTTCACTTAGCATAATACACTCTAGCTCCGTATGCATTGTTGCAAGTGGCAAGATTTCATTCTTTTTTATGGCTAAGTAACATTCCATTATATGGATACACCATATCTTTATCTGTTCATCAGTCAATGGACTGCCATTAATGCCTTTCCCCCACCTTGTCCACTTAAAAAATGCCACTTTCCATTTGTAATTTAAATCAGATGTGTTGTATTCTTTGAGGCCCTCCTTAAGTATTTCCCTATCTCAGCTTTCCATTATATTCTTATAATACCCATACCTCTATCATATCACTAATCAAATACAATTCTTGTTGGTCACATGTTTATGTCCCTCCTCTGTTACAATATGATATCTAAGAACATATAGAACCATGATTCATTGGTGTTTGTATTCCTGATGCCTAACACAGAACAGTATTATATACTTTTATAAGATTATCAATAAAATGTATGTGGGATAAATAAATTATTCATGAAAGATGAAAATGGATATAAACAACAACAACAAAAGACAACAATAAGAACACTGACAGGTATCTGTGTTTTAAAAATATACCTTTACCTTTAATTGAGTATGTAAAGCATTTAGAGCTCGAAGAGCTTTCAGAGTTAAAATATTTTAGTATAATCCATCTATTTAAAAGGTGAAGGCAAGAGGTCAAGATGGACTCACAACACAGAGGGAAAGTAATGGCAGAGTTCAGATAAAAGCCTGGGGATTCCAAGACATAGTCAAGGTGCTAAGCGCTATATGACATATTGTTGGTGGATTTAATTAGAAACAGAACAAAATTGTGATTTTGTTTTCCTGTTTTTTTAATACATTTTTGTAAATCCAATTATTTCAAATATTTTCCTTAAAATATATTTCCAGAAATAATGATATGGGCTGAGCAAATACTCTCTGAAAAAAATTACACTAATATCCGCCCTCACCAAGCTTATTTAGAAGAACCAATATAATTACCTTTTGATAATTACTATTATAATTTTCAAGTCTTTGTAAATTTGACAGGTGGAAAACAATCTTTTATCACCAATTAAATGATCTTTATAAGGGCACCTGGGTGGCTCAGTCAGTTAAGCATCTGCCTTCGGCTCAGGTTGTGATCTCAGGGTCCTGGGATGGAGACCATGCCTGGTTCCCTGCTCAGCAGGGAGTCTGCTTCTCCCTCTCCCTCTACTCGCTGCTCCCCCTGCTTGTGCATGTGTGTGCTCGCTCTCTCTCTCTCTCTCTCTCCCCCTTTCTCTCTCAAATAAAATCTCTAAAAATAAGTAAATGATCTTTAATTACTAGTGAAGGTTAATATTTTTTTCAAATGTTTAACATTCACAGGTTTTGCCAACTGATTTCTTCAAGATGTCATCATTGACACCAGTTACAGTGGTTCTTTTTATATTTGTGATATTATCCTTTGACACAACAGCCCAAATATATCCCCGACTTTATATTCTGTTTTAAATCTGTGTTCATGATAATTTTTAATATCTGACAGTGCTAAAATTTTACTAAGTCAAACATGTCTATTTTCCCGTTATAATTTCCCTCACTATCCTATTCAAAAAGCTTCCCCATTCAAATTCTAATAAACTGTCTTCTATTTTTTTCTCCTGCTTCTTTTTCACTTAACTCTAAAATAAATTTCAAGTGGCTAAGACTCTCATATGGAGGAATCATCTCATTTAATCTTACTATAAACTGATAGTCAATTAATAGAATGTGCTTTCCCACTGAGTTCTAAGTCCATCATTATCACATCATAAATTCATATGGAAGTATGTACAGGTACAAACTGATTTGTTTATTATCATTATTTCTATTTATTATCATTATATATTTCTATCTAGTTCCACCTACCATATGTCTATACAGTACTAGTTCCATACTGGATTCATTATTATAGCTTACCATTAGGTTTAAATATTAAATATTTGGTAAAAATAAATTTTTCTTCAAAATCATTCAGTTTTTATTCATTTATTCTCACAACTAAAATTTAAATATTATTTCAAATTCCAGAAAATACTCCTTTGTCATTGTGGCTGGAATTATACTAAACCTGACTACATATGTACTCAGAAGAGATGAACATTTTTTCTTGTAATGAGTTTTTCTGTCTACAAACAAGGAATGTCTCTCAATAGAGTTGTCTTCATATAGGCCTTTTATATTTCTTGGTTCAGTTTATTCCAAGATATTTTAAATATTTTTTGCAAAGGAAATAGTTTAATTTCGAATATATTAGTTTCTTATGTAGGAAAGCTCTTCATGTCTTGTTTTTTATTTTTTTAAAAGATTTTATTTATTTATTTGGCAGAGAGAGAGAGATCACAAGTAGGCAGAGAGGCAGGCAGAGAGAGAGAGGGGAAGCAGGTTCCCCACTGAGCAGAGAGCCCGATGCAGGGCTCCATCCCAGGACCCTGAGATCATGACCTGAGCCGAAGGCAGAGACTTTAACCCACTGAGCCACCCAGGCACCTCAAGCTCTTCATGTTTTAATACTAATTTTATATTTGATCATCTTCCTAAAGTAAGTCCTTCTAACATATTTTTCAATTTATTGCCTTCAGATGAAATAACTTGAAAATACTCATGATACTACTTTTTCATTTTTGGTAGTAATTTTTATGTATTTTATTTTATCTAGTATGTTTCATCACATTGGTTAAACTTTATAGAATATTAATAATAGTGGTAATAGGACTAATCCATCTCTTTACCAGGAACAACAACTATACATAACTGGTTATAGGCTGAGAGAGATGTACTTTATCATGTTAAACATCATTTCTAGCTTATGCTTTTGTACTTGTAACAGAAATGAGAGATATATTTTAATCAAATGGCTTTACCGAATCTTATATTAGGCACTGTCTTATTTGACCTGTTATTATGTTTATAGTACATTTCCTACTATTAAGTCATACTTATTTCTTTTAGATAGCTTAAAGTTATTTTATGCAAATAAGTTTGCTTCAAAATCAGACTATAGTGTTCAGAGACACTCAAAATTGCGTATTTGGAAATTTTCATTAAGTACCTGAAATCAATAAGGTTTCTAAAGAAAATAAGATGTTCATAAATTCGACCTGTATACCGGCCTCTGGGATCAGACAAGCGTTCCCATAGTTTCCTCAGAATACTGAGCACTGAAATGGTTAGACACCATCTCACTGGGGAGTTCAGGGAAGCTGCTCATTCCTCTTCATGTCAGGAAATTCAACCACAAAATGAAGACTAGCATTAAAAAATTCCAAAAGTTGATTCCTCTCTCAGGTTCTCAGATTCTATGTGATTTTTTTTTTTTAATTTATTTATTTGACAGAGAGAGAGATCACAAGCAGGCAGAGAGGCAGGCAGAGAGAGAGGGGGAAGCCTGATGCAGGGCTCGATCCCAGGACCCTGAGATCACAACCAGAGCCAAAGGCAGAGGCTTTAACCCACTGAGCCACCCAGGCACTCCTCTGTGATTTTTAACTGCATCCCCTCCAGCCTAATGAAAACTCCCCCGTGTAAGGCAGCAGTGAGATTCTGAGCTGACAGCGACATCACAGCCTCTCAGGTTTTCATCTCTCTGCTCACTTCGCTCAAACTTTCCCTGTAAGTCACTTAGAGAAACTTCCCAAATGTCTCTTTCAACCACAAGGAGTGCCTCCCAGGACAGTCAAGTTGCTACTACTTGCCCCTTGCCTCTGATAATTTGGAACAGATCTGACATCCAACTGAAGTTTGGCTTATGAGACTTAAGTTTCCAAGACATTAGAATTGACACTTGGAAATATATCCATGTTCATTTGAGTAGGTGCCCTGAAGAAATAGCTAATTTCTAGAAATGTAGATGGCCTTTTGCTATCTACCCTATGGACCTAGATGTAGGGAAAACCAATAGAAACAGAAGCAAACAGAGCAGACAGAGAGATGCTGGGATTTCTGAACAGTTTATTGTTCTTATAATCAGTCCTTTTCTTAGATCCTTGTATTCTGCCATGGGATTTCTTGACATACCCTCATAAATTCTTCCTTTTAGCTTAAGCAAGTTTAAGGTGGTTTCTGTTACCTACAGTCAAACACTCCTGATTAGTAAGCTGCTGCACCTGCCCTGGCCCTGACGTGAGCTCAAGTACTGAGAAAAGGAGTGAGGAGATGGCACTGGAATTCTATCCAACACATTCTCTTTACAATAAATAAGGTTCTCATGGCAACAGAAAAATCTCTGATTCTATACAAGATGTAAGTATTAATATTTTATTGCCTATAGGACAGAACGAAGGAATTGACATCGTTGCTTAAGTTCCTGAAAAATCTGAGCTCCTCTTCTTTATTTTATGTTTTTCTTTTCATAAATCTTTAGATTTAAAAAATTTATAGAAACAGTGTTTTGTTCAAATGGTAGCAATGAAAGTAATCCAAAAGGCAGGCCTTTGTTTCCCTCTGGCTCCCCAAGTACAGAGAAAAGGTCGAGAAAAGTTGTAAGGAACACATGAGTAATTCCAGATACGCTATGACTCAGAAAGTGCTTAAAATATACACGTAGAATATGGATCAGGTAAATTTTTCCGTTGATGAGAATATATCAGTCTGAGTGATTAAATTCAATCAAACCACCATTGTCGTTTAAGTCTTGGACGGAAATACCACTTTGTAGTTTAGCAGTTTGACTAAGTGTTTCACCTTTAATTAGTTATTGTGCTATGGAATAATCCTGGCCTGAAATACTAATCACTTATCATTGGAAATTCTAAGATGACTGCTATGATCTCAGTTAAACAGTAGACTGGAAAAAGCATGACCTTTTAAACCAAGTATCTTTAAACCACTGTTTAATTAGGCATACTGCACACAAGGTTACAATCTCAGCAAGACTGAGTTTTAAACAGTTACTTTAATTTTATACCAATGGTGTGTGTAGCACCCAGCTGTTCGGGCTCCTTACTATTACAAACTGGGAGAGTGTCCCTTCATAGCAATGACAAGGTTTTATTTACCACCTCCAATTAAAAGGGATCATAAAAAGCAATTTGCCTCAATATCTCATTAATGGCAGGAAGAACCAGTTTAACAACAGTTCTTTTCGACGCCCAAATTACACTTTAGGGCAGACATTATCCAATATTTAAATGGGCACTACTAGATAAATTCCATCCAATGGGTCAATTTTTTTTTTTAATTACTTAAGAGTACCTTTTGTAGCTCAGTGATCCTAACAGAAACTCCAGAAGGCTATACTATACAAAACGGACAGTTACCTTACAAAGCTCATTCTTTGACAACTTGTAATAGCTATGGTAATAAAACAATCAGTATATAATAATCTTTTGTTGTCATGGACAGTAAGCAGCTCTGGGTCTAGTCAAGTGCATCTGCAACACTGCAGGATATTCCAAGCTGATCTCAAGGAAACTGGGGTTTGGCCAATGGTCCTCTCCCCCCCCCAAGCTTTGGGAAGTGAGGTGGCCATCTCACTAGGTGAGAGCACTGACCATCGCCAAACACAACCCACTCAACTGACATTCAGTTAATAACATATAACATATAATTATATATAACATATAACCTGGCTGTCAGCTAGGTTCCCAGCACACATTCTAGACGTCTACTTCCAGTTCCTATGAAAGCCCTGTGAAGGGCAAGGATATGTAAGTCTGTGGATTTGATGTGTGCTCCATGTGGCTATTAGGACATTTCAAGGTTCCTCCAGGAGCAGCAAGTCGCACCAGGGGAAGTGGAGTGTCCAAGATTATGGCCACCCCTTCAACCCAGCAGTTCTTATTTTAACTGACTAAAATTTCCGAGTAGCATTTTTTTGAAGATCAAGTCTCAAAAGCAGAGTACAAGGGAAATGCTCTTCATTTATTAACAGGATATGGTAATCCCCATATCATCAGAGCTTGAGAGAGTTGTAAATCTAGATCAAAGCAGATTATCTCCCTCCTTCTGAAAACTCTTAATAAGATACCCTTCAGTGTTACAAGCATTACATTCTCGGCTTTGGTTGTAGGTACATGTGCAAAACAGCCAACGAGAAAGCTGCTTCTTTTATATAAAATTTTGTTAAGTAACCTTGCTAATATTACTAGGCTTCAATGTCCCATATGATACAGTTCTTGTAAATAGTTTCCAAGAAAATTAATCCTCTCTTAAAAAATAGGTAGGCTTGCTTCCATCACAATGAAAGTTACGGATCTCACTGAACGTCCCTTTACATTATGGCTGCTCTGGAAGCTCAGAACTTGATGCAGTCCTGTATCCTGGTTACCATATTGTTTCTTCCTCTTTAAATGGTTTTGATGACATACTTCTATTTGAACTGCCCTATGTATCTTTTTATCATAGGCGTATCACAGGAAAGGCACTAATAATTAATGAACACTAACAAATAAGCCAATAATGAAATTTTAAAACTTATGAACTCCCTGAAGATTATGAAAAATCAGGAGGATTATATAATCCATGACAGTCTGCTTATGCTTAGGTCTCTTACCTTGTAGCATCAGCTGTTAGAATACAGACAAGTTTCAAGCCATTAGCAAAAACTCTCCAGGGAGCTCAAAGAGATTCTCTTTTAAGTGCATATACTAAAATTCATGTATTTTATATAACCCTCATATCAAGAGTACACTTACTCTTGTATCAGACACAATTCTATTACGCTTTAGTGGGTTCCCGTTGCTTTCAAGAAAAACAAATCTTAAGAATGGCCTGGAAGCCCACTTGTGTTCTATCTTATCCTTATCTCTGATTTGGGATCTGAAATGGGATCACCCATTTCCTTCAGATTCACCCGCCCCAAACTCCCTAGAGTGGGGGTATTTCCCTGCTACAAACTCTCAGTCTGCTATACCTCTACTTTCAGCACTCATTACAGATTATATAATTACCCCTTTGTGTGCTTTTTTGATTAATATTTAATTCCCCAAGAAAATCTAAATCTTGTGTCTGTTTTGACTGTTTTTATCAGTAGTATATCTCCAGCACCTATCACAATGTTTAACATAGTCTATGTGCTCAATAAATATATCCTGATTAAATGAATGAAATGTTATATGTGCTTCTCTGTCCATAGTGGGTTGAAAGAAGCGAATTATGGAAGAGATCAGCCTTAAAAAAAAAAAAATCACAAAAACAGCAGCCTAATAAGGTAGAAGGGGAAAGAAGACTATAAAAAGTGGACAGAAGAACTCAGGAATCATTGGAGTCTAGAGGAAAATTGTCTTAATAATCATTAGGCATTAAGATGTTTTTAATAGTCTTTAATAGCATCATTATATAACAGTATGGTATAATAATGAAAGTCATCAAGGAAGGGTTTGGCTTTTATCTATGATTCAGATAAGAGAGAAATTGGTAATTCACCTTTAAAATACTTTAATCTCACGTTTCTTTAAAGATTTTCCCATCTTCTGGAGGTGAGCTTCAGTTATTGAGAAAATATAATCATTTGCATTCCTCTTCACAGCTTCTAACTACTTGGATAAGTGAAGTGTTGCCCAACCTCATGTTAGGATAAATAACTTTGCATTGTACTACTCCTCTTTTGCTCAGCTTTCACAATTGCAAGAAAATTATGTTTAAATTCCCCTTAATATTTATATTCATAACAAAAGGATTATTATGTAATGTCTCCCAAAAAATTCTGCTGAAAATAAGGATGCCCTGTGTTGAATGTAAACCAAATCTTGCCTCATGTTGCTTGCACAAAGCAAAAGAAGAAGTTTCCACTCGAATTCTAAATTGAAGATGACCTTGTGCTTTTTTGAGAAAGGCTGGCAGCTGAGGTCACTGGACTGTATTAAGATGGACAGCGCAGCGCCGTGCGTGACTCGGAGGCATGTCCATTGTGCGGGTTACAGCCAAACAGAAAGAATTAGACCGCTCAGAGCATTCTATCATTTCACTTGAAAATAATGGTCAAAATCATGGGCAGCAAGCATTACAGCTTTCATGAAAGAGCAGCAGCATTCAATGATTCCTTCACTTCAGTCAGGCAGTTAGCTATTCTCCGCCGAATGCCATGGCTCCGTCATATTTTGTATCAGTTTCTATGACACTCACAGAAAGCAGAATTTCTGCTTCTGCAGGAAGCAAATCCCATCTACACGGCATCCTGTGTGGTCCTAGCTTATAGGACGCAGCCCATTGCTTTACAATGACCAGATCATTGAAAGTGATACAAGGAAAGAGAAGCTACAGAAACTTAACCCAGCGTTCTCAGAAGGTAAATATGTAGCAAATCCAGATCACCTACCATCCTCTAGTCAACTTGCCATTCAAGCAGCTTAGGATCAGTTTTAAAACAAAATATCTACATTCCCTCCTCTAACAATGGCACCAACAAAACATTTTCAAAGAAATCTAATCTGTTGTCAGGGGTTCCAAATGAGCCTCCTAAGTTATTTCTGAAATAGTGATATTTAAGTAGAATATTTTGATCGATAGAGGTTTATTTTTAACTTCTGCTTCTTTCAGAAGCACAAAAAATATGTTTGAGATTGAAAAGCAGGTGGAAAAACTCACACTTCTGATTAAAAGGGAAATGGCTTCTAATCCTGTGCTTTCCACTCCGTTTGAGTCTCTTCTGTATATGGGGTGGGGAGGAACAAACACTGTCACTTCTAAAGCAATGACCAAAAAAAGTTGTGACTTACCATTAAAATTTACAGCCCGAATATAACCAAGTAGCTCCTTCCCATCAACAGCACTCATTCGTGGGCAGAGGCCAATGTATCCAGGGCAGAGATCTTTGTGCATATTGTGCAGGGCATAAGCCATGGAATACACTGCATCAATTACAAATTGGACCTTTCCTTCCTGTTCATAAGATGAATCCCTTGCAATTCTCTCCAGCCCTGCAAAATAAAAAAGTAAACCATCAGTCGGTGTTAGATTTCACTCAGAGATGGCAAAAGGCTAAGATTTCCATATTTGAGGCACACTTTTTTTCCTTTTTTAAGATTTTATTTATTTGACAGAAAGAGGCACAGCGAGAGAGGGAACACAAGCAGGGGGAGTGGGAGAGGGAGAAGAAGGCTTCCTTTGGAGCATCGATGTGGGGCTCGATCCCAGGACCTTGGGATCATGACCTGAGCAGAAGGCAGACGCTTAACAACTGAGCCACCCAGGCGCCTCCTAAAGCACACTTAATGAGCAAAACTATTTGATTTTACTCCCAATTATTTTAATCCCATACTTACCGAGTCGAGATTTAAACTGGGTATTGAATTTTTTATTTGGAAAGAACAGACACTATTCTATTAGCAACAAAAAGATATAAATTAAATAAAAACATATATTTCATTATCTTCATCCTTCATTTCCACCTCCCTGAGTCCGATTATGTTGTACATTCTAGTAATTACATAGCATTTTGGTAGTGACTTGATCTTATAAGTCAAATATGTAGGTTTCATTCTTTTCATTTACTTCAGTTCCAAGGGTATCATTTAATTAGTGTCGCAAGTAAGGTCTTTTTTTTCCCCCTACCATATCTATTCTCATTTTGAATGTGCTTTACACAGGAGCTCTTTTTGTAAATATTAAAGGACAGTATTTCCTTAAGTGAACCAGCTATCTTGAGAAGAATCACTTATTTTCTTCTTGAACTCAACTTTCTTTTTCTTTTTCTTTTTCTTATTTTATTTTATTTATTGATTTATTTAAGAGAGAGAGGAGGAGGAACACAGGGAAATAAGCAGACCCTGTGCTGAGCCCAGAGATTGATGTGGGGCTCCATCTCAGGACCCTGAGATCATGACTTGAGCCGAAATCAAGAGTTAGATGCTCAACCCACTGAGCCACCCAGATGCCCCTTGAACTCAATTTTCTATTTTATTTTATTTTTAAATCTTCCTACAGCAATAAAATTGGCATATAACACGGTGTAAGTTTAAGGTATACTACAAGATGATTTTATATATGTACATACTGTGAAACGATTTCCACAATAAGCTTAGTTAACACATTCATTACCTCCCATAGTAAGCTCTTTTATTTTCCTTGTGGTGGTAACATTTAAGATTTACCCTTAGCAACTTTCAAGTATACAATACAGTATTATTAACTATAGTCACCATGCTTTGCCTAGATCCCCAACAATTTCCTATTTCTATAGTAATCAATTTAATTCATTAAATCTAGCAGTCTGATAAATTAGTTTTCTAGGACTTTCCTGTCACCTAACTGCCAGGCCACACTTCCAATTGCCCTATTATATTTCTATGTAGTTTGCTCCCACGTCAAACTCAACAGAACTAAAACCAGGCTATTATTATAGAGAATTACATCATTTCCCTAAAACCTCAATTGGAATTGAGGGTCTTGGAGGTTTGAGAGCACAGAGAGGGAAGATCAGTTCTTATAAAAAGTAACTTCAAGATGCCAAAAAACATATTGGTTCCTTCCATCTGCATCAGCTGTATGATCTGAGCTAAGTTCCATTCAGATCCAGGAGCACTGCCTTCTCCCGATCTCTGTTGGCACTTTGTCTCCTAGATCTTAGGACAGCTCTGCTATGTCCAGAACGTCATCAAGTGACCTTGTGAAAATAGCCCTTTCAGCTTCTGCCAAAAAGTTCTCTCCCATAGTTTTCACCACAAAGTAGACAATTCATAAATAAATATTGAAGAATGGTCACAGCAACCAAAAAGATGCAGTTGTTTCTTTAAAGATCTTATCTGGTGACCAACCACTCTGGTTAGTCCAGGATTGAAGGGTTTCTCAGAATGTGGGAGCAAAACCTAGATAGTCCTGGGCTGACCAGCATGGTTGCCTATGAAAAAAAGAGGCAAATGATGAGTAAACTTGATGCAAGACTGAAATGACTACTTTAAGGGTAGATCATTAGGTCCATAAGAAGATCCCATTTCATTTCTCTTGTATCACTAAATTTGATAACTAGAAATGAAGACTATAAATCCCAGAGCTGTTGTTCCATTCTTGATTAATTTTTTAAGTCCAGACTCCTGAGGGCCAATCCAGGAATTTACTGAATCAGCATCTCCCAATCTGGGGACATGACAAATTTGTAATTTCCAAACACAGATACCTAACTATCTCAGTTTGAGCTGCTAGAACAAAATACCAAAGACTGGGTGGCTTATAAATGAAAGAATTTGCTTCTCATAGTTCTTGAAGCTAGAAGTCCAGACTCAGGTAACAGCATGGTTGGGTCCTGGTGAAAGATGTTTTCTGGGATTCAGGCAGCTGTTTTCTTATTATATCCTTACATGGAGGATAGCAGACTTTGGGTGATTTCTTTTAAGGACATTAATCCCATTCATGAGGGCTAGTGCTCTAGCTTCAAAACTTCATCTATTCCTAATTATCTTCCAAAGGCCCCACCTCCTAATACCATCATATTAATGGGCAGAGTTTCAACATATAAATTTGAAAGTGACACAAACATTATCTGTAACAGTAACATTCCAGGTTTGCTGTTTGTATTGTAGCTGCTAAGTTAACACACACACACACACACACACACACACACACACACACACACACACACCCTGCCCCCACCACACACACTTCTGCAAATATTATTGCTTATTTTTCTGATTTTGTTTTCTCTTGTATATTTTTGTGTATGTTTGGATCTTCTCTAATAATCAAAAGGATGCACATTTTTTTAAGATTTATTTATTTACTTTAGAGAGAGATGAGAGGGGGCAGAGGGAGAGACAGAATCTCAGACTCCACTGAGCATTGAGCCAGAAGCAGGGCTTAATCTCATAACCCTGAGATCATGGACCTGAGCTGAAATCAAGAGTCAGATGCTTAACAGACTGAGCAACTCAGTCGCCCCTGTTTTTAAAGAGAGAATTTCTTTGTCTCCATTACCACTGGGTGGGGTATGAACAGCAGGCATAGAAATGGCAGAAAATGCCCAAGCCAAATTAATTAGAAGAAAATAATGACCATGAGAACATAAAGGAATTTGGAAATTTTTCACAGACCATGGAACATATGTAAGAGCTAGATATGTATGAATGCTTTATATTTTTAAATTTTCTCTCTCCTAAAATGTTCTGGATTTAACATACTATGATTTTATCTTAATGCTACAGTTTATTCAATGCAACCTCACTATCCATCTATAAAGATATTTCTCAACATTCAATAATTGGGATAAAGGTATACACAATACATTCCTGATAAACTGACTGAACCACCCAGGTGCCCTTAATATACATATTCTTTCTTGATTTTTCCTAAAACAATTTCAACTTTATACATAATTTATAATTAATTCTCAAATACCATACATCTTATAAAAGGGACTACATTTAAATTTGCACTTGTCAAACTATTTATTTCCTTAACCAGTTGTAAACTCCTAGTAGTATGAGCAGAGAGGAAATACATCCAACTTCACACACTTTTTTTTTTTTAAGTAAAAGTTCAGAAGGCTGTTTAGTGGCAACTGTCACACAAGTGACACTATATGACTCTTCCCATGAATCGATGGAAGTACACAGTGACAAACTAAAAGACTGAACATTATTACCATTTGTAAACTTAACAAGAAATCATTTTCTTTCTTTCCAAGCTGTTTAGACAACGTATTTTTCTATTCCCTAACATTTCAACTTCATGAGGACACTTAAGATTTTACAAGAGCTGGAGTTTGCTCCTCACTTCCTATAGTTGCTTGTCTTATTCATCTAAAAGAGGAATTTAAGAAGCTGACAGTGACTCATCAACTTAATTGGCTGTAAAATTTCATTATGCTATAGTTTCTAAAGTTAGTGTCAATGTATTGCTATAAAGGGCTAAATATTGTCAAAGGCTATATGTCAGCCATCCATTTCAAACACTGTAAAGTTGTGATGTGCTTTAGTGTATAGCTTAAAACTAACAGCAAATAGCAAAGTGTTTGCATGGTGGGAGTTGAAGTCAGCCTCATAAATTTTATAGCAAGATTATTTTACATTTTCATTAATGAAATCTAAAAGTTCTGGCTGTATCTCATGTTCCTAGACAACAGAGCAAATTCTTGTTGGTCTGAGCAATACCACATGTGCCTCAGTTAAGGTCTTTCAAGCATCATGGTATAGCCTCTCAGTTTTCAAAAGGCAAACCTGCTCAAGTTTGCAAAGTGTCGTATACACTACAGTGCGAGTTCCTAAGATAAGCCTGACATGAATTTTAAATTCTTTGACTGACAGATAGTTGTTGAGCTTTGCTTTCTAAGAATTTCCAATTTCTCAGGGTGTAGTTTAGTTTTATAGATGGAGATTCGAGGTTATTTTCCTTTTCCTGAAAGTATGTTAATATAATGATGATCCAATAAACTGATCAAGTCAGTGAAGAAGCAGCAGCAGCAGAGGAGGAGAAGGAGATGGAAGTCCTATCAGTCATTTTATTCTCAAGAAACCAAATACCCAATCAGTTGATTTTTTTTTACTACAGTCTCAGCAGGTAGCAGAAAGAATCCCACATTCTAAATTTGTTGGTTAGAAAATATTTATTTAGCTGCTCTCTCACTTTTTCTTAAGAACACAGCAACTATTTTAAATGACTAAATTTGTTTTCCTGCAGTCAGCGTGGAGAGGATGGTAGGAGGAAAGAAGAGAATTCGTGAATTGCTAGGAACACATTTATGCCCATAGCACCAGACTGAAGGGTCATTCTGAATTCCAGAACAACTCCATATCTTGCTACTCGATGCACCAGAGAGAAGACTGTCATGTCCTACAAGCAGCTCTCCCAGTGCCCCACATGTATGCACTAACTGCACCGTGAGTGACTGAAATCAGTGCACCACGCACGCCAGTGACAATCCAAGAGAACCAGAAAGAATCTGCACACTGCACACTAAAAAGGAATTGCTATCAAGTCAACCAACCTCAGTCACCTTTTACTCAATTTAAACTGATTTGGCTTCAAGGATACAATAGGGGAAAGATGGGAAAGAAACAGAAGCAGATTCAATTACACAGGACTATCTCCTAAGCACCGGGATATGCAAATGAAGCGTGTGCAGCTCCTGCAAAGTGCAGAGAGAGAGAACATGGGCCCTATGGTAAGGCAGAAAGACAGACTGACTGAGGGAGGCAGTGGCTACAGGAGAAAGAGTATGGGCCAGTGGGACAGACCTAGATTCTGGTCCCAACTAACACAACACGAGGCAAGTGGGCACATTCCTGGGCCTTTGACTGCGACAGTTGTCCCCAGGACCTCGGTGATGGGCTATCCCATCTCTCGGCCTCATCTCCTGGTACCACCCTACCTCTTGCTGCTCCACTTGTAGGTCCTTGAATATAACATGATATCTCCCACCGCAGGACTTCATGTAGATGTTCACTCTGTAACTCCTCCCTCCTTCCTGGTTACCTCCTGCTCAGCCTCCAGGCTTCAGGTAAGATGTCAAATCAAGGTAAGCAGGAGCACTGATATTTAATTTTTAACATAGCAGCCTAGATGAGATCACAGAGTATCTTAAATGCTATGTTGAATACTGAATATTGTTCAGTTGGAAACAAGAGCCATGACCGATATTTAAAATATTTCTGGGAATATGGGTAAAGAAAATTGAAGCAAACGTAGTGTGAAGGTAGAGATACAAGCTGGGAAGCAGGGCATATATAGGTTGAAAAAGCAGAAAAAAAAGAATGAGAAAAAATACATTTCAGATGTCAAACTGACAGTATTTGGCGCCCTGATTAAATATGGGAGTAAGGGCTGAAGGCAATCAACAATTCAGGGGTTTTGAGGTGAGGTAGCAGAACACTGACAGCATTAACAGAATTTGGAAAATCAGGTTAACAAGAAAGTTTTGTTTCTGACAGCTCTGGCTCTCTAACTGCATCAAGAAAGACGTCAGTTAAAAGAACTGATTTTTAATATTCTCTAGTATTTATTATATCCTCTAACATAGTATGCAGATTTTATATAAATTTGTTAAATTGTTTGAAGAACAAAAGGTCCAAATGTTTAGAGTAATCACATAACAGTAATACCACTGATCATTTATTTATAACATCACAATAACTGAAGCTTTACTTGGGAGGAAAGTATCATTCACAGTGCTATCGTAAGACCAGTGGCCTGAGGGGCTCCTGGGTGGCTCAGTTGGTTAAGCATCTGCCTTGGGCTCATGTCATGATCTCAGGGTCCTGAAATCGAACCCTCCATCGGGCTCCCTGCTCAAGTGGGGAGTCGGCTTCTCCCTCTCCCTCTTCCTCTGCTTGTGCTCTCTCTCAGTCTCTAATAAATATTTTCTTTTTTTGAAGATTTATTTATTTATTTGACAGAGACACAGCAAGAGAGGGAACACAAGCAGGGGGAATGGGAGAGGGAGAATCAGGCTTAACACACATCAGGGAGCCCGACGTGGGGCTCGATCCCACGACCCCGGGATCATGACCTGAGTGGAAGGCAGATGCCTAATGACTGAGCCACCCAGGTGCCCCCCTCTCTCTAATAAATAAATAAAATTGTTAAAAAAAAAAAAAAAAAAAGACCAATAGTCTGAGAAGTCGAAGACTCGCATTCTAGTTTTAACAGAGTGGCCAACTGACTTTGTGTCCTTGGTCAAGTCATGAGCTTTCTAGCATTTGTTTACTTCTCAGTAGAAATGAGACGATTGAATAAGATGATCAGTCAGGGTCCCTACGGTTCTAAATTTCTAGATGCTAGGGCTTGTTCTCTTCTATTTCCTCCTTACACTCGCTAAGATCACTGGAAGATTACATGATAGTATGAGTGAACAAATACCACTAAAAATTATCCAAAACAGTTTGGAATATCCAGTAACTGGACTACCATTGAGATCTGGAAATTCTACATAACAAAAAATACCAAATGTCAGCCTGGATTTTCTTCCTGCATTGTCAGTCTTGTTAACTGAGGCACTGCATTTTCACAACTCCTAGACTTGAGCTATTTCAAATCTAGTTCCCTGTGAAGGAGAAAAGTTTCGATTCTCTTTTTATTTTGATCCAATGGTTAAAGAAATTAATTATGGAAAATAAGATCAGAGAAATGAAAGGACACAAATAATTAAGATGGGCAAGACCCTTCATCAGAAGCACCTCTTTAGTCCTAAATTACTAGTACTCTTTTTTTTTTTTTAAATAAATAAAAGAACTAAGACTCAACATTTGAATAATTTACCCAAGATTACACAGTTAGGAGTAAATGGTAGTCAGGTCTGACTCAAAACCTTGGCCATTTTTTATTACATTGCCTCCTCCTCTGTGAAATTGTGTTTTTTCCAAATCAGGGTTACCTTTCACTTCTTGGAACTCCTCTAGCTTTAGCCATTAGACCCACAACTGACTTGTCATTTATGGTAAGTAGCAGGTAGAGATTGTGTGTGTGTGAAACTTTAAAAAGTAGTGGGCAGGAACTAAAGAATATTATAAAGTAACATACACTTTTACAGAAATACTAATAAATATTAACAAATGACAATATATTAAAGTAAACAAAAAAGGGGAAATACATTCCTATCTATAACATTGTAAGCATTTTTCTGACATACAAAATTCATCTTGCTTGTGAATTTCAGTAATACACCTGAGATAAAACAGGCATAATGTCGCTGAAATTCACAAGCAAGAAGATTAGATATTTGTGGCAAAAGCCAAAGGTAATAAAACTTATAAATTAATATTTATAAAAATCAGTGGAGTATTTTAGCTCTAGAAGGGAAGAGCATAAATGTGCCTAGGTGTCTGTAAGATTTCTCTAAGAAAGTAACATCAAGCTCAAAAGAGAATTCCACACCTAAGGTTCTGCTTTGTCGATTCTGCATTAGGCTTTGTCAAGGACCTGTATAAACAGATGTCTTGGACTAATGAACTAATTTGAGCCTCTGCCTCATCTATTTACAAAGGGCAGAGAAAATGAGAAGATAAGGGTCCTTTGCTGAAAATCACCTGCTCTCTATTTCTTCTGTAATGTAAATGTAGTCCCAAGAACTGAAGCTCTTAGCTGCCTGAGGACACATCGGAGACATTTGTAAATCAACTTCTAAAGAGTGCTACATCAGCCCACAATGCCTTCTTGCCTTTGTGTGCCTGGCAGGAAATGGAAAGTGCTTCAGGCAGGTGCCAGGTGTCCCCTTCAGGTGTTAAATTTTCCATGCCATGCCCTAGGGTTTTTAAAACACTGAAAAACCTAAGGTAAGAGGCAAGTAAGATTGTATCTTTAGGCAAAACAACCAGTTTAAAAAAAAAAAGATCTCAGAAGAGGAAATTATTTCATAGATATATCCCTAAGTCCCCAAACAAAGAAAAGGCATTTGATTAAATTCAGACAGTTGCATTTCTCTACATAATTATCTTGATCATGCACATCAGAGTTCAACAGTGAATAGCAGAGTTTCTCTCTTTAAAGCACATTAAAGGTCTCCCAAAGAAGAATCCAATTTTCCCCCCATAAATCCCCTTTAGCAGACAGGACTTCTAATGCCCCACGCACTCCAAGATATGTTATATAGTCATTGCAGACCTTACAATGCGGCTTCAAATGTGCCTTTAAAAATATTTTTTACTAAAAAGTTGAAAATAGAGCTACCCTACGATCCAGCAATCGCACTACTGGGTATTTACCCTAAAGATACAAATGTGATCCGAACGGGCACGTGCACCCGAATGTTTATAGCAGCAATGTCCACAATAGCCAAACTATGGAAAGA
>CM053614.1:19591380-19625810 GCA_028646535.1 Procyon lotor | reverse complement strand
CTGCTGCCTATAAATAAAGAGTCAAAAACCAATGAGGCAGAGATGCCTGCCTGGTGATTGAAAGAAATCTCTGGCTCTCTCCTTCCTTTCGCCGACACCGTCCATCCTTCAGGGAACCCCTGGACTGCCTGGGCTGGACCCCGGCACAGTGACACTTCTTCTAGTGATAGAAGGGGCAGGAAAGTTTGAAGGGCTGAAATCCCACCCAGGACGCTGGAGCTGGGCAAGAGTGTGGCACAGATTAGGCCCGAGAGACGGGTAGGGCAGATTAAGGGATTTTGCGGGTTACCTGGAATCAATTTGTCCTCTTCCTATGTGCAGTAGGAGGCCTTGAAAAGGTGAAATAATTGGGTTTCCAGTTCAAAAAGAGCACTGGGTCAGAAGAACAGACAGGGGGAAAGAGTCGATGGAGTGGGCTGCTTGGGAGGTTATCGCCTAATGTGAACAAGGACAAATGGTGTCATGGGCTAAGGTGATGACGAAGTCAGAGAAATGTAAATGCATTTGAGACATTGGGAGACATAATTAACAGGATTTGGCTGGAACTGAAGCAAAGGGTGTCGCCAAGACTGACTTCCAGGCTCCTGGCTTATGCATCTGGGTAGACTCTGCTGCTCAATGAGACCAACAATGGATGCTGTCTAGGCCAGAAATAAATTGTGCCGCCAGATATGTGCCCAATGGGTGATGAACATGGTGTATTTGTTCCTGTTAAGAGAGGCCAGGAAAACCCCAGTAGCTGCCCCTAAAAATTCTGTCTGCTCCCTTGGTACTACAGGAATGTACCCTGTCTGATGTGTCGCTTTTCTAAGTCCAGGTCAGGGTCCCGCCCCTGGAGTTCATTATTTTTATTATTACAAACTCCCCAGGAACTGGGGAAAGAGATGGCACAGGAATTGTTTCCAAGACTATGTTACTATTCAGCAACTGACTTCAGTCATTCTTCTTGCAAGTCATTATCATATTGTCTCAGATATTCTCTTTGGAACAAAAAGCTGAACAGTAAATAAGATAGTAGGCATTAAACACACACATAGGAAAACAAAATTTCCCCCCCTTCTACTCTCGCTAGTCCCACCTTCCTCCTCCCCTACTTTCTCAATCTTCTTAAGATTTTGTCAACAATGAAATAATGTCACTACAAGAACACAGATAATGCAACCCTAAAACTTGCAATTAATAAAATAGGAATGCTCAAACTAACACAACCTTAAAAATGATCCTAGCTACTATTTTTAAACTTTATGACACGTCCCATTAGTGTTTTTAAAATCGCCATAAAAATGATTTAAAATCATCTAAATCATTAAAAAATTGCATTTTTATTTATTTTTATTTTTTATTTATTTTTATTTTTTTTTTAAGATTTTATTTACTTGACAGAGAGAAACACAGCGAGAGAGGGAACACAAGCAGAGGGAATGGTAGCGGGAGAAGCAGGCTTCCTGCCGAGCAAGGAGCCGGATGTGGGGCTCGATCCCAGGACCCCAGGATCATGACCTGAGCCGAAGGCAGACGCTTAACGACTGAGCCACCCAGGCGCCCCAAAAATTGCATTTTTAAAAAATAAAACAGAAATCAGAGTATTGAACATAGTAATGGGAAGTACAGTTCTTGAAACTTCCATTTCAGTTGGAAGGCATGTGAGCACTGGGTTGCCATGTAGAATAAAGGACTAATCTAGACTACAATCAAGAAGAGTCTGAAACTCACTGACCTCATCCAATCTTCTTATTCTACAAATGGCAAAACTGAGGTCGAGGAATATGGAGAGGCTTTTCCAGGTCCAACATATCAGGTAGAGGCAGAGCTAGGAACAGAACCCTGCCTCCTAACTCCAGGATTCCTCCCTTTATAGCACGTTGCCTTTTTCCAGCGGCACCTTCTCTCCCTTTGTAATTAAGTTCCCTTGAGGATGAGTAAAACTTGAGGGGATCCCTAAGTGGGTTTGCACATGAGGAATTAAAAACCTCGAAAGGAATTAACGAAATCAACTCTGAGAAAAACTGAATAGCAAGAAGTTGTGTGTTATGGTAAGGTTCCCTCATGCCAACATAAAAAGAGGTATCCCTAGAAACCATCGACATTCAAAGAACCATGGTTTTTTGGTTGAAACGGTCAAAAATAGGGCTTTACAACTTAAGTGTAAGTTATAAAAGGAATTTAAATTTAAAACAGGAAATAAGATGTACCAGACAGATAAGATGCATATCCTTTAAATGAACATTTGAGGGGATCTGTGTGTGATCCTGGAGCACCCAGATGAAAGCAGAAAACAATCATGGCCTTTGTGCAGTGCGGTCCATCCTCTGGGTGACTGACTGGGTCTTTCACTTTTCTTCCCAATTTTAAGGGTCACCGCACAGGCGCGGGTATAATGCCAGTGGCTGATTAAAGCAGGTCACAATCTGTCTGGGAGAGTTTCTGTGCCATCCTTCATAGGGACAGGGACCAGACAAGATGACCTCTCTTGTTGCTTTCCAATTAATTCAATCAGCCTCTGCTTCTGTCAGACACCTTCATGGATGCAGACCGTCCACTCATTCTGAGTCCTCACCAGGAATCAGTAAACACAGAGGCTGCGGACGGCGTTTAATGAATCAACACCATTTGTCTTGCAGTCATCATTTTTGATTTACAACTTCTTTCTCAATATTACTGTCTCTCTTGAAAACCTAAAACTTCATGAAGGACAGAGGCTTGGATCTGCCTCCTCTGAGGACCCACAGGGCCTAGGATGGTGCCCAAATCTGTCTTAGGTTAATATCAATATTTCTTAAACCAATCCGAACTGATTTTCATTCCAAAGAAGGACACATCAATAAGACAATTCCAATTAGCTGTGCATAAAGCCACCATCCCTTTTCTTTAATGTTTTATGAAGGGCCACCCCGGGAAACTACATGGGATATAATGAAGTACAACTGGGAAAACTTGTTTCAAAGAAACCAAAGCTATGCCTTCTATTTTTGTGTTCAAATAAATGTACTTAAAAGGTATGGTCGGTAAGGGTGTTTTGTTTCTTGCTTCTCTCCACATGGACTGGTAGGATAATTTCCATAATAGAGGAAACAGACCATCTGAGACCATGTTAGATGGTGTTAAACCAATAGATCCAAGATGAGGTAAGTGCTCATTTTAAGTCCCTCATAAATCAGGAACCTGTGGCTGTATTTCATTACTCCCCAAACAAAAGAACATCAGTAATTCATTAAGCAGAACTCCTACACACTGTTGCCACAGATCAAACACTGTACCTTTTGACTAGGAACTTACCTTACAGTGGAAAAAAAGTAGATCTGTTTGACAAGTCTTTTTTTTTTTTTAATCTAACTAATATAAACTATGATGTCCTTCAATATTACATAGAAACTAAATTAAAACTCATGATTTAGTGAGAGTCCTCTCTAGACCTAGAAAACTTTCCAGGACAAAAGTGGAATTCTGGCCCTGTAAGGAGCAAATTAACCACCAAGGGTCTCTCTGGCAACAAGCCTTAATTTCACCTTGAGAGATGGAGCATGACCTTTCGGGATCTCTCATTATTACCCCTGTATGCAAATCCCAAAAAAAAAATTTTTTTTGAAAATATTTTCATCTTTAAACTTTCAATGCATGCAAATGCAAAAAGGAAATTGAAAATATTTTCATCTTTAAACTTTTCTCGCATACTCTGAATATCAAAACACATTTTGTGAGAAAAATTATAAATAGAAATTTGATATATTTAGAACCAAAGTGAAAATCATAGCCTGAGATGCACTTTAAATTTAGTTCTAACAAATCTGCTTTTTGGATTCTGTTCTCAGTGGTTTATTTTTACTCCCCAAATTATGTTACTACCATCAAGGACTTGGATAGAAACAGGGAGCTATGATAAAGGAAACATTTAGACATAATGGCTCAAGTGTACAAATGTTCACAAACAGCCTTCTTTTTGGAAGCTAAGAGGAAAAGACCTAACATTTATCAGATCTATTATGAGCCAACCACCATGCTAGACAAGCTGGATATTTTTTCCCTAGTTTTTACAATCACTTTATGAAGCAAGTTATATTATTCCCATTATTTTTTTTATATATTTTTTTACATAAGAAAAACGAGTCTCTGGTTAAATAGCCTGACCATTGTCACAAACATAGTGGCTGTAAAACCAAGCCTTCACACTGTGACTTGCTTCCTAGTCTTTTTTTTTTTTTTAAAAGATTTTATTTATTTGACAGAGAGAAACACAGCGAGAGAGAGAACACAAGCAGAGGGAATGGAAGCGGGAGAAGCAGACTTCCCGCCGAGCAGAGAGCCCGATGCGGGGCTCGATCCCAGGACCCTGGGATCACGACCTGAGCCGAAGGCAGACGCCCAATGACTGAGCCACCCAGGCGCCCCTTGCTTCCTAGTCTTAAACTGTCTTGCTTTTTCCATTACAAGTCAGGTCTAAACAATAAAGAAGGTGCCCAGATACAACATAATGAATTTAAACTAAGATATAAACCTGCTGCCAGCTCCTTGGATAGACGTGTCTTGTTTTTTGTTGTTTTCTTTTTTCAATTTTATTTATTTATTTGAGAGAGAGAGAGAATGAGAAACTGGAGAGTCAGAGGGAGAAGCAGACCCCCTGCTGAGCAAGGATCCTGATGTAGGACTTGATCCTGGGACTCCAAGATCAGAACCTGAGCCGAAGGCCATCACTTAACCAACTGAGCCACCCAGGTGCCCTAGACCTCTCTTGTTTAACAGGACTGCTCTAAGCACTTGGTAAACATCCGACCTTTGACTTTCTATGACAGTCCTGTGTGTTCATCTTCTGTATGAAGCGGCAGCTTTGAATATGTGAGTTTTCTGATCATCTTTCGATTAAATGCGTTTTGGAATGAGACGGAGTCGGGTATAGGAGTCCTTTGATAAAGCACTCTCCCTTTTAGAGCCAACCTTCTTGGAAGAGCACGTGTGCTTCTCTACTCTCTCATGGCCATTCACATCTTGACTTCTATTTGTCTTCTAGCCCAACCACACATCAAGGCTTTCTGGGCAGAGACCATTGGTGGTAACTCAGCATTAATTCACCAGTTTTTCTGTGGTATTAGAACTCATGATTTTTAGCAGGCACATGCCTGACCAGAATAGACCTCACTTCCCAACCTCCGTTGTATCGAAATATAGCCGCCAATAGGATTGCAAACGAATATGTAGGGTGGCAACTTGCTGGAAACTTTCTTGAAGGACATGGACATGTGTGCTTCATGTCTATCGTTTTCATCCTTTCTTCCATCCTGCCACTTAAAAGGTAAAGAGGGTAAATGGAGTTCTGCCTTTCATCTGGAACTAGGAGGAATTAGAGCCACTCTGTGGAGACAGCCGAGCAGTATTAGAAGCTGAGGTCCCTGAGACCTGGGGGACATGGAGCCATAGCACCATTCCTGAATGTCTCCTCTGGATTTTATTGGACAGAAAAATAAAGTCATGTCTTGTTGAAACAAATGTTATTTTCCCTCCATGTTACTTACAGTGGGACATAATCCTAAATGATATACAACCATGATCTCGTTGTGTCTAAACTCAAGGACAGCAAACTATTTACCAAATGTTGAATTTTTATTGTACCAGTCTTTATGAGGTAGCATGAAACAGTAGGGAAAACATGAAATTTATGACAGAAATCCCTTATTTACTAGCTCTGTTATCTACGGCAAATGAGTTAACCTCTCTTGGCTTCTGTGTCTTTATCAGTGAATAAGGGGAAAATGACCTCCTACCTCGAGTGTTGTTATAAGCAGCCAATCAAAGGAAAACTACAATTTGTGTCTCTTGTTACAGACGATAGTAGTTTAGGATTAGATTTTACACCTACGACTTTAAAATACCTTTCAACCCAAGTACTCCTTTTCTAGTTTCACCTACTCACTGAATTAATGGATATTCTGACTTTCTTCAAATAAATCAATTGTTGCTTATGGATAATAAGGAGTATATGTGATGTGATGAGCACTGATTGTTACATGCAACTAATGAATCATTGAACATTGTATCAAAAACTAATCAGGTACTATATGTTGGCTAATTGATTTAAGTTAACAAAAAAAAAAGAAAAAAAGAGGTACCTGGGTGGTTCAGTGGATTAAAGCCTCTGCCTTCAGCTCAGGTCATGGGTCCTGGGATTGAACCCCACATCAGGCTCTCTGCTCAGCAGGGAGCCTGCTTCCTTCCCCCTCTCCTTTTGCCTGCCTCTCTGCCTACTTGTGATCTCTCTGTCAAATAAATAAATAAAATCTTAAAAAAAAAAAAAAAGAAGAAGAAGAAAAAAAGAAAATACATAAGGAAAACAACTTTTGAAGGCCCTTTTCCTCTTTGTGGTTTCTAAAATCATCTATGTATCCTATCTGATTTTAGGATAATGTTATTAATGGTCCACAAGAGCAGGGACCATATTTATTTTCATTTGTCACTTTAATTCCATGCACATGGTAACATCTCAATAAATGTTAGTGTCCCCTGTCCCTTCCTTCTATGACAGTCACTCCTCTACCAAAGGGTCTTTTCCTTGGCCTTGGAAAGTTATGAGTAGCTTTAGGCCCTACCTCTATAGGTCACTTCTTCTGCCAACCTCTTGTCCTTTACATTCTAAGTACAAACCTTTAGCCAATTATGTCCCTTGATAAAAACTAATTATTCCATTCCACACTCTTATAGCCTTATAATAAGTATAATAAATACACAGACTCAAAAGCTCTCTACAGTTATTATAATTAGCATGTATAGACTTTTTGTCAGTCAGCTGGATGTGTTGGTCTAATTTAGAAGGTCAGATGAATCTGACAAAGTGTTTTTGATCTGCGTGTCTGCTATTCATTCTTCTTCTCAGTTAAGTTCACAGACAGAGTGATTTTCAGGGCTGTATCCCTTTCCTTTTGCAAATTCTATTTTGCTCACCTATTGGCTCTTTCTGCTCCCATAGTCAGGACTATATCGAACCAAAATAAGAGGGACATTAAGTTAGTATCCAGTGCCTCATGCCTCTGCAGTTCTAGATCATTTTTCCCTTTTAAATAGCCATCCTTTTGGGGGTACCTGGGTCACACAGTCAGTTAAGCTTCTGATTTTTGGTTGCGGCTCAGATCAGATCTCAGGATCCTGAGATCAAGCACCCCATTGGGCTCTGTGCTCAATGCAGAGTCTGCTCAAGACTCTCTCTCCCTCCGCCCCTCTCAGGTTGCATGCTCTCTCTCTTAAAATAAATAAATAAATGCATAGCCATCCTTTCTCCTAATCCCTGTCCAAAGTGTCCAATCATCAATGAGATAAAGTGCTTTGCAAAGAGATATTAAATGGTTGATAATGTTCAAGTTGTTACCACCCCGAGTGTACTTTGTTAGCATGCCTTCACTTCTTTAGTGTAAATCATCGGCAGCTTGTAGGTAGGAAACAATCACCTAATTTAGATGGCCATTTTTTTCAATTATCCCAAAGATGATCCTCTTCTCAGAGTTCTAGGCAGTAACAAGAAGAATGGAGGGAGCAATAATAACTCTAGTCAAATTCCACAGTACTCCTTTTCTACTTGATACTAGCCATTTGAAATTAAATGTGCAAGGACGTTTAACTTTAAAAAAATCCCCTACGTATTGTTGCTTTCATAAAAATTCTACCTTCCTTCAAAAGTAAAAATTCATCACTAAAAAATAAGTACAGTACGAGCACTTGGGAGGCTCAGTTGTTTAAGCATCTGACTTTGTCTCAGGTCATTATCTCAGGGTTCAAGCCCCAGCGGCTTCAGGCTCTGTGCTCAGTGGGGAGTCTGCTTCTCCCACTCCCTCTGCCCCTACCCCCACTTATGCCTGCATTCTCTCTCTCAAATAAATACAATCTTTAAAAAAAAGTACAGAAAAAATATCATCAAGTCAATTACCGTCTTTTCCTCCTAATCTAATTGAAAGAAATGCCTTCCGAGATCTCTTATGCCTTCAAAGAAGACATACAGATGGCTAACAGACACATGAAAAGATGCTCAACACCACTCATCGTCAGAAAAATACAAATCAAAACCATGATAAGATGCTGTCAGAATGGCTAAAATTAACACAGGAAACAACAGACAGTAGGATGCCGAGAAAGGGGAACATTCTTAGGCTGTTGGTGGGAATGCAAGCTGGTGCAGCTACTGTGGAGAACAGTATGGAGGTTCCTCAAAAGGGTAAAAATAGAAATACCCTATGATTCAGCAATTGCACTGCTAGGTATTTACCCAAAAGGATAAAAAAATACAGATTCAAAGGGATACATGCATCCTGATGTTTATTGCAGCATTATCAACAATAAACAAACTATGGAAAGAGCCCAAATGTCCATCAACTAATAAATGGATAAGGAAGATGTGGAACACACACACACACACACACACACACACACACACACACACACACACAATGAAATATCACTCAGCCATCAAAAAGAATGAGATCTTGCCATTTGTAAACACATGGATAAAGCTAGAGAGTATTACGCTAAGCAAAATAAGTCAGAGAAAGACAAATACCATATGATTTAATTCATATATGGAATTTAAGAAACAAAAGAGATGAACATATGGAAAGGGGAAAAAAGAGGGAAAGAAACTAAGAGAATCTTAATGATAGAGAACAAACTGAGGGTTGCTGAAGGGGAAGTGGGTGATAGATGGGTTACATGGGTGATGGGTATTAAGGAGGGCACTTGTGATGAGCATTGGATGTTATGTATAAGTGATGAGTCACTAAATTCTACTCCTGAAACTAATATTACATTATATGTTAACTAGAATTTAAATACAAATTTGAAAGAAAAAAAAGATCTTTTATTTCTGTTACATTTATAAAACGATAAAGAGAATTTTCTATTCTCTTTGATCAATTTTCTAAGTGGTATCTCGTCTTCTTTCCTAATTTGTTATTTATTATTTTTGCTTTTTTAATTTCATCATAATCATCCCTAGCTTTTATTTGCTGTGTCAAATACTTGCATGCCTTAATAATTTGGTAAATCTTTGAGTTCTATTTTTGGATATTTCATCTCATTTACTTATTTGGAGATCATCATATCCCAATTGTGTAACTTCTTCAATTAAGGTAAATCCTACTGATAATTTTTAGTAGCTTCACTAGTTTTCAGAGAAATTTCTAAAACTTCCAGTTTGTGATCAATATCATTCTCTTAGATAAGAGATGTCAGCTGAAAATCAAATGCAAGTGACTAAGGATGAGGGGGAAATCTCAAACTAATTTGATTTGAAAGTGTCAGATTAGAAAATGCACTTGCTTTATTTACTTTCTTCAGTGAAACATTGGTCAAGTCTATCAAAAATAGCAAAAGCCATCTGAAAAGTATATACTTATCTATCATTTGAAAAACTCATATCCTTTACTTATATTTCATTCCTTGTTCCCAAAACTGTAAATGCTTTTTAACATTTTCTAATGTACTAAGATTGCATCTTCCTGCATATTCTCCCTATTTCAGAGACATTCAAATATTTCCTATGCCCTAGAATGGGGAAAAATTGTCATAGCCCCATCTATTACAATGATAAAATAAGATACAATTACATTAAAGGACATGAAGAATGAATTCTATTTTACCCTTCAAATGGGCTTTATCAAAACTTAACAGTTAAGCATACAATTAGTAGCAAACCAAGAAAGCATTTAGACTAATTAGGCCTAGAGTCTAGGAGATGAGTTCACAGATTATGTCTGTGAGACAGCAATCAGGTCGATTCGGTCAATTTAAAACAACAACAACCAAAAAAATAAGTCAACTCAGAGACAGAAATTAAAAAAAACCCTGCCAATAGTGTTCCTTTTTAGCTAATGTAAATGCAGCCTTCAAGATAAACTGTTCTTCATGTAGAAACAGAATTCATATTGTCCAGATTATATTTGAAATCTTGTAACATACGGCATTCTAACTTTGAAACAGCCTTTTCTGAACTAGCTATATGATCAAGGAAGAGGGAAAAGTAGAAAAGCATCAAATGTGGTTCAAATGACTACAGACAGGAAAACAAAATGTTTTGTTTCTAGTATATATTTAGTTTGTCTACAATGTGATTTAGAGCATACAGTAAGATAATCACTATAAACATTTTACATACATTGCACTTGGTTGGCATTTCCTGCTTTCCAGAAGCCATACTAAAATCTAAGATAGTCTAATAATGTTCAAAAGACTAGCAACAACAAAAAATGGCAATGAACACAATAACAGACTAATTACTATTCAGCAGGGAGAACAATGGAAGCATTTTTCTGCTAGCTGTAATCAGTTTATAATTGTGGCCCTGCAAACACGTCAACACATAAAGAAACAGCAAGAAACTCCCAGTCAGCTTCCATGTTAGAAATGGAAGGGATCTGCAAGCTTTTTATGGGCACTGCCCTGACAGACGGGGGGACCTCCCAGTTCTTAGGTGGCAGCTCCCTTCATCAGTGCCTGCTTCTGGACCAGGTATACATGCTAATGTTCCACAGAAGCTATTTTTTTTTTAAATATTAAAATCCCATAGAGTGTGATACATAACAAAGGCTTAAAATATAAACAACTAAAACTAAGCATCAGGAGAAAGTAGCTCCTTATTTATACTGAATAAGAAGCCTAAAGAAATAGAAACATATAAAACATGCTCTAAACTATGTGGGTATTATCTCAAATCACAACTTGTTTAAGTGATTTCATTTAGTGGAATAGAAAGTATGAGTCGCTTTCTGCCCCTCCAGCCATTTACATTTTCTATATAGTAACTTTCTAGAGAAGATATGCTATATAGATTGTGTCACACAGACAGAGATCAATTTATCCGGAAAAGGAGAAAGATGAAGACTCCCTTTTAATTTATTCAAGGAGTTGAATAGGGGCACCTGGGTGGCTCAGTGAGTTGAGCCTCTGCCTTTGGCTCAGGTCATGATCTCAGGGTCCTGGGATCAAGGCCCTTCATCAGGCTCTCTGCTCAGCAGGGAGCCTGCTTCCCCTTCTCTCTCTGTCTGCCTCTCTGCCTACTTGTCATCTCTCTCTCTGTCTCTCTCTCTCTCTCTGTCAAATAAATAAATAAAATCTTAAAAAAAAACAAGAGTTGATGGGGCACCTGGGTGGCTCAGTCGTTAAACGTCTACCTTCAGCTCAGGTCATGATCCCAGGGTCCTGGGACTGAGCCCTGCATCAGGCTCCCTGCTTGGCAGGAAGCCTGCTTCTCCCTCTCTCATTCCCTCTGCTTGTGTTCCCTCTATCACTGTGTTTCTCTCAGTCAAATAAATAAAATCTTAAAAAAAAAAAAGAGTTGAATAACTAACCTGCTTTCTAACTTACAGCTTGGAGTATGGAATTCACTATACTTAAAGGGTGTGCACAACCTTAAAGACATTGTTAAAGATGTTCTACCTTTAAAAAAAAAGTAGCTCACTGGCAAAATCAGAGTATATACTGAAATTTATTTTTACTTAATAAATATGGAAACACTGTCCTTCCTAAAGAGAAATCTAGCTTTATGTAGCTTCGTCAATATGCAATATGTAATACATCCAGTCACAGCAGAATTTTAAATTAAATATTGGGTATTTGGCTTTGCATTCATATTTATTCATATGGTTGTACTGATCATTGTATTAAATCACTATATCCGCATTTTATTTAAAAGATTGTTTTTTTCATTAAAAATTCTGATTATAAGTCCTAGAAGTGAATCAGCTCTATTTTCAGATGGTTGTGCCAAGGCAATCAGAGGGTGAAGAGAAATTTGCCAAGTCAGAGACCACCTCCGGAGCCAGGGCTGCACTAATGGTGGCAGGAACATATGGTAAGAACGATCCATAGCCCAAGCAGGTGAAGGTGGATGGGGAAGAGCAGCAGTGATGCCCCACAGGTGTAGGGGCAGACGGGAAGGCAGGAACGACTGGTGACTCGGTAGGTGAGGATCTGGGGCTCCGAGTGAATGTCAGGGGCGCCAAGTGCTTTGCTAGACTGCAAAATTTGAGTTAGATGCCTTTCCTCTGGGGAAGTAAGTATGAAATTTGAGGTTCTGATTAACTCTTTGGGATCACTAGGATGCCATTTGATAAATGACAGTGCTGGTGTTCTAACAGGAACTCAGGCATCTGTTGGAATAAATGTGCATCTTCAAGTGCCCAGTTTCTTAATGTCGAGCGTTCTCCTTACCCAACGAATGTGTCTGAGTAACAGTGATGCCTCCAACTCACACAGGCAGTTATTACATTAGAGAGAGAAGCAGAGAGAGTGAGAGAGAGACAGAGACAGAGAAAGATCGATTCATTCAGGCACAGTAAACAGTTCTTAGGAAAACTACATTACTACATTCTTTAAAAAAAAAAATACTTAATATGAGATGTCACGTTTAGATAATTGAATATCATCACTTGCTACCAGCTTTGTCTCCATTTTCCTTGACTTGCATTCACAATACAGACCTTCTTCTTTAGAGTTATTATCATCTTTCCACCCTGTTTTCAATGCAAAGTATTAACTGTATTGTTTCATATGAGGAAGCTTCCCAGACCAGTCTTTTTCCAAGTACCGCTGTAACAAGGCTGACTCCCTACTCAAGGTGGTAACTCAAGGTTGAGTTCTGCATACATTGAATTCAAGCACAGAATCGAGGAAAAGGTATTCTCTCTTCTTTTTGCTTAGGAGCTCTAGGGCAGACACCAACTTGTAATGTCTACTGTCAGTTCACAGCCTTGTGTTTAAAAGCATAAACTGAAATGATCTTTCAAACTGTTTTGCTCATAATTATCATTTGTTGCCATCAGATGAAAAAGAGCCCTTTGGGTAGAGCTCACGGGTAAAAGAACCAGAGGTGTGGTTAACTGAATTCCATGAAGGAAAAAAAAAAGACTCTATGACAGATAAACATCAATTTTAATCAGGCTATTAATCCCTATGCTGAAATTGAACACATAACTGCAGGGAAACGGTTTCTTTGGACAGATGGAGAGATGGAGACCGAGACACACACCTGAGGACTCTGTTTCTTTCTCAATGTGGGTACAGGCTTGTTGATGCTGGGTTTATTTCAGAAATTAGGAGTGCCTCACTCGTAAATATCCTTTCAAAGGAAGCTTGTAGATTATAAGTGAAACATTTCCAGAGTGGTGATTTAAACGATCTGTGTGAAAAATCCTATTTTTTCCAGTATCTGGCAGTATGGTGCTCTGTCTGGAGGGCCAGGTTCATGGCCCACAGTGTGCCCGCCGTGTCAAGTAACTGGGGAAGGCCAGAATGGGGATCTTAGGCTCTTCTAGTCCCGGGGGCCTCTCCACATCAGTATCTGTTTTCTTGATGGAAGTTTAAGAAAACTTCACAGTGCATGGTTATGTTCTCTTTTAACCAATATCCATTGCCCTTGGAAGCCCCAAGTAATTAAAGCAATGCTTAAACCGTTGGTTTATAATGTACGGTCCTGGGACCACAGCAGCAGCATCCCTTGTCAGGGAAGATGATAGAAAAGTAAATTCTCCAGCGTGAGCCCAGTTATACGGAATCAGAAACTCCAGGCTCTGCCCAGCAATCTGTGCTTTAACAAAACTGATTGTGATTCACTGAAAAGTCAGAGCCACCGGTTTAAATTCAAAGCATTTAAATGCAATTATTCTACATTACTCTCTGCCTTGATCGTTAATCTGAACCTGACTGTTGCCTCTGACTTCACTACCACCACCCTTACATTTCTAGCAATTTCAACCTGAAACAATCCACAGTTCTAGGAAATAAAGCCATTTTCTGAAATTTCTTTTTTTTTTTTTATAGCCCTGTCTGTAAATTATCAGGTGATGTTTCCGTTCTGGCCATGAACAGTATACTCATTCTGTCTAAGCCATCTCAGTGACTGATGGAAATAGAACAATATCCAGCAAATGTCGATATGATGTCCAGTCACAGCCTGGGCCCACTTGTTCCTTGACCCTTTCTGCACTGCCCTTCAGCCACAGAAGATGCAAGTTCTTTCCTTGTTGCTCATTCTCCCATCTTCTTTCCTGTTGAGGTCCACTCTATAGAATTTACATCACGTTCTTCTTGTAATATCATTGGAAACTTCAAACCACTCTCTCATGTCCCTGCTCACCTGCTTGCCCCCTTTTTTGCCTCCCAGAAACAGGAGGAAGTTGGAAAGGTGTGCTGTATGTGATCGTGCTTTATGGGGCTTTGTTGCTGGAGTTTTCCTATCAGCTAGCTTTTAAGCCTCTACTTGATTATTTGTTTCCTCTTTCTTTTTTTTTTTTTAAAGATTTTATTTATTTATTTGACACACAGAGAGAGATCACAAGTAGGCAGAGAGGCAGGCAGAGAGAGAGGGGGAAGCAGGCTCCCTGCTGAGCAGAGAGCCTGATGCGGGGTTCGATCCCAGGACCCTGAGATCATGACTTGAGCCTAAGGCAGAGGCTTAACCCACTGAGCCACCCAGGTGCCCCATTGTTTCCTCTTTCTACTTGTGATAAAAAGTGTCCTCTTTTTCTACTTCTTTTCTGATCAATACTTTAAAAATTAAAATAACAGTTTCCTTGGTAACCACTACCCACTGCCCTTTTATATTCTTTTGCCTCATTTAGTCTGTTCTAATAAGCTGATAGAGTGGAAAGGTCACTGCAGGTGAGAAGGACTGCTTTCAAGGGACAATTCGAGCACTTACAGACTTATCAGCACTTGCCACTTAAAACTCTGAGCCATAGTCTGATCTGGAAACCAGGATTAATAATGACCTCTGTCCTGTATACTCCATACAACTCTTGAGAAGACCAAATTAGAAAAGAAATGTATATAAAGTCATTGTGAACATTATAAAGAGCTGTGTAAATGGATGTTACTAGCATCAGTGAGAGGACTTACCAGACTCCAAGTGAAAGGCAACAGGACTAGGACCTGAATGCTATCCTAAGTCCCTTAGGATAACAATGGCCTTTTAATCTCTAGAGTCAGAATGCCACAATTTAGACAGGTTGAGCCAATTGACTAGCTGGCAAATGTCTGTAATAAAAAGCAATTAGTAACTGTTCAGTTTGCTGAAATAGTTCAAGATAGAGATACTTGGAAAATAAAACCTAAGATATTTCCATATTTGGAGGAATGCCGGAACAAAAGGAGTCAACCTGACTTCACTAGGAGTCAACCTAGTGAAACCACACTACCTAAAAGAATCATGCAAAGGGATGTGGAGTCTATCCTATATGAAAATGTTTACTAACATAAAATAGGTTTTGAGGTTAATCGATAATGCATTAATAGATTATGGGGGAGAAATCATTCCCATAAGGAATTATTTGGATCATTAACAGCAATACAGATTTGCATCAATTTAAAAAGCCCTTGAAAACAAAGCAAAATATTTACTGCCCTGGGTTTTCTGTAAGTCTTAGGAAAAAAAAAATAGCAATTTGGAGCTCTGAAATCACCAAAACAAAGAAGCTGAAATAAGAATGTCTTTGCTCTTTTATTACTGAAACTACCTAAGGGGGAAAAAAAATAGCCCTTAACATTAGCAGTGTTAATCAACTACATTATTTTTTCCTTGTATATAATCTTGAAAATATCAGCCTATTAACCTTGTAGAATGCATTTTCATAGAGATTTTGCTCAGCATGAGCTTACAACCAATCCCAAATTGTTCGTGTCAATTCTTTAGGTTCAGCATCTCCTAACATCATTTTTTTTTGGTTACCAAAGATTTGAGTCCTTTAGCAAAGAACAGTCCTTAAGGTTAACATACTGTCCTCATGAAGACCTATTTGTTCTCCCGTTCAGAAGATAAATGTTTTTTATTTGTTACATAAGAAATGATAGCAAACCACAGAAGACAATTCACATCGATTTTTATTTTTCTTCTGAGAAACATCTTTCTAATCCATATCACTTATTCTCATATATAAGGAGAGGTCCTTTGTTACCAGTGTACTTTCTATGCTACACCCTGAAACTTTGCTATTCTGAGATTTTTCTAAAAATTAAAAAAAAATAACATTATGCTCTTACATTAAGAAGAAGAATGCTAACATGTCCTTAAACAGCATTTCTCAATGTATGGTCCAGAAGCCGCCCGCAACAAAACTAGCTAGGACCTTGTTAAAGTACCTCAACTTCATCCTAGTGAACCAGACTGGAGGGGAATTGAGAAGATGCATTTTCACAGGTACTGCTGTTGACTCCTAGTCACGCCACAGTCTACAAAACACTGTTTATCTCAGCCAATAGCTTCCAAGTCCACCGCATGTTATGGTTACCTGGAAAATGTATAAAAACACCTATGGCCAGACCTCACCCCAGACCCATTAACTCAGCACGTATGAGCTTCGGTAAGGTTGCCAGATGAAATAAAGGACATGCTTATTTAACGAAGTTATACTAAAGAACTATTTGTTGTTTCTCTGAGATTTAGATTTAACGGGGTATCTTGTATTTTTGTTTATTAAATCTGGCAGCCCAAGTAATGGGACCCAGGCACAAGAATTTTTAAAAGTCTCCCTCTGAGTCAACTGAGCACTTCAGGTTGAAACCAACTGATTCCAAGCCAAGACTCTAACGACATTATAATATAGAACCAAAGAGACAGACAGTAGGGGCAGAGTTGAGATGATCTAGCTCAAAAGCAGGTAAACTAAGAATGGATCCGTTCCACTTTGACTTTCCCTCACTTTCCCCAAAATTTCACAGGAATTGCTGATTTTAAATTAGGTACATAATAAATGAAAGGCATCAACTTAAGACTTCAGTTTTCTTTATAAAACTATCTTTTTAAAATGAAATATCCTCTAAGAAAACACTTAGAAAATATTAAATAAAATAAGGGCCCCTAAAACTTGGTTTCCATGGCCAGCTTAAACTCTTTCATAATTCGTGAAGAACTTGATAGGCAAGGCAGGAGTTTGGGGGGGTGGGGGAGAGAAATGAAACACGAAGGGATGGGGAGGGAGACAAACCATAAGAGACTCCTAGACTCAAGAATTGAACTAAGGGTGGCCGGGGGGTGGGGGGGTGGTGGGGTAGGGATAGGGTGGCTGGGTTGTGGACAATGGGGAGGGTATGTGCTATTAAGTGCTGTGAAATGTGTAAGCCCGAAGATTCACAGACATGTACCCTGGGGCAAATAATACATTATATGTTAATAAAAATTAAAAAAAAAAAAAAAAAACCTCTTTCATAATTCGTAAATTGGCTTCTGAAGTCACAGACTCCTCCTCTCTGGAACCCCAGGATTCCCAGCAGGAGGGAAGTCATAAATAACAGCCATGCCCTCAATGATACCATTCTTCACCTTGGAGCATTTTTTTTTTAAGATTTTATTTATTTATTTGACACAGAGAGAGAGATCACAAGTAGGCAGAGGCAGGCAGAGAGAGAGAGGGGAAGCAGGCTCCCCGCTGAGCAAAGAGCCTGATGCGGGGCTCGATCCCAGGACCCTGAGATTATGACCTGAGCCGACAGGCAGAGGCTTTAACCCACTGAGCCACCCAGGCGCCCCACGTTAGTGCATTTATAAAACAACAGAAAATTAAGGTCATTTGCTCCTCAAAAAAAAGCTGGGAGCCTGAGACATTCATTGCTCAATTGTCCAAATGAATGGGGACACAGATGAATTAAACAGATACAAAATTACTCACAGTTTACACAGTGAGGAAGAAGATGAAGATTAATATAGCTGTGAAGTTGGACCAATAAAGGCTGATAAATAACAACCCCAAAATCTCTGGAAAGGTAGAATTCCTTTATTACAGTCACTCTAAATTTAAAATGCCAACATAATCTACAAATAACAATTTAAAATAAAATAAAATGATGAATATACCATCGTTAACCTGATAACATTATCTTAAGAAGTATTTCAATTTACAAGTTTTCTCAGCATGAATAAGTTATGATTTTAAAGATGGAAATTTACACAAAGTTGAATTCTAATCAGATAACTGCTTTTAGGGACTAAGTAAATTTTATTAGGCTACATCTTTGTTGTATACCTTTGTAAATGAAGGAAGAAAATGCCAAATGGATCAGTAGAAAGGCATATGATCATTTTAAACTTTTTTTCTTTATAACTTATAAGACTGTCCCACATATCAAATTTCATGGACATGTTCTAAAAAGGTATAGGTCCAGCAAATACTTATCAGAAATCATCTTAGTTCCCACAACAAAAACAGAATTTTAAAGCTCTCTGGATATCTGTTAGCACAGCTCCAGATGTGGTAATAATTTATCCATGTCTTCAAAATGTGGTATTTACCAAAGGAGGAAACATAAATGACCAACAGATGATTTAAATGCTCATCACTGAGTTGGGGCTGTGACAATAATAATACACTGGACAAGCCAGTCATCCCATTGACCTACATGTCTCCCAGGATTTGGTGGTATTTACAATCGTGGTATTTAAGATGATCACCTATCAAAGCTCCTGGTAAATTATGTCCCACTGATAATTATAACACAGTAGCTAATAGAAACTTGCTGATTTAGTTTATACATCAAACAACGGAATTAAAAAAAAAACTATATATAAGATGTCAGCTCTTTGAGGTTCACAGTGTGCCTATTTATCCATTTTGGGTCTAGGAGAGCATTAACATGTTGACCTCTGTGAATGCATGGCATAAAATCAGTTGGCTAAGATACTCCTTTTAAAGTGCTCTTCAAAAATAGTAGCTTGCCTATTATATTCATTAACAGCAAATAAAAATTCAATGCACATTCCAAAAAACATTTTTGGAAGATAAGTTGAGGTATGGCTCCCTTCTACCCTTGGTCCTGCCCTGAGCTCATGATCTTGCCGCTCTTCAAGACATACTTTCATGGGGGTGCCTGGGTGGCTCAGTGGGTTAAGCCTCTGCCTTCAGCTCTCAGGGTCCTGGGATCGAGCCCTGCATCAGCTCTCTGCTCAGCAGGGAGCCTGCTTCTCCCTCTCTCTCTGCCTGCCTCTCTGCCTACTTGTGATCTCTCTCTGTCTCTGTCACATAAATAAATAAAATCTTAACAAACAAACAAACAAAAGACATACCTTCAAGAAAGGAAGTGCTCTGTTCTCTTCTCTTAGTGGGAGAAATAAATTAGACATTTTAAAATCACAATTGTCTACCAAGAAAAAAAGTTCAAATAGAACTGTAGATTAAAGCAGAAGTCATTAAATCTGAAGGTTTCCTACCCGCACCTTGTTAGCTATTAGCAGAATTGCAGTTCATTAATTCTTATAATATTCATGGTTCATAATTCTCTTAACTTTTCTATCAATATAAAGGCTAGAATTTAATGAGTTACCATGCTAAACCTCTTAATTTTTATAAATACTTCATCTGTTTTGTGATTAACATTAGTAAAAATGGCTTAAACTGAGTAGCCTAAGAACATCATTTGTGATTTGTAATTTACCATTTACATTTTTCACATTTAATCCAGAGTTAAAAGTACAATGGCACATATTCTTAATTTTTAATTATTTATTTTAAATAATCATAAATAACATTCCCAGCTCAATTTAATTTTTTTAAAAATCACATTTTGGATTCTTCTAAATATCAAGCCACGCTCCACAGTCCATGAATATATTCATGAGGTCTGCAGCCAGTGGTGTGCAAATTTATCAATAACTTGCAAGTAACAGAACTGAAAGACTGCTCCAATATGAAGTCTACTGACAACTCTCTGAAGCTAAAACCTTTCAGTCTATCAAGCATGGATTTATTCATGATTTTTGACCTTAAGAGATTCAGGGGGAAAGTGCTAAAAAATTGAAGGTCTAATCATTGGATAAAAACTACTCCTAGAACATGAAATATTATTCCAAAATCCATAACTAGCCCTAAGATAGTGTAAAACAACAAAGCCACTCAAAGTTTACTGCCCCTTCTCTTCTCCCTTAACACTGACATGAACTTATGTCTGCCCAAGCTCGATACTATCTCAAGATACATTTTTTAAGTCCACATTAAATGTAGGGATAAGGAGATAACAAGTATTGGACAAGTCTATTTAATACATAAAAGTATATCTAAACATTAATAGCATTTGAAGGAGATTCAGGATTGCCTTCCTTGGGGAAAAATTTACCTCTCCAAAAAAAGCGTAAGAAGAAAATGCCTTTATGAGAACAAATGACATCATGATACTCTAAGTTCTGCATTAAAGAATGTCTCAGAATTCTTTCCAGATTTACACAGTACCAAGTCTGCTGTCTTCAACTTGTTATGCATTATACTGAGATTAATATTTTAGAGCATTTTCTCCCATCGTGTAGTGTTCATCACCTTCATAGATGCAAAGGGAATGGCCAAGGACAAATTCAAAGTGTGTAGCTAGGGAATAAGGGAAAGGGCTTTGGTGTTTGCATCTTACTAAGATAGAACAAAGACAACAAGGAACGTTCTGATGAAGAAAATACAGATCCAGTTATGTTAGTCTGGAAATATAAGACAAAGGAAAACCAGGTAGAAATATGAACATTTTCTTCTACTTTGGGAAGAGCGGCAGATGTAGTTACTTTTACCTCATAGCGATAGGTCAATTCTGTATGTCCCCCATGCCCACACCTAGGATTAATTTGAATGACAAGTTCAAGTTAGAGGGAACTATAGAGATGAGCATCCTGTGCATCAGCAGGGATGATAAAGAGCTTTGGCTTTTCAACTATGGCTGTGCTGGCTCCATGTCCACCCTTAGCTCCTGCCTCGTAGCACAACTGAGTGGAGAACAAGGAAAAATAAGCAGTTGGCTTCAATAGGACCATAGTTTTACCCAACTGAACTCCCCATATATCCACATGAGAAGTTGCAGGGCTTGTTGGTCCTGATGCAGGACCAAGACAACTAGCATTCACAGAGAAGGTCAGCGAACTTCTGGAGCCTGGGGCTGTTACAAAGGACCTTCCTTCATAACGTGAGACTGGGAAGGTGCTCCAAGAAGGATCTGTTTTTGACAGATGGGGATGAGAAAGAACAGCAGTGATGATAACTTGGAGAAAAAGTTCATTCTGTGTTGTCCTACTGGAGAACACTTAAGAGATTGATTTGACTGCCTCAGGGAGCTAGAAGTCATCTGGAGAGCTGAAAGGGGTCAAGTATACAGAGTAACTTGTTTAGACAACTAGCCCTTTGCTACCCCCCCAAAGTGTGATCAGTCTACCAGAAGGAAGCAATACCATATGGAAACTCACAGAAATGCAGCTTCAGGACCCCCTCAGACCTCTGGAGTCAGAATCTGCATTTTGATGAGATCTGCATACGATTCTTGTACACATTGATGTTGGAGAAGTACTGCTCCCGTGTTTAATTGAATCACCCGGGATGCTAAAATTGAAGGTGAGCGCAGGAATCCCCGTTTTCAACAAACATTCTAGGTGGAACAACTAAGAGGATGGTAAATACCAAAGCAGTAGTTTAGGTATATTCTGATGAAGATGATCGGGTGGATATAAGGGTGAAGGGACAAATAGCAGTAACAATGACAATAATGGAGACATGATTATACCTATGCAGTAGGACCAGCCAAACCTAGTTAAAACTACCTCTTCAATTCCCGGTTTGACACATAGGAACAAAGGACAGATAAAGTATCAAGGAGCTCTCCTCGTACTTCAGAAATTCATTCCAAAGATAGCACCTCCATCCCTTCTTCCTCCTTCCTGGACTGCGGGAGGCATAGTCGCCAGGTAGGAGTAATCTTACTCCTGTGCATCAGCCGGGATATTATAGTAACCTTACTGTTACTAGTAACTAGTTACTAGTAGCTGAGTTACAGAGAACCTCATCATTCGGTAGGCACTCCATCACTGTGGTTGTTGTTGTTATAATAAGAATAATTATTACTAATACCTCGGTCACACCTCCTCACCTATCCACCTGCTCCCCGTAGGCTGGGTTTCCTTAGCTCGGTGAGACTGAAGAATCTGAGGGAGACAGATCTGAATTTGTAGCCAACCAGCCCAAAGCTGCAGAAGCCAGTCATCTCCTTCCCAACCCAAGGAAATAGAAGCCAAGGTAAAGAACAGACTGAGCCCTGATGTTTCTTCCAAAGACACACCCAGAATTGGAAGAATCATCTCATGCAGTACAAAATCAGAAAATGAAGACACACTCCTTTTTCAAGTTCAGTGACATGGTCATCCTCAAATACAAGCTCTAACTTTCAAATTGTGTCCAATATAAACAAACAAACAAATAAATAAATTTGTAGATGATGGTAATGACGATAATGATGACTAATGCTGCTGAAAATATTCTACCTTACCAAATTACTTTGCGGTACCTTAAAAACCATAAGCTCTACAAATCTCATCATATCCTAATGCATTGCTTTGTACAGACCCAGGAAGGAGACCAGCCTCTGTCATTCATCAAAGTGTCCTTCCTTAATGCACTCGAGGTTCCCCTTAGAAGTCCCTCATCTGTTTACCAGGCAGGCTTCTTTCTCACTCCTCCACTAGGAAATCACTGTCCTTGGTAGATCTTCCTCGTTTTTCTTATTTAAATATTTATAAATGTAATGTAGCTATGCCCCAGTTCATCAATAGTAATTCTTCTCATATTTAAAGACAGAGAAATGTAGAATATTACTGAGTTAATGTTTCTGTCTTTCTCACTCCATGCCCATTTGTTTCTTTAACTGACCTCTGAGCTTGCTGTTTACATCATCCCAGATCTGCCACCAGAGTATAGTTAATAGTTGGAGTGGATGACACTTTACAGAATATCCAGCTTTGTGGGATCACTTAAGTGGTATTCAAGCCAATGATTTGGGGAGAAAAAGTGTTAAATCCTTCTCTCAGATAAACACCAAACAAATTCTGGATGAATTAATGATTTTAATGTAAAAAATAAATTTAAGAAAAGCATTGTGCTATTTTAATCCTTGATTTGAGGGACAACTTCGTAAAGCATTATACCAAAACCAGAAACCTTAAAAGGAGTGATTACCTGAATACAAAACTTGTGAAATGTGAAAAAGCCATATTTTATTGGCAGCATTAAAAGGCAAATAAATATCTGGGGTAAATACTTGTGACATAGGGTGAACAAAAGATATAGCATCACATATGGCAAAGCTGAAATAAAAAGAAAAAAATTAGAAAGGTCTGAAGTAAATTTTTAGAAATTTAATGGCAAAGATTATGGAAAGGATATTCAAGAGGAAATATATTCAGCTAATATGCACACAAAATGTGTTCAACCTCACATGTGGCAAACACAAATCAAAGCCACACTTAAAACTATATTATTCACCTATTAATATCCCATTCAATGCTAATGGTGGCATTTATACTTCACCTAGCTGTGCCACCTGTAAAAATTTATCTTAATCAGATATAAAGTTGTTTTTTATTAAAGCAACCAATAATAGGGGATATAAGTATAACGGAATACTTTGTGACTATGAAAATTTATGAGCTAAATCTGTAATTATTCACTTAAATGTGGTTCATGATATATTGCTATATTAGAAAAAAACAGCTTAATGTATAGTATTTTTTCTCATAATTTGTTCTTTATAACATGAAAATAATAATATGAATATGTTTGCATAGGACACTAAAATATTCAACATTATATCTGGGTCATATTCAATGGGTTAATTAAATTTTTCTTATCTGTATTATATAGTTTTATATATACATGTGTGTGTTAGTTATAAATACATGTTAATTAAATTTTTAAATAAATAAATATTTTCAGGGGGTGGGGGAAATGGGAGCCAGCATACAATATATTCAGAAGAGGCTCCCTCTCTTTTTGCGAGGCAGACAGGGTCCACGCCACAGAGGGAAGAAAGACAGTGGCGGTATCTCCTCTGCTCCAACTCTGATTCCATGGCTTGGTCCACTTTCTCAACTATTCAAGGAAATACAGACAATTAAATGCCAACATGGGTTGTAACTGACTTCTAGCAAGTAAGAGTTTTTTTTTTTTTTTTTTTAAGATTTTATTTATTTATTTGACAGAGAGAGATCACAAGTAGGCAGAGAGGCAGGCAGAGAGAGAGGAGGAAGCAGGCTCCCCACTGAGCAGAGAGCCCGATGCGGGGCTCGATCCCAAGACCCTGAGATCATGACCTGAGCCGAAGGCAGAGGCTTTAACCCACTGAGCCACCCAGGTGCCCCGCAAGTAAGAGTTTCTTGATGGTTTATCTGGCTAACCTAAGCAATATGTGTCAATATACTATTTATGTGAGATTTACAAGATTTGTGTATCTCTGAGTTTCCTTTGCTTTGTTAGAAGAAATTCTGAGTGAGCCTCACCCCTGTGATTTCTCTGGTCAACCTCTTCACTTGGCTGGCCAGAGCACCTTTTCAGAACTCCTATCTTAACCCCTTCAACCACAACCTCTGCTAACATAGCCATTTTCCTCCAAAGCTGGAGCAGAAATGACAGTAGCACTTGAAGGTGTGCTGAAAACCAGAAGAGAATCATAAAATTAAAATTTTAAATTAGCAAAGAAAAACTTTTGTCATCTGAAATCACAAAGGTCAAACTGTGCAGAGAATATAATGGTGACAGTAACTACTCCCTTCAAGGAAGAATGGTGCTCGTTCACATAATCGAAGCATCGTGTGAATTAAACTCATAGACTGTGGACCATGAACTTGGTGAACAGGAAAAAATTTTCAGGTAGTTCTTGGCAGAATTTACTGACCTTGAACAGGAGATCCAGAGAGATATTTATAGAGGCATGTTGAAGAGACAGGTCTTCAAATGGCCAATTCCCTGCTACTAAATGAAAAGCTTCTTTGAATAAGTTGGTGGTTTTCTCGGTTCCCATGAGACCCAAAATTATTTGGGCTTTTCATTGTGAATTTTTGGGGGTGTGATGATTTATTTCCCTTTAAGATGCCATCCCTGGGGCACCCACTAATTATTAAGGACCCTGGAACCTTGTGTCTGCAGTTGAGGGAAGTTACCAACAGATGGCAATATTGGTTTAGTGAGTACTAGAGCAGGTACCTCTCTAGGCAGACTGCAGGTAGCCCCATAGTCTGCCTAAGATGTCAAGTTTAATTCCTTTTAAACACAAAAACTATCCATGAAGATTCCAGCACTTAGAGGAAAGGAGGGACCTCTAACAATAAAAGTGTATAAGTACCATGGGAGGTTCATGAGAAGTGAGGTTCCAACTGGTAGTTGCCAGGGAGAGGGGGGTGGGAAGGATGGGCAAAATGGGACAAGGGGAGTAGGAGATACAGGCTTCCAGTTATGGAATTTATGGAATGAATGAGTCATGGGGATAAAAAGTATGCCTAGGGAATACAATCAGTGGTATTTTAAGAACACTGTATGCTAACAGATGGCAGGTACACTTGTAAGAAAGCATAACATACAGATTTGTCGAATCACTATGTTGTACACCTGAAACTCACATAAGATCATGTGTCAACTATTCTTCAGTAAGAAAAAAAGTCAGGTTTCATTTTCAAATTCAACTTTTATTTAAAAGTTGAAAAAAAAAATCTGTAGGTACTGAGAGTCTCCCAATTACCTAACATCTTATCATCGATAAATGTTTTTGAAAATTCCATATTTATATTCTTCTATATCCTAAAATGCAGCCTTCGATAGCTGCCTTCCTTTCATCACGACATTTTCTAGTTATTGATATTTAAGCATCATTCTATGACCATCACAACCATGTAAACTGATGTCCTTAATCATCCCTAAGTGAAGATGCTCACCACTATGGTCAAGAGCAATGGCCTTGGAGTTGAAAAGCCTTACATTTAAATTGTTCGCCATTTCCTTGGGCAGATTATTTAATCTTGTTAAACCGCAGTGTCTCCCTCTGTAAAATGGTGTTAGCCATATACCTGACTCAGAGGATTCAATGAGAAAATATAAAGTGCTACATCTAAAGCACTGTGAATGGCATACAGTAAGCCCTCATCAATGCTATCTACTGTCATCACTCATTGTAAGTTCTTGGTTGGGCACCTTTTCCTGTGCTCCAACATGCAGATGGAAAAATGGCAAAGGCAGACCCACCTTAGCTTCCCATCCTAACCACAGAGGATGCAGGACAAGCCTCTCCCATTAGCAGGGCTCCCTCTCCCTTTCTCCCTTTTACAACTGATTTTCATCTCCTCTCTGTCTTCTCAGTCAGCTCTCTTTACAATGATAAATCCTATCAATGCCGGTCCCCACGGCCCTGGCTTACCAGGCCCACGGCTTTTCCTGCAGCTACCTGGCAGGTGAGTGCCCCCCCTCCCCCATTCCATTTCTAACACTTTAAGGAAATTCTTACTTAACAGGGTCACTTTCCTTTTAGTTATCTTTCCAAATATGACCAAAACATACTGAAATGACTGTACACATGCATTTTATTTTCTCCAAGTCCCCTCCAGCTCTATTCCATTTCACTGTCTCCTTCCTCAGCTCTTGTCCTACCTCAGCTGGCCAGGTTCATTAGCCAGTTGACGTAAAAGTTATGTCATTAACCTACTGATCTCAGAACCTTAGCACCCCTTTACCTAAGAGTCCCAGCTGAAAGGAAATTTAGCTGTAATTCCACTTCACAAGCCATCTGACAAAAATGCTGGCCTCCTCTCTTCATTGTGAATGTGTTGTTCTTAGAAGCCAACAGCATCACAACCTGAACCAGAAACAGTGACCCTCTCTCTCTCTAGGGTTGCATTATAACAACTTGGCTGTGGTAGATGAATTGCCTCCCTGTATTTACAAGGGAGAGAAGAGGGAATTGGTTGAATCGAGTCTCCATCAAGGTCTACTCTACCTATTCTCAAGTTCTATCACCAGTTTGTAGGTCTTTTAGAATCTTTACCAGCTCCATGTTGCTCCACTAGAAATTATTCTACAAGGACCCACCCCCAAACAGACGGGGGGGGGGGGGAGGCGGGGAGGCAGAGAACGAAAGGATTCTTTGTCCAGACTGTGGTCTACTTACTGCTTGATATTCTACAATAAACCTATTCTGAGGTTTATATTATATTATACACTTATAATATATACCTATATTGTATTATACACCTATTATATATTATACACCTTCCATCCAGAGCCTGAATATACAAACGGACAATGGCCAAAGGGTAAATGACAACAGAACCATGATCCACAAGCCCTACAGTAATCAGCCTGGGAAGCCAAACCACACCTTATGCAGGAATTGGTCCAGAAAGGTCAGAACTTACTTCCAGTTTCCTTTTTTTTTTTCTTTGGTCTCTGCTCTGCTTCCAACTCAGGACAATCAGTAAAAGCCAAATAAACACATAAACCAATCGCATAAGATGCCCTGCCTCCCGTTAGCCTGTTTTCAGCTTCTCCACCGCTAATAATGCCCAATCAGAAGATACCTGGAATCATCTTGTGGTTTGTCTTTTTTTGTTGTTGTTGTTGTTGGTTTTTTTTTGTAGTACAAAGCTTTCTCATTCCCCTATCTCTGAGTCTCTGACAATTCAAGTGATTATGGCTCGCTCCCTGGCTAGAGACTGCTCCCAATAAATACTTCTGTTTGTTCTCATTTGGGGAGTTCCTGACATTTCCACAGATTTCCTGGAGGTTCCACTGAGATACCAGTGCACAGCTGGTGGCTGCTGACCCTAGGTTGGCACCAGGCGCGGTACCCAGGGATGTCCCTTATGCCTCGCTGCTTGTGGTTGACTGAGTACATACAGATGTGGTAAGTCAGCACCAACTCTCAACTTGGCTCTCTTTGCCTTGAGCTCCTCAGCTACTGGCTGTGTTTGGTCCCCAAGTTTGTTACTGGTTCGCATTTGTGACATCTTTGGCAGGCCATTCCTATTCATGCCTTTCTACTTCCTTCTGTGCTTCTGCGTGTGCTGTCTTAAAATGTTGTTTGTCTCAAAGTATTGTTTATCATAAACACTTCACAATATTTTACAACCCTGTGAAGGAGAATCACAGGGTCAAACACAAGCATAAGCCTTGGAAGTCTATTGTTTGAGCAAGCATCACAGGCCAGAGAGTTTTAGGTTTTCATTAGACTGGCTTCCATCTGGACAAACTTTGCTGTGGGTCACCGAAAAAACTGGATGAGATCTTGCTTCCATTTCAATATATATATATATATTTTTTGGGGGTCCTGAGAGCTTAGCTTTTATCCTCAAAGAGTGTTTTCTCTGCTTTTCTGGCTGCCAGGGGGCGAAGACTGTCAGTCTGCTTTTAAAGGCAACCAACAGGTCGGGGGCCTGAGACGTGAGGTACATAAGCCTGGTTTTTGAGCAAGTCTAAATCCTCTCCTCTAAGAAAAACTGCTGCTTCTTCTATGTACTCCCTTTTATGATCCTAATCCTTCGACACATCACTCTAAATGGCATAACTTCACCGAGGATTATTTGGGCTTTCAGAAGCCACTCTAGGGAAGATTTGAGTTGAACAGAATTGCTCATTTGAGAAGTGACTTAAGGAAAAAGGGGTACGATTTCTTAGTCCCAATGGGCAGGATTTCTTGGATGGTGTGCAGAGGCCTCCAGATAAAATTCTGATTCGAAAATTGCTTCCTTAAATAATTCTTTGGACGCCTGGGTGGCTCAGTTGGTTAAGCATCTGATTCTTGATTTCGGCTCAGGTCAGGATCTCGGGTCATGAGATCTAGCCTGGTGTCAGGCTCCATGTTCAGAGCAGAGTCTGCTTGAGATTCTCTCCCTCGCCCTCTGTCCCTTCACCACCCCCTCCTGCAGGCAAGTGTTCTCTCTCTCAAATAAAGGGAGGTAGGAGAGGCAGACTTAACACTGAGCAGGGAGCCTGACACAGGCTCCATCCCAAGGCCCCTGGATCACGACCTGAGCCCAAGGCAAACGATTAACCGACTGAGTCACCCAGGCACCCCATAAATAAATATATCTTTAAAAAATAAAATCTTTAAAGAATAAAATAAAAATAAAAATAAAGAAAAGAAAAGATTATTTGACCCAGGTGAATAAGGAATTAGACAGACTTAAGCAACAAGCTAAACTCATTTCCCTGGTAAGCTCATCCCCTCCCTGTCCTTCATTGCCTCCCTACATCCAGGTTTCCATCTTCCTCCTTCTTCTTCTCTCTCCTTCCATTCTTCTGTCCTCTCCTCCCTCCTTTTCCCCTTGTACCAGATCCTCTACACTTTTCTAGTGCTTCTCCTAAGATCCTAAAATGCCAATTGCTTCTAAAGATCTATCCCTTTCAGGCCTAGATACACAGGCAACTCTAGAACTTACATGTCAGATGGAAGCTGAATTAAAAGCAATTTAATTAAGGAGTTCCCAAATCCAGACAAAACCAGGAATTATTCATGGAAGAATTTAGAATTTTTTGGAGTACATATAACCCATGGAGATATCATTTTTAAAACATGTTGGTCAGAACCTCAGATGCTAAAAAGTGGCAAAAGTGATCCAAAAAGGAACCAGTGGGATCTCTCTTTCCACAATAAACCTAGAAATCAAGGAAGATGAAAAAGGGCAAAGTCTCATAAAAGTCATACCTGAACATTTCCAATAAGAAATGATGTACCATAATTTAATCATGCAAACAGAGAAAAGATGAAGCTTAGGACATTTTCAGGATAAACTAGAAAATATCTTTGGAAACATTAGAGAATTTTTTTAAAAAAAGGTACAGATAAAACATATATAATTTTGTCAATGAATTTATACCTGAAATTGGACACCCAGCTTATAAACAGAAATTACAGGGGGAAACACCCCTCTACCTGAATTACAATAATCTATAGAACATTCTGAAAGATAAGACAGGATCCAAATAAACTTATGGTCCTATAGATAAAAGAGCTAAGTAGCCCACTTTCTGATAGATCACCCACTGACAGGGACACTGGGAAAAAGACTGCCCCATCTTACAAAAGAAACACCAAATCAAAGAAAAAATTCCCTGATTCAGAAAAAAAGAGGATGCTCTGAGGAAGGAAAAAGTAGCCAACATCCTGCCCTACCCTTTAAACACTCAAGATGAGGGGCGCCTGGGTAGCTCAGTCAGTTCAGCATCTGCCTTCCACTCAGGTCATGATCTCAGGGTCCTGGGATCAAGGCCCACCCTGTGCCACACAGTGGGAAATCTGCTTTTCCGTCTTCCTCTCCCTCATCCCCTCCCCCTCCCCCTGCTGGTGCTCTCACTCTCTCTTTCAAATAAATAAATAAAATCTTAAAAAAAAAAATAAACACTCAAGGTGAATTAACTGTAAATAGGGTTGGTCAACCTTCCAGCAGATACAAGAGCTACTCTTTACTAACACTCCCTTAATCTTTGCTCAACACATGTGGTAAGTACGTCAACTCATGCATAGGCTTTCCTTATCTTTCAGTCTTTAGCTATAACCTTTGAGTACTTGAAAAACATTTCTTCCTGCTCTGCAATACTACTCCTCCAAATTTAAAAGAAGAGACTTACTTTGAAAATGAAATAGTGATATCAAATGGAAGCCAGAGTGACTATTTCATGAGGTTCCAGAGGACTCCTCTGTTTATCACCAAGTTGTATCTGCTCTAGATATATCTTTGCTTCCTCCACTATATTTGATGCATACCCCAGATAAAGGTCTTGACACATTATTTCAATTTCTAATTGCTGCTGTAACCACAACTTAGTGGATTAAAACAACATACATTTATTATTTTACTGTTCTGGTTTTGTTTTTTTTTTCCAAAATGGGTGTTCCTGCACCAAAATCAAAGGGTTGGTAAAAGGGCATTCCCTCTGGAGGTTCTAGGGGAGAATCCACTGCCTTGTATTTTCCAGAATTTAGAGGTCACCTGAATTTCTTGGCTCATGACCCCTTCCTCTATCTTTAAAATGAGTAATGGGGAGTCTTCAAATCTCTAACTCTTTCTTCTTCAATTCATAGGGACTTTGGTGATTAGCCAAGATAATCTTGGCTAACCTCCCCATCCCCAGAGTAGATAATTCGCAACCTTATTGCCATCTGCAAACTTAATTCACCACTGCCATATAGCCCAACATATTCACAGGTGCCAGGGATTAGGATGTGGCCATCTACGGGAGCCTATTATTCCATCTCCCACAATCTGGTGCCTGACACTCTGTGGGCTAAAATTTACACTGACGCAGGAAAAGATTATTGGAGAAGAGCCTACTGAAGTTCAGATAGATCCAACCACACAGTGATCCAAATTTCCCCACTATCCCTTGGAATCAGAAGCAAAGAAAGGCCTCAAGTCTACAGATAAAAGTTTTATGTACAAAGGCCTTCTCACATCCTGTGCTAGCCTTCGTAACACTTGTCCTGCCAGTAAAGAAACGAAACAAGACAAGATATTGATCTGTTCAAGACCTCAGGGCCATCCACAAAATTATTATCCCTTGCTTTCCATTAGTACATAACCCAGATACCACCCTATCATCAATTCCAAATGAAAACACTTGCTACACTGTGGTGGCTCTGCTCCACCCTTCCCAGTGTACCTTTAGCCTAATAAAGTCAGTACCTTTATGCCTTCACCTGAGGAAGACAACAAAATACCTGGACAATTATTCACCAAATGCCCTCCCATTTTTTCAGATTCTCAAATAAGATTAAAAGATCTAGGTTTTTCATTTTCTTTTCTTTTCTTTAAAGATTTTATTTATTTATTTATTTGACAGAGAGATCGCAAGTAGGCAGAGAGGCAGGCAGAGAGAGATGGGGAAGCAGGCTCCCTGCTGAGCAGAGAGCCCGATGCGGGGCTCGATCCCAGGACCCTGAGATCATGACCTGAGCCAAAGGCAGAGGCTTTAACCCACTGAGCCACCCAGGCGCCCCTCAAAGATCTAGGTTTTTCTTGTAATTTGTTTCTGACACAGTATTTAGATGATCTCCTACTTCTTTCAGAGGACAATGAAATCTATTAAAAAAAAAAAAAGAAGAATACTTTTTACTTGCTCTCAGCCTTAGGAGAAAAGGACCTAACATTTCAAAAGTTAAATTACAGTTTGAACAAAACAGAGTCCGTTACTTAGGGTATAAGTTACCTATGAAGGGAAAACTTTCCCGATGTACTAAAGACTGTGCACACTTACTTTAGTCCCCACACAAAATGACAATTTAGAGGATTCTAGGTTTAATTGGTGTTGCAGATAATAAGTTTCAAATTTTTCTGGGATTGGAATATCTCTCTGCGGATTCAATAAGGCCTCTCAACGAGATAGAAAGAATGCTCTTTAAACTTCTCTCCCAGGCATTCCTTACTACAAAAAGCCCCTTTATCTATTTGTTCATGAGAGATCTGGACAAGTTGAGACTTTAACTCAACTTCATGAGAACCATCAATTTCTATCACTTTCTATATCCTTACCCTTGACCTGGTTGCAAAGGCTTAACCGCCTTGTTTCAGAACATTAACTGCTACTGTGAAACTTGCCAATGCTTTGCTAAATTGGTTCTAGGCTTCCAGCTTGACCTCATGGTTCCTCACACAGCACAGACCTTACTACTGATGAAGAGCAAATCACATCTTTTTAGGCAGTCAATTTCTGATGACACCGTTACTCTTTCTTACATTACTATTCACCACAGCAATATCCTTATCCTGCCACTCGCTTGCTCCTACCAGAGGACAAGAAACTTTATGATGATCTTATCCAAAGCAAGGAACTTTCTATACCTCACTCAGATTTAGTAGAGACTCCCACTGAGAACCCTAGCCTATTATTATTTGTTGATGGATTATATCTCAAAATGAAAACTGGAGGTTACCAAGTAGGGTATGTTGTCACTAATTTAAATTCTTCTTTAGAATATAGTCTTCTAACTAACATGAAATAAGCTGTGGTGGCAGAACTCATTATGCTTACTGGAGCTTGTCATCCAGTCTAAGAGAGGGAATAAACACATATACAGAAAACAGGTACGCTTTTGGAATAATATGTGACTTTTTAATGCTTTGGAACCAGAGGGGTTTCTCAATTCTGCTGGAACTTCATCAAAAATGGACAAGTTAAAGAACTTAAAGATGCTTCCTAGACAGCTGGCTATTATAAAGGTTAAGGCTGATGCAAAAAGAGATAATATAGAAGCTAAAGTAAATACTACAATAGATCATTTTACCAAAAAGGCAGCTTTCACCAATGCTCTGATCCTAATTAAACCCTAAAAAGATAAATAAATCCCTTGAGGGATTCGAAAAGGCCATTGTCAAATATCAATGTTAAGTTCTTGAAAAGGAAAAAAGGAAAAAGCTTGGTTGTCCCTTTCACTCAGATCATCTCTGGCACTCCTCATAAAGGTGCCGGGAGGCACAAGATAATTTCAAATGGGTGTTTGCTACATTTAGAAACAATTGGTTACTACCTTACATCAATAATATCAGAGAAGATTTATAAAGACCATTGAGGCTATTTTCAGGTCACAGGTTACCTGTTGACAACACAATCCTGGAAAAACTATAAAGGTTGGACATAACTAGGAACCAAAGCCTCAAGGACACTTTAAATACCGCCACATGGGTTGTATGCAGCATCCATTCCCCATGGGATTTGAATGTATTTTAGTTAATGTGTGTCTATTTTTAGCAAGGGTTGAAACATGTCCTTGCTAAAAAGCTATAATCTTCACACTCACTGAAAAGTTCCTTGATTATGTGTTTCTAACCTAGGGCATACCAACTTTTACATAAGCGACCAAGGCACATGACTTATGGGAACCATTAGAAATATGTAAGGCATTACCCCCTTACTAAAAAATCACACTGCCCTTACCACCACAATCTTCTAGAAAGGTTGGAAAAAAACCTATGACATCTTTCAATTAAAATTAACAAAATTTTCAGAAACCCATGAGCCTCCTTCAGGAGGCCAAAGTCACTTCCACTAGCATCTATGGCTATATGGTCTACCCCCTCAAGGACATATCACTTTTCCACGTGTGAACTGGCAACTTAAAGACCCATTCACCTAGAGACCTGTGATATTATACTCAGACCTGCTGCAAAAAGTTATGACAAATTATTGTAAGGGACTCATGAAATAGACCCAGCATTATCACCAACTTAAAGGTGCCTTCCTACTACATTTTCCTAAATAGCCTCTTCCTGATTTTCCACCAAAAGATTAGGACTACTAGAATAGACATCAGAAGAAAATGCTCTTGATGCTCATTAGAAGAGATCTTATCAGATATTCTTAACAAAAAATAGAGTGGGGAAATTCTAGGCAGTCAATCCCTGGGTTCATGTTTTATAACTAAGCAATTCTTAGTGCTTCTAAGCAACACAGTTGGAAGGCTACTCCAATAGGGGATCTGAAACTGAAGATTCTCAGGGATTTTACAGAAGCAGACAGTCTTCAGATGTAGACAGCTGACCTAAAACATCCAGAAAAAGGACATGACCTCAGATAGTAGATAGCTTCTGCCTAAGACATCAGACCAAGAACCCTAACTCCTGTTTGTTTTGTTTTACCTTCTTGCCTATAACCATTCTTCGTCTCATTTTCTGAAGGCCCCTGTTTGCCAACCAGTCGTAATGGCCT
>CM053614.1:19493728-19590880 GCA_028646535.1 Procyon lotor | reverse complement strand
AGACTGCAGGACTGAAATTTTTATTTTAATTAATTTAAATTCATGTTCCATTTAAATTTAATAGTCACTGGTAGCTAATGGCTGCTACTTGGGGCAGCATGGATCTATAGTTTCAAAAAAGATCCTATAGAAAGAAAATAAAAATATAAGCCACAAAACTGAAATACATTAGTTGGTTGAGTAACTACATTATATTCTTTTTTTTTTTTAAAGATTTTATTTGTTTATTTGACAGAGAGAGAAAGATCACACATAGGCAGAGAGGCAGGCAGAGAGGGAGGGGAAGCAGGCTCCCTGCTGAGCAGAGAGCCCGATGCAGGGCTTGATCCCAGGACCCTGAGATCATGACCTGAGCTGAAAGCAGAGGCTTTAACCCACTGAGCCACCCAGGCGCCCCACTACATTATATTCTTAAAACATAAAAACAAAATCCCTATTGGAAAAAAAAGTAGAGTTACAGATAATATGCAAAAAGAAATAAAAATAGCCAATAAAAAATGAAAGCCATTCATCACTGACTAGTTATCAGAAAAATGCAAACTGAAACAATATACTGACAGCTCAGCCCTCTCCCATCTTCACCTCATTCCCGTTAGTCAGTGAGCCTATCCATTCTACTCTTTCTTAACATCTTTCTCTTCCTTGATCAGTTATTTTTGTGACATCCACCTGGCAAAAACTCAGTCTTGGATAAGTGCAACAGTCCGCAGCATGGACTACAGGACATGCCATACAAAGTTGGACCTCTCTGCAGAGGAAGTGGACCCCTGAATGTGGTCTCAAAGGCTCATTCTCAGCACACCCTGACGATCCCACATGTGTCTTTACCAGCAGTCTCCCCTTTTTTCTCCACTGGCTCTTTTAAAAGCTTTCCACTATTTCCAATTTCCAACCCCGCCATCTCCAACCTGGCTATTGGCTCTAGTCTCAGCTCCTACTTCACCAAGAAATTAAAGACCACTCGACAAGAACTTTCTCAATCTCCGGCCAGTATAACCTACACATTTACTCCCTTTCTAATTATTCTTCATGCTTCCCCTATTATTACCACAGACTCCTCAAGGTCCAGATCTATATTCCACCCACATTCTGCATTTCAGTCTCTATTTTCTATTCCTTCTTTTTCTTGCCTTTTCTATTTCCCCTCATTTAACAGCATCTGTCCCTCACACATTCAAATATAGTTAATTCATCCTGATTTTGTAGAGAATATATAATGCAATGGCTTATGAAATCAGCTCCCAATCCCAACTCTGCCACTCATTGCTGTATGATCATATTCAACCTCATTCATGGTTCTTTCTCCTTAGCTGTAGAAGCCATCCGTAGTAAGAGCTATCCGTAGTATAGTCATGAACCTTGAATGAGATTTTCCACAAAGCACTTAGCACTGTGCTCAGAGCATGGCAAGCTCGTAGAAAATATCCATCATTTTCACTACTATTGCTAATTTTTAATTCTCCTTGGCCTCAGATTCTTTCCTCATCTCTTCTGTTCAGAGCAAAACTTTTAAAACTTTTTTTTTCTGAACTAATTTTAGATTTACAGAGAAGTTGCAGAAAGAGTACAGAGTCTCATGTACCCTCCACCTTGTCTCCCCTAATGTTAGCTACATTGCGTAACCATGGCCCAATGATCACAACCAGGAAATTATTATTAGTGCCACCCTATTAAACTACAGACTTTAGACAAGTTTCACCAGTTTTTCCAGCAATGGTATTTTTCAGTTCTAGGATCCAATCTGGGATCCCACCCCACAACTCGTTGTTATTTCTCCCTCCTCTCCTATGACCTTAACACTATTGAAGAGAATTAAGGAGGTACTTTGTAGAATGTCCTTCAGTTGGGGTTTGTCAGATATTTTCTCACATTACGATTTGAAAAATTCTTGCATTTTTAGCAAAACACCCCAGGGATGATCTTGTGTCCTTCTCAGGACATATCAAGAGATTCATGAGATCCATACATCAGAGGACAACTTTCATAAGAATGATCTCATCTTGCCGATCCCACCTCATCTCTTCCCTCCCCATCAGTCTATTGAAACTGCTCTTGTCGAGGACACCAACAACTCTCTAGCTGTTTAAGAAAACAAACCAAAAAACCCACACAACTTCTTTTTTTTTTTTTTAAATATTTTATTTATTTGACAGAGAGAAACACAGCGAGAGAGGGAACACCAGCAAAGGGAATGGGAGCGGGAGAAGCAGGTTTCCTGCAGAGCAGAGAGCCCGATGCGGGGCTCGATCCCAAGCCCCTGGGATCTGACCTGCGCCGAAGGCAGACGCTTAACGACTGAGCCACCCAGGCGCCCCAAAACCCACACAACTTCTTGGTCATCCACTCTTGAGCCAAAAAGTAGCCTCAACATTGCAGAGTGTTCTCACTCAACACATGCACTCAATGGCAGCAATGGCACACCTGCCTGATTATCACCGACTTTGCTGAGTGCTTCTCTCAGTCCCTTTTCCTGGCTCCTCTTCGGTCACCCTTCTTCTCAATGTCAGAGCACTTATTTATAACTAGGTACTCTCCCTGGAAGAAGGTGTCTACATCTCTGGGGTGACTTGCCATCCATGCACAGGCAATTCCCACATCTATCTATACCTTCAACACATTTCTCTCTCCTAATTTTCATACCCATATATAACAGGCGTATTCTAAACATCTCCATAGGATATCCTATAGGAATCATAAACCAAACATATCCCCCAACCAATCCTCAAGTTCAGCCTGTGAAAGAGGATTTATTTTACATATCAGAAACCCTCCCCCAAACCTACTAAACCACTATAGATATAAACTCAGCAAAGTAGAGAGTAGGTCAAGAATGCTATCTGTCCTTTGAAATAAATTTTTATTAATGCAGTCAAAGGTTGCATTAGATTTTGTGGCAGCCACACTACATAACTGACACATACTGCGCTGACTACAAAAGAAAAATCTGGGTTTTTTTTTTAATAAATATATTGCTATAGCTGTTTTCCCACTTCTGTACTTGTACAGATAAAATTTAGGACACACTATGTCACTCTGTTGAATCTGGCCCATCACTCAAGTCTGATATATTCTGGGATCCAAACACAGTAATTCAATTATTCGTTAAATCAAGATACACTGAGCAAGCACTAAATGCTCAACATTTTGTGAGACACTGGAAGCACAGCAGTGAGACAGACTTTTAGTTGTAACTCCAATCCATTCTTCTCCTCTTCCACGGAATTATGGTTTAATCTGGGCTCCCAGCCATCAGCTAGATACAACGCTGCCCAACAGAAATACAAAGAGGACCATATATGTGATTTAGATTTTTAGTAGCCATGTTAAATGAAGTAAAAGGAGGTTAAAATTCATTTTAATCACATATTTTATGTAGCCCAACATATCTAAAGTATTATTTTAATATGCAATTGATATAAAAAGTATTGAGATATCAGGCAGCCTTTTTTCATTCCAAGTTCTTGAAGTCAGTGTGTATATTACTCTCAGAACACACTTTAATTCAAACCAGCCACACTTCAAGAGTTCACTAGCCTCATATGGCCCTGCTACCATACTGAATAGTTTAGAGGTAGAGTGGTGTAACCATGTTCTTATAAATGGAGTGTGAACACAAGTTATACTGGCAATTTACTCTTCGTTTACTTAAAATAAAACTGCTTGTATCTCAGAGTACAGCAGCTTGAGCCTTAACCTAAAAAATATGAGATTTGAACAAACAATCACATGTTGGCCCCGAGTTTGCCATTCCCCAAATTTGCAAATTTGAATTTTGCAAAATTGCAAATTTGAATTTGCACATTCAATGAAAATGTCTTCTTCATCTTCATCTTAGACAAGGGATCCAAATACAATGAAAAAGTAGGAAGAAACAGGATAGAGCTTGGCCACACACATCTGGAAACTTACGTGTATGGGCTATAATGATCCATTAGCCAGCAGCCCTTGAGTACAGCCGTTCAACTAGTCACTCATCTTAATTGTCTTTACATCCACCCTATGGTTCAATGTGTCCCATCATAATGACTAAGGAATTAGGAGACATTTATTTGGCCCCCCAGCCAGAACAAGATATTTTATTATTCTCCTAATTTTCTTGGTTAGTGACTATGGAATATTTTGAAATACTTCAGCCTTCATCAACTCTTAGCGGTCGCATTATATTGGGCCCCTCCTCCCTAAACCACATGCAGCTAAATTAAGGAAGACAGCAAAGTCAACTGAATGTGCATTAGGAATAAAGAGTCATAGAAACTTCTCTGCTACAGAACCCTCTCAAAGAATCCCTTCTTCCTCAGGACAGTAGTTTAAAAACCGCATAATTAAGGATGACCATGTGTCTGCTGCTGCATCAGAGTTTACAAAGTGATTGCCCAAACATGACCTTTTGTAAAATGTATGATAGTTCAATGAGGGTTAGTATTTTCTTTATTACTATTATTATGCCTAACAACTAGGAAACCTAAGGTTTAGAGACATTAAACAGCTTGTCCAGAGTCAACCGGCTAATAAATAAGTGCAGATTATCAGATTTCTCAATTCAAATCCAGAGTTCTTGACATAAAAGGCCTCAGGAGATTACAAAAAGGCTATGCTGTTAGAAGTGTACTTAAATACACAGGACCTGGTAAAATAAGAGAACGATGCCAAAACAAACTATGAATTTGTACCTTTGAATGACAGCTTATAAACTCTGATTTAAAAATTCAAAACTCGGACACTGTTACCCTCAAACGAAATATTCATAGGTAAAATAACCCCTGGATTATTATATATTGGGATGCTTGAACTTATTTTCTATTTCATTTTAAGAGTCTACATCTCTGGAAGTTTAGTAAAATAGATGTTCTATTTTCCTTTGCAGATGAGAAAGCCATCTCAATAAGTGCAGATTTGCATAACTGCACAAACTTACTTTCAAGCATTTGTTGCACCTCCTATGTGCCAAAAGCCTAGTGAACCTTAATTCTGGGATACAGTCATGACTAGAACCCAGATCATTGCCTCACTTGTCCAGAAGCTGGTATACACACCATGCTATCTTCCCAAAAATTACCATAGTGAGTGGATCAGATCCCTGGTCCACTCCAACCTGTGTTCTGTGATAAAGATGGTACACATATGAAGAGAGCATATCAATCTCATAAAGCTAGGAAGAGGCATCCAAACATTTTCCACTTATCTTAAGAATTTGTAATGAATGCATTTTCCTTGGATTTATTTAGGTCATTCTTAAATCTGTTTGTATATTCAGTATCTAAACTCAATCTCCATTCAGTTAAAACAAAGGGAAAAAACTGTATATACAACTAAACATAAATCTCAGCTGAAATAGCAAGCTATTTTTTCCTTACTTATATATATAAATAACTTACATATAAGTTATATATAAAAATATGCACTTTTTGTACTTTCATTTTATAGAAAACCTTCTCTCAATTCCTGTTCTCAAGCATTTTGTAGCAATTCCCTGGCTAATGGTAATAACTAAAAATTAAAAGCTACAACATATGTTGAATGGCTGTATCACCCCATAAATCATATTTACTGCCATTTTGTTAACATGCTGCTTTAATTTCAGAAAATTCAATGACAGTTCATGAATTTTGCAGAATCTCAAAGAATACATGCCATGATTTTATGCTGAAGACAAAAGGAATGTTGTTAATTTTAATGTATACCGGAAAGTCACATGATATTCTCAAATTTAATGGTAAAGTAAATTCAGTTAACTCTGCAGAAACTTAAGGAGTCTTACACAGTCTCTTGGCTGGCCAAAGGCAGATTAGGAATCAGGAAACATTTAGGAACTTAAATCCAATACCTAAGATGTGCTTTGAAAAATGCCTCTACCACCAAGTGCAGCTGGTAAAGGGAGCAGTCTGCGAGGTGATGAAGGAAGGGTACGAAGACAGATAGCAGCTACCATAGTAGAAAAATGGAGACAACTATTATATGCAAAAGGTCATCTCAGAGCGATTATTCTTTGTCCTCCAAGTCTTCATTCTCATCCTAAAGGATAAAGCTACCTCTATGTCCAGATGTAGGGAATTTCCCATAGAACACAGGTTGTCTTAGTTTGCTTAGGTTATTATTACGAAATACCATAGACTGGGTGGTTTAAACAACAGACATTTTTCACAGTTCTGGAGACTGGAAAGTTAGAGACAGGGTGCCAGCATAGTCTTGTTCAGCTGAGGACCCTCTTCCTGGCTTGCAGATGGCTATCTTTTTGTTGAATCCTCACATGTCAGTGAGAGGAAGCTCTGGTGTCTAGGCATCTTGTAAGGGTACCGATCCTGTTATGAGGGCTCTATCCTCATGAACTCATCTAAACTAATTTCCTCCCAAATAACCTCACCCCCTAACACCATGACGCTGGGGTTTATGGCTACAATATATGAATTTGGGTGTGACATAAATATTCAGTCCATAGTACTGGTCACCAGACTTTGGTGTGCCTAAGAACCACTTTGGGACACATAGGAAAAATCCAAATCACCGGTCCTACAACACTTGGGATTCTGATTCATTCCATCTGGGAGGTGACCAGGGAATACTTTCAAAAGCACCCAGAGAATTCTGATGCAAGGGTTCGCCCTTCCACACAGTGAGACATTTTGCCTTAGGTAACCTACAGGCAGAAGGGACTGCTTACAAGTCCCTGTGTTGTGCCTGAAGGAGTGAGAGGAAATGTTCTGAGATCAGACTGTCTTATGGATGGTAAGAGCCAGAACCAGGAATTGCCAACATATGTACATCTACATAAATGTTAGTAAAATGGTGCTTGATTTGAGTGATGTGTATACCCTCATTGTCCAATTCCCACCCCTACCTATATTTCCATGACCTAGGAAAACTTTTTTTTTTTAAGATTTTATTTATTCGGGCGCCTGGGTGGCTCAGTGGGTTAAAGCCTCTGCTTTCAGCTCGGGTCATGATCTTGGGGTCCTGGGATTGAGCCCCGCGTCGGGCTCTCTGTTCAGCGGGGAGCCTGCTTCCCCCTCTTTCTCTGCCTGCCTCTCTGCCTACTTGTGATCTCTCTCTGTGTGTCAAATAAATAAATAAAATCTTTAAAAAAAAGATTTTATTTGTTCATTTGAAAGACAGAGAGCATGACTGGGGTGGGGGGAGTGCAGGGAAGGGGCAGAAGGAGAGGGAGAAGCAGACTCTCCGCTGAACAGGGCACCCAACACAGAACTTGATCCCAAGACCTGGAGATTATGACCTGAGCCAAAGGCAGACATTTAACCACCAGAGCCACCCAGGTGCCCCTCAAAAACTATTTTTGAGCAAAGAGAAATAAAAAAATAAACTTAGATCATATCCTCATGTCCAATCTAAATATGAGTTTTTAAGATGGATTTCAAGAGGGGCAATAGATAGGGACTGACTGCAAATTGGGTAAATGGAGCTGTGTATAGGCTAATGGGATCAGTCTAGTCAAAGAGAGCTCACTCTGAGCAAGAAAGCATCTCCCTTACAGGGTGATGCCAAGAAAAATTCTCTTGAAAGAGAAACAAGAATTGTGAAGATTATATTTAAGTACATTTAAAATTTTTTATTTACTGGCTTATTTCGTATTCTCTCCTAAACATAAAGGGAAATCTATAAGTGGTTCAAACAAACAAACAAACAAACAAAAGATGACATTCAGAAAAAAGTCACAAGAGGAATTGCTCATTCAACTGTCCTAAAGATAATGTAGTTTGATCAGATAAAAACCCTGAATGGACAAAGCTGTAACAGAATTAATTGCTGGAGTTTAATTTTTAAAACATTGAAATCATAACCTTAACAGCTTCAAAGCATTTTGCAACACATATTATGATGATTTTTAAAAGGATTATTGTTCACAAGCATAAGAAGGAAGCACCAAAAGAAACAGAATTACAACCGAGAAAATTAAAATTACTTTTAGTGTGTTTCATATTTCCCTACAAAAGTTCAAGTTGCCCTTCAAATATAAGAAACTACTGATGTTTCATATAAAAGGAAAATGAATGCCTCCAGAATGCTGCTTATTATTAAATTATTTATATATTAGATCTACTCAAGGTATGTTTAGTAAAAGAACAAGCCAGTAAAAAAAAATGAAGTATAATTCTTACAGACCACTTCTCTTTAGAAGTAAAGACCACCCTTTAACATTCATTTGTGAAAAAAACTTCAAACAAATTAGGCATAGAAGAAACATATTTCTACATAATACAAGTCATTTTTGACAAGTCCACAAGTAACATTATACTTAATGGTGAAAGGTTAAAAGCTTTTCCTCTAAGACCAGGAACAAGACAAAGGTACCCATTCTTAGCACTTCTATTTAATATAGTACTGGAAGTCCTAGCTAGAGCAATCAAGCAAGAAAAAAAGGAAATAAGAATCAGAAAAGATGAAGTTAAGTTGTACTTATTTCTAGATACATAATTTTATATGTAGAAAATCTTATGGAATGAACCAAAAACTGTTAGATCTAATCACTGAATTCAGCAAAGTTGCAGGATACAAAATTAACATACAAAATTCAGTAGCACTTCTATAAACAACAAAATTTCTGAAAAAGAAATCAATTCCATTTACAAGGACATCAAAAATAATAAAATACATAGAAATATATTTAACTGAGGAGGTGAACGATATCTACACAATAAAAACTATAATAAATTAATGAAAGTGAAGATGCATATAAATAGAAAGGTATCTCATGTTTATAGACTAGAAGAATTAATATTGTTAAAATGTCAATACTACCAAAAGCCAAATATAAATTCAGTGCAATCCCCATCAAGATTTCAATGGCATTATTTATAAAAGTAGGAAAAACACTTGTAAAATTACATGGAACAACGAAAGACCCTGAATAGCCAAATAAATCCAAGAAAAAAGAACAAAACAGGAGGCATCACATTTCCTGATTTCAAGAGACGCTATTTTGATGTTATAGTCATCAAAACAGTATGATATAGGCATAAAACAGACCAATGGAACAGTATCAAGAGCCCAGAAATAAATCCAAGTATATGCTGCCAACTAGTATTTCACAAGGGAGACAAGAATAATCAACGGGGAAAAGACAGTCTCTTCAATAAATGGTGCTGGGGTAATTGGATATTCACAAGTAAAAGAATAAAATTGGACCCATATCTTATACCACTCACAAAAAAATCAATCAAAATTGAGTCTTACGGTTGAAGACTTAAATATAAGAAGCTGAAACCATGAAACTCCTAGAAGAAAACACAGGAATAAAGCTCCTTGCCCTGAGTATTGGTAATGATTTTTTAGATATGATGCCTAAATCTAAAGCAATAAAATCAAAAATAAACAAGTGGAACTACATTACACTAAAAAGTTTCTGCATAGCAAAAGAAACCAAGAAAAAGGTGAAAAGACAACCTATGGAATGAAAACAAATATTTGCAAACCATGTATCTGATAAGGGGTTAATACCCAAAATATACAAAGAACTCATATAATTCAATAGCAAAAACTAAATAACGCAATTTAAAAAATGGGCAAGGAACATGATTAGACATTTCTCCAAAGAAGATATATGAAAGTCCTACAGGTACATGAAAAAGATGCTCGACATCACTAATCAATAGGGAAATGCAAGTTAAAACCACAATGACATACCACCTCACAACTGCTACAATGGTAATCATCAAAAAGACAGAGATAACAAATGCTGGTTTGGATGTGTAGAAAAGGGGACCCTTGTACACTTTTGGTAGGGTTATAAATTGGTACAGCCACTAGAAAATACAGTATCCTGGATCCTCAAAAAATTAAAAATGGGACCACCAAATAATCCAGCAATTCCACTCCTGATAAGATATCCAAAGGAAACAAAAACACTAATTTGAATAGCTATCTGCACCCCATGTTCACAGAAACATTACTTACAAGGGCTGAAACATGGAAACTACGTAAGTATCCATCAATGGATGAATGGATAATGAAGTTGTGGTATATAAATAATGGGACATTATTTATATAAATACAATTATAAATAATGGAACATTACTCAGCCATAAAAAAAAATAGGGAAATCCTACCATTTTGAAAAACATGGATAGACCTTGAAGGAATCACACTAAGTAAAACAGGTCAGACAAAGACAAATACTGTACGATCTAATCTCACATATATGTGGAATTATTAAAAAAAAAAATTGAACTCATGAAAAAAGAGATCAGACTTATGGTTACCAGAGGCAAAGGGTGGGGATAAGGGGAAACAGAGGAAGGTTATCAAAAGATACAAACCTCCAGTTTAAAGATAAATAAGTACTAGGAATGTAATATACAACATGATGACTGTGGCTAACATTGCTATACCATACATATACAGGAAAGTTAAGAGAGTAAATCCTATGTGTTCTCATCACAAGAAGAAATTTTGTTTTCCTTTTTTCTTTCTTCTTTCTTTCCATTTTATTGTATCTATATGAGAAGGTGGATGTTAGCTGAACCTCTTGTGGTTGTCATTTCAAAGTAGATGTAAATCAAACCATCAAGATGTATGCTTGAAACTTACAGTGATAGGTGTCAATGATTTTTCAATAAAACTGGAAAAAATAAGACCTCCTAGATACCAATTTAAATTGATCATCTTCCTGATTCTGGTGAAATATTCCAGGAGAAAGGTAAGACTCAGATAATACAATAAAAATTTATTAGCAAAGTACCAGGTACCTAGGAACTTGTTATCACTGGTACATTGGGGAGCAGATTCATAAACATTAAAATAAAAAGTTTGTAATGATAAATTACTGTTGAAATTAAACCAAATATTTATATCTTAAAAAATCCATATAATTTATTTGAAAACATGAAGTTTTCCCAACATTTAGATTTATTATGGATTTTGGTCCCAGGTTCTTTGTAAGTACTGGTCTCAAAATGCCATTGGCCCAGAGACAGATTCCCTCAGGAAAACAAAAATTAGGTGGATGATCCCATCCCTGTATCCTAAATGTCTCAAAAACTTTGGGAAATTAATTCAAAGGGCAGAAATTTGATTGCTTTAAAGCAAACAACTTCAAAGTGAATACAGTGCATTTCTCTGCTTTAACGCACACACATAAACTCATTTCTAAAAGAATTGGGCTGCGCTCAAGGCAGGAATACTTGTTCAGCAACTAGATGCAGGTTACTAAGACTCACATGAGACTAGAGGCAAAAGAAAAAGCTGATGGCCATTCAAGGGCATCATCCCATAGCTTTCGAAATACTCCTTCTTTGGGCAGCTTATTCCAATTGGAGGCAAAGTACTGTACGACCACGTGTTTAATGAAGAAATTATATCAAAATCTGAGCTGAATTCCACATTACTGAAGCCCAAAGAATGAAACATAGTCTTCCTAGAACCACATATTAATTTCCCAGCCAGAATTATGTCCCTGCAAAAGTTTTTTAAAAAAATACAGGAGCCATCAGTTATGATAACTAAAAGATCAAGCTCTTATATATTGATTGTATATGAGAAAAATAGTGTAAGCCATAGGCAAATAAATGAAGACAAGAAAACAAGAATTCCAAAGGGGGCACTACTAAAAGAGAGATACTGTATGATGTAAACATCCATTAAATTTGAAGCACAATACCTGATTCAAGTTTGATCGTGGCACTCCCCTAATTGCTGTGTAACTTACAGTGAAATTAAAAGTCCATGACATGGCCCACATGTCATGCTGCCTGCTGCTGCCTGCTATCTTCTCTAATCTCAGGGGCCAGCCCCCCCCCCCCAGAGTGGGCACCATTGATTGGCTCCTCCTCAATCACATGACACATACCACACACATGTCACTCTTTAAAGTTGGTCTTCCCTCAGTCACACAATTGGGAACTCATTTTCTTTCAAAGCATGCTTTACTTTTCCTTTGAAACATTTGTCAGTACGTGTGACTCTACATTTGTGTAATTGTTTTTCTCTTCCTGAGGGCTTGTGTATAGTGAGTAATATAAACACTCAATAAATGATGTTCAATTAATGACATCCCAGGTCTGACACTTACTAATGTCATGTTATTTCAGACAAGTCAGCTAACTTCTCTGAGCTTCAGTTTTCCTATCTGTAAATTTGGGCAATGACACCATAACCTCTCCATTTTTTATCTGGGCTATATTTATAAAAACATTTTGCAAAATTGGAAAGTGCCGATCAAATTTAAGGCATTATTACTGTTATGACATTAAGGTTATAACCCAAAGAACTATTTAATGACCATTATAGTCTTCATTTAGTTGCTATAATACGGTACAGATATATCCAGAAAGGCCTCATATTTAGTACTAATAAAGCTTAGTATTTAAGAAATATTATAGACTGTGAATAACAGGTAACGATTCTTCGTCATTTATACCTAAGGCTGATATCACATGAGGTATCTCAAAACCTTGATTAATGTTATTTCCTTTAATACAATTTATGCTAAGATGTTGCAATAAAAAGAAATCAAAGAAATTTTTAAAAATCAATCAATTTATGTGGATTATTTCACCAGCTTAGAAAACATCATAGGGTGCCTGCCACTGTATAATTCCAACACATCTTGACACGAACAACTATGTAAATGAACATGAAAACTAGACATAGTCGTTATATGCCAAAATGATATGACCAGCCAATCATAAGTAGACTTCGTGTCTGAGCTAGTCTTCTAAGGGTGGAGATCCATTTACTCTGATCTATGCACAATTCTCACTTCGTCGCCTCTTCAAATGGCAAGGTAAGAGGATCTATGGTCCTTGTGCACTTCTATCAGAGTGAAGGGAGCCAACAAGTGCCAGATGGAATATGACCATGGTCTTCTCTTTTCTATACCTTAACCCACTGCCTAATAGCCCCAGACAGCAAAAGATTTGTGATGCTAAAAGAATTTACTCCTGTCTGGGTATTTTGGGGATTTGACTCCTGTCAGGTATTGCAACAAAGTCAAGCGATTTCAATTTACCAAGCAAGGACAAGAAATGGTTTCAGGAAAAACCAAGGTGATGAACTATTGAGCATTCAGTTCATTAGCTGTCATCTATCTTGACATCTTCATCGTTCAAGCAGTACTGCAGAAAATCAAAGACTTGTAATGCTTCCTTAAAAAAAAAAAAAAAAAATCCAAGAAGGAAACCATATCCTCTTAAAGTTAAAGGGACCGTGAAGGCTATTTCAAATGGATTATGAAAGATAACCATTGCTGCAGAGGGGAAAACTTTGATAGATCCTCAATCATAAATACTACCTGTGTCCTTAAACAGACAATCTTAAAAATAATATTAAAAATATGTACTGGGTGAATTGCTGGAGTAATTTTTAGCTTATTCTAATTTGATGCGTTCTGCATTTTAATATGCAGTAGTAGTGATATGCCAAATAACTGACCTTTTAGAAATAGCATTCCAAAAAAAAGAAAAGGCCCAAGAGGGGAAAAAAAATGTTTTCCTGAAAAATCAGCCAATAAAATGTGGGCAGTAAGACTCTAGTGACATAGCCAAGTATTGGTAATATCACCTCTCTTCTTTTGTTTCTCTCTTCTGCTTATTCAGCATTGAGGTGCTGAAACTCCAGTTTTTCTGCACTCTTAAGATTTTCTTGGAATTACAGAGTAATGGAAGCAACTGAAGACATGAAAGAAGTGGTTTGTAACCTTCCCCAGCCATTATCGCTTACCAAGGGGAAAGAAACTGCTCCATTTCCAGCTCTTAGAGATCCCTAGAGACAAAGGTGAGATGAATCCCATGCTGTACTTCTGTTTCCCACATACAATTTTATTAATGCTGAGAGGCGTTGTAATATTGCACTTGAATCTCTCTTTCCTTATATATTCAAAGGAGGGTCCAACTGACCTGTAGATACTAACAAACAAAATAAACAAAATCCCTCTCCCATGTCTCCCCCTTCTGAAATCTCCACTCAAATCTAAGTCGGGCCGTGAGAGAAAATGTTAATTCAGCTGGTAGTTTGTATTGACTGGACCACAGAGCCTAAGACATGGACTCTCAGAAGACTCTGTGGTCTTGAGTTACTTACTGGAGAACCGAGGGGCTACCCAGGTGTTGCTCTGCCCCTTAGGGAAAGCCCTAGGTGCATGTGGTTTGGGCGGGCTGCCTCCAAAGATGGCTTCGGTATCCAAGTAACCGTCAACATCTGAAAATTATTTCCAAAGCTTCCAGCCTGAAAATCTCCAATATATTATTAAAACTCTTATTATCATCACAGTACTATCCCACTCCCACCACCACGGTATACTGTATGATTCTTGACCAGGGAACTGTATCAGGCACCTCGCATAAAGAAACTCATATAACACCTGCAATAACTGTATGAGGTTGGCATTATTTTCAGTTGATAGGTGAGGAAACGGGGAGGTAACATGCTCCAGGTTTTTGCTACTAAAACCATGGTCCGTGGGATTGCAGGTAAAGCACCACCCATGAGCTTGTTGGAAAAAACAGAATCTCAGGTCCAACCCCATAGGAACGAATGAGAAACAGCATTTTAATAAAATTTCCAGGTAATCCATATGCATAGGAATACTGAGAAGACCTGCTCAAGGTAAATGGAATCACTGAGATTTAAACTCGGACTCAAAAATCCAGACATTAAAATTGTCTCCTCTTCTTGATGGTGCAAATACAGCTCAACGATGCAAAGCACTGAGTACATTTACACTTACGCATGATTTTTTCATTAGCTGACAAAACTTGATACTGAGAATTATAAATTCTGGAGGAGAAAAGGGTAACCTGGAAATCACAGAGACAGTAGATACTCTTGGTAGGGGAGGACAAGAGAACCACTGGGAAAGCTAATTGGGCTAAAAGCACACTTTGTCCATTTCACAGTTTGGCTAAGAACTAAGGGTAAAACTGTTCCGGCTTACCTAAAGTGCTCTCTGACATCAAACAACCCTAACAAGAAGCTCAAGCAGTCTTAATTGAATTATGCACAGGATCATTTTCTCATAGACCAAGACTTTCCATAGCCCACGCGGAAGAACCCAGAGCCGGACACTCTTCTGCTTAATGTAAATATTTACGGTTCAGGTTCTATGTCAGACAATCAGCCCAACATTGAGCTTTCTAGAGATTCCAACTACTTCAAGAAGTCTGATAAATGGAAATATCTGTATGAGCAGAAAATTCTTTTCAATGTAGTTTAGGGGTGCCTGGGTGGTTTAGTTAGTTTGAGCGTCTAACTCCTGATTTTGGCTCAGGTCATGATGTCAGAGGTTGTGAGATCAAGCCCTGGGTAGGGCTCCACACTTAGCACAGAGTCTGCTTATCCCTCTCTCCCCACTGCTTACACTCATGCTCTCCCTCTCCCTCAAATAAAAACTAAAAAAAAAAAAAAAAAATCTTTAAAATACAATTTTAGTTTTCCAACTATGTACAATAAATCATACTATATTAACCAATCAAGCATCCATCTGGGATCTGCTGTGATGAAATTCAAGCCTAAGAAGTAATCAGAATTTGTTATTTTTATGTGAATTAGCATTAATTCACATTAAATTCACATGTACTTTCCCTTAACCTTAAGTTGGTTACATATTTCTGCTATACTCTTATTTATACTATCAAATTTTCTAAGCAAATCTTTTTATTTCCCAAAATAGAAAGGTAAACTGCAGGCATCCACAATTCAAGTTATCACAATTAGAATTATTTCTATTGCCTTTTTGTTAAAAACTAACTGGACCCTATTAATTTTCCTTCCTCTTGTACTAGAGTATTTTAGTAAGTGACGTTCATAGTACCTACTTTCTTTAACTTTCTACTTTCTTTAGATAATATTTTCATTTTTTCTCAAAGGAGAATTTAGTACTATTTTTAAGTGTATTTTTCTTGTCCATCATTGTGTTATTGTAATCGTGTGTCTCAAAGAGACACTTGTGTTGTATTAATATCTAAGACTTTGAGCTTCTTTACTTAAAAATGAAATTTTGGGGATGCCTGGGTGGCTCAGTCGTTGAGCGTCTGCCTTCGGCTCAGGTCATGATCCCAGAGTCCTGGGATCGAGCCCCACATCGGGCTCTTTGCTCAGCAGGGAGCCTGCTTCACCGGCTACCATTCCCTCTGCTTGTGTTCCCTCTCTGGCTGTGTTTCTCTCTGTCAAATAAATAAAAATCTTTAAAAAAAAAAAAATGAAATTTTGGCCACACAGGTTTTTACTATGAAATTTTTTCCAAATATCATATATCATAGAATGACTTGTTAATGAATCCGCTTCCCGAGGAAAAAAAAGAGTTTTCTGTGTATTTTTAATATAAATGAAAGGGAATATAGGGCAACTCATTTTTGAAAAGAAGATTATCATTTTTCACCAAACTCTCATTCTCATAGTGGAAAGTATACACTAATTTTGTGTCACAGATGAGATCAGAGCCGATGAGATTAGAGCTTCTGTTTATATAATCAATATCTGTTAGATTACTCTAGCTCCTATCAGGAAGATCTGAAAATTTAATAAAGAAGATATATTTCATTTTGGGGAAGTAGCTGTGTATGTGAAGTTTAAAGGCATTGGCAGTGCCTGCAAATGAAGTCCTTTATTTTCTGTAATAGAACAAAGCAGCATTGGCATTGTGACTGCTGCAAAGTCTCATAGAAGGAGTCTTAATGTGTACTATATGGTTCACTCCCAGGTCCAGAAAGCCATTGGGTACTATTCTGGTCATTTCTTGCGACGTAACAAACTATCCCCAAAATTTCATGGCTTACCACACTCATTTTATCATCTATTATACTTTTATGGGTTGAGAATTCAGGAAGGACCCGTCCGAGAAATTCTTCTGTGCCATGAGACATAGACAGGAGTCCCTGCGTGGTATTCAGCTGCTGGCTGGGCTGCTCCAGAGAGGCCAGGCCAGCTTCATTTACATTTCTGGAATCTTGGCGGAAATGATGAGAAGAGTGGGCTGATCTGGACAGTTGACTGAAGCACCTACATGTGGCCTCTCCAATGTGGTGGTGGTCTCAGAACAGTCAGGCATCTTACTTAGCAGGCTAAGGTTCCCCATGAAGAAGGTCCCAAGAGCACTGGACAGAAAGTATAAGGCTTCTTCTGACTTAGCCTCAGGATTGCCAGAATGTTACTTCCATTGCATTCATTGGTTAAACAGGTCACTAAAGCCACATCAAGTTCAAGGGGAAAGAATTTAAACTCCATTTCTCAATAATGGAAGTAGTAAAACATGTGCAGACATCTTTAATCTACCATGGGTAACCACTTAGATACTTATGTCATTTTTCAATTTTAGTTTGCTCAAACTAGTAGGTGACTGAAGACTATATATATATATATATATATATATATATATATATATAAAGAGATATGTATATCTATATATATTATACTATATTATACTATAGTATTACATATTACTAATATATATTATATATTAATATATATATTACATTAATAGTACTAATATAGTACTATATATAGTAATATAGTATTATACTATAATATATATATTATAGTATGTAGCCTTTTCAGACTAGTTTTTTGACTTAGCAAAGTCAAAAAAATATATAATATAATAGAGAGAGAGAAATATAGATATATATACACACGTGTATAACAAAGTAAATCTCCAAATTAGTATGATTTAAAGTAGACCCACTTTCTCAAATGTAACTCCCTCATTGAGTCCAGGCCTAGAAAATAAGCTGAATAAATAATGAAATATAGAAAACCTGATTATCTACAAACTAATCATCCATGTTAAAAGCATATACATCATCACCACCATCCATTTTTTGTTTCCTTCTCTTCTTTTGGCCTTTCATAGCTGCTTAGCACATCTTTCAGATGCTGCTAAGGAAGAAAACAATGAGATACTACAACCTATTTATTAGAATGGCTAAAATCCAAGAAAACTTATAATATCAATTGCTAGCAAGTATATGAAGCAACAGAAACTCTCATTCATTACTGGTGGAAATAAAAAATGATAAAATCACTTAGGAAGACAGTTTTGTGCATTATTATAATGCTAAAATTAATCTAACCATATGATTTGTCAATTGCTGGATTTAGCATGATGATTTGAAAACTATGTGTGTAAAAATATATATGAATGTATGTTTATAGCAGCTTTATTTGTAATCACTGAAAATTGGAAGTACCTAAGATGTCTTTCAAAAGGTAATGGATAAACAAATGGCAGTGTATCCACACAATGGAATATTCTTCAGAGATTAAAAAAAAATGAATTATCAGTCCACACAACAAATGGATGGATCTTAAATGTACATTGCTAAGTCAAAAAAGCTAGTCTGAAAAGGCTACATACTATAATGACTCTATTTACATGACACTTGGAAAAGAAAATCTGTGGTTGCCCATGGCTTGGAGAACAGGAAGGGTTGAATAAACAAAACACAGGAGATATTTTTGGTGCTGTGAAACCATTGTGTATAATATTGAGGTGACAGACATATGACACTATTCATTTCTCAAAACCCACAGAACTAAAAACAAACAAACAAACAAAACCCACAGAACTTTATAACACAAAGTAAAGCTTAATGTGTGAATTTCAAGAAAATCAAATTAGGAGGTTAAGGGATTCCAGTATGATATACAGACCATGACAAGAGAACCTAATTGTATTACAAATATATAACCTGAATTCAGGGGGTGGGGTTAAATAGTGGCAACCAAAGTAACTTTGGAAATTACCAAAGAAAAAAGGAATAGTACCTAAGCACTGTATTTTAGTTGATAAAGTTGTTTTTCATGGGATACAAGTTAACAATTCTGAAATAGTTATACATGGATAACGGATGGTGGGAGCTTACTGTGGGAGTAGAAAATTACAGATAAGCAAGAAGAAGAGGCTAGAATGATCCATGTGGTGCCAGATTAGAGCTTGAGACATCAATATGAACTTGTGTTCAGTTTAATATAGATGCAGTTGGATATAGAAATAATTTTAGATACATGTGTGTACAGAAGTGAGCATATCTATCCATGTATTTCCAAAGCTCTGTCCATTGACTGAAAAGGTGAGAATATTACCCTGGTAGCTATGGGCACACCTAATACCCAGAACATGGTTTCAAATTTCATTCTACAATGAAAAGAACCAGAGCTCTTCAGAAAAATGACCAATTCTAGTAATGATGGGAATGGCACTTAACCTTCATGGTCTCACTCTCAAAAATGCATAATCCCAGCCTAATCATAAGAAAACATCAGGCAAACTCAAATTGAAGGACACTCTCCAAAATGGCTTACCAGTATTCATCAAATTGTCAAGGTCATCAAAAATAAGTGAAGTCTGAGAAACTGCTACCATCTAGAGGAGGACATATTAACTAAATTTAATGCACAGCCCAGGACAGAAAATGGACACCATGTAAAACCAAAGAAAAATGAATGAAATGTGGCCTTTAATTTAAAAAGAAATGTTGCTGGGGGAAATAAATAAGATAATCACTCTAAAAAGGAAGTTCACACACCTACACTGACAGAAAAATTTAGGTATGTCCAGCAAATCGTTTAACCATTAAATATTTTTGTGATTTATTGCTAAAATGAAAGAACACGATAATTTGAAGGAAAAAGATCTAAATATAGTTTTACCTGCCTGTATTGAAATGAAATAGAAAAAAGAACACTCTCTGAAGAGGACAAAAGGTTCTAAAAAGCAAGGGGAGGATACAAAGGCACAGCGGCAGACCCAGGGAAAAAACCAGGACAGCCTCATGCAGAAGGATACCAGAAGGAGAAATGAAGATGAGAGTCATCAAAAAGATGTTTAAAAGGTTATAGGTTACTGAAAACCAAGATGGGCCTTAATATTAACTGTCTATCTGACCCTGGAAGCTGATGATGTCTAAGTCACAGATGGCTGAAAAGAGGCACGCTCACCCAAAACAATACAATAAAAGGAAAGAGACTTAGTAACACTTGACTTCTGAAAGCAAAGAGAGGGAGAGAGAGATTGAGGCTGAAAGTAAAATACATATTGTGGTAAGAATAATGGCGGGCAAAGATGTCCATGCCCCCACTCCCCAGAACCTGTGAATATGTTACAACACAGGAAAATTAGGTCATAGATGGATTTAAAATCGCTAGTCAGCTGAATGGATGATCTGGGATGACCTCATACAATCACAAGTGTCCTTAAGTGGGGAAGAGGGAGGCAGAAGAACCAGTACAAGCGAGATGGTAAATTAGTCTACTCAGGCAACCATAACAGAATACTGCAGTCTGGTGGCTTTAAATAATGGTTCTGGAGGCTAAAAAGTTCAAGATCAAGGTGCCAGCAGGGCTGGTGTCTGGTGAGAGCTCTCTCTGGATTGCAGATAGCTGGCTTCTTGCTATGTACTCACATGGCCTTTCCTCCTCACCTGTGAGTAAAGAGAGATTGAGAGAGAAAGAGAGAGACAAAGAGGACGCAAGCTCTGTGATTTTATTTTTTTTTAGGGATAGGCTATACCCCTAAATACAGTCACACTGGAGGCTAGGTCTTCAACATATGATTTTGGGGGGTGACATAAACTTTCATCCATAACAGATGGGACCATGAGGAAGACTTTATTGGTCGTTGCTAGCTTTGAAGACACAAGGGGGCCATGAATGGAGGAATTCAAGCAGCCTATAAGAAGTAGGAAAAAGGCAAAAGAAAAAGACTAGATTCTCCCTTGAAGCATTCCAAAAAGAAATGCAGCCCTGCTGACACCTTAGTTTCAGTTCAGTGAGACTGATTTCAGACTTACGATGTCCATGACTGTAAGATAACGCTTTTGTGTTGTGTTAAGGGACTAAGTAGCGGTTATCTGTTACAGCAGCAATAGGAAACTAATACAATTATGAAAAATGGAAGGTAGACTTGAAAGGGAAAAATAAAAGCATTTAATTTGCAAACAGCTGTTTGAGGATGACAAAAAAACATACTGAGACTTACAGATATGTTATAAAAGAAGTGTCCATAACACATAATGCTTGACATAACCCTGTCAAGTTCATAACAAACATGCTCCCTGGGCTGTTCAGACTATCAGCCCTCCTCATGTTTTGTTACTGTTGATTTTGGCAGATGTGGACTTCAGTAACTAGCACAGCGCCTGATAAAGAGTAGAAGCTCAATAAGGAATACATCCATTATATAAACTAAATGGGGCTAGAAAAAATAACAAAGCTCACTATCACATATGGCTTGTGAGATCGGGTACATTAGTAAAGGAAGGAAGAGAGAAGGGAGCTAAAATTAATTGGAATAAAAATAGAAGTCAAACTGAAATCCAAGTGAAAATGCTAATGCATTCCTAGTGAGACATTTTTAACCATTGACAAAGCTTCTGAGTTTCAGTTGGGTCTTCACAACATCTTGCAAAAATGCATGGCACAGAGACAACTGAACACCCACCAGCTAAAGCAGGGCTATGATTGTTCTGGCAAACACATAACCCAGAGTAAATATTGTCTTGCATGAAGATGTGAGGAGGTGGATTAGGCATTGTAATTACCACTTGCTGGGTATTCTTTTTAAAGATTCAATCATTTAGATGAGACTCAGCATCACTAAAAAAGAAGTCAATATTTCTGTGAGCTAGGGAGGGAATTGTACTGATGTTTTTCTTCCGTTCAACTGTTACATGTACCTACCAAAAGTCAACTTCACCCACTAGGTATTTATTCAAGAGAGCACACATAACGAATCACGAGCAGTAACTTCTTTCAGTTCATTTTCTTGAACACACTGTGTTCTCATATATTATTGATCAAACAAGTAATATTTAAATAGGGTTGCAATTTGTAAAATTACATAGTAATCTTGCTATATTATCTTAATTAATTTTATAAACAGCACTCAACCACTGTCCTTTGTGGTATATCCGAAGTATTCATGTGCAGAGACATAATAGCAGACTCTGAGAGCAGCTTTCAGAGTAGGGCTTCTGTTCATCTTCTCCTTGCCAACTGGCATCTACTGACATCAATCCTTTTAATCTGAGTTCCTGACATTAAGCATTTGTAGAACAACACCTTGAGACATTGATCAACATACCCCGACTTTGGGGTAGTACCCCCTAAATTTCAGCATATAGCAGATCACCTGGAACTCTGGATTCCTGGGCCCCATCAGAGAGATTCTAATTCTTTAGGTCTAGTGTGGGGGTCCAGGAACCTATATTTTTAAAAAGCATTCTGGGAGATTCTGATCCACAGAATGGGGTCTATGGAACCAGATCCATTTTGCAATCATAGAAAAATCTGTACAATGATTTTTATTTTAATTTATATTTAAATTTTATAATTTACAGGATTATTGCTCAAATTCTTTTCTTGCTTTCTTTAAATGTCCAAGCCCTTATGTACTTAACTCTTTTAGTCCTCACAACAATCTTGTGATTTAGGTATGATTATTATCCCCACTCTGATGAAGAGGCAAATGGTTAAGTCACTTGCTGTATTAGTCTATTCAGACTGCCATATACAAAATACCATCAACTGGGTGGCTTAAACAACAGAAATTTATTTTCTCACAGTTTTGGAGGCTAGAAGGCTGTGATCAGGTTGCCAACACGGTCAGGATCTGGGGAGAGCTCTCTTCCTGACTTGCTTTCTTAATGCTACTGTGTGCTCCCTCCCGATGGCCTTCCCTCAGGTGGGTTCAGGAAGAGAGAAAGATTTCTCTCCCCCTCTAAGGCCACCCATCTTATCAGATGAGGACCCTATCCTTATAATCTCATTTAACCTGAATCATCTCCTAGAGGCACTATCCCAAATAAGTCATATAGGGCTTCAACATATGAATTTTAAAAATGATTTTATTTAGGATAGAGGTTGGTTAAAGTCAATAATAAAACTGATAGTATCTTTCACACTTGGCATTCACAGGAGAATCTTGCCTTGCTCTGTGTAATAGATCCCTCATTTTCTATGCAACATAAATAAGGGAATAGAATGGCGTGACAGACAACTGTTAGGGCAGGTTGGTAATATAGACAGGCTGAAAGTGAGAAGCGGCAGGAAAAGTGTTCCAGATATCTAATCCCAAACTTAGTAGTTAAAAGCCAACAGCAAAATTTATTCTGCTTAAGTCTGCAATTGTGCAGAACTTGAAGGGGACAGCTCACCCCCATTTCACTTGGCACCAGCTAGGACTATCAGGTGTGGGGCTGGTGTTTTCTCAAGCCTCAAGCAGGAAGCACTAGAACAGCTGGGATCCTTGGGCATTTCTACCTCCGTGTAGTTTCTCCCCATGATCTCTCCTGCATAGGTGCTTCAGCAAAGCTGGACTTTTTAAATGTTGGCTCAGTACTCTCAAGGTGTGTGCCCAAGAGAGTGAGGAGGTGGAAACTATATCCCTTTTGAATTACCTAGGTCACATCTATGCTCTGCTTCTGTTGTGTTTAGAAGCCCTCTCAATTTCAAGGGAAAGAATGTGGACCTCACCTCTATATGGAGAAGATCAAATTTACTTTGTAGGAAGAACATGTAGGCTAGGTATATCGGTGGGCCCATCTCTGGAGACTATAACCTGCACAGATAACCTTTCGGCAACTCTTAGGAAACTAGGACAAAGGCAACCCTGCTCATTTCCAGTCCACCAAAATGCTCACAAAAAGGAATTACAGCCCACCTAATGCTTCCCTTCTTGAGAAGCACCCACACCCCCTTCTCCCTTCTCCTCTCACCAATGGCCACAGCTCCACCAGCTCCCTCTTGACAGCTGGGAGCCCCTGACAGCGCCATTTGTTGGCCCAATCAGCCCCAGCCCCAGATGATGGTCAAGCATGGGTACCTGCTCAGCCAGAGCCAGTAAAGATCCACTCCTTCATCTTACAACGTGGAAAAGCATTTCATCATTGGGAGAAAACAAAGAAGAGGAGGGCAAGGAGGAAAGGCAACTGACAGAGGAGCAAAGGCAAATAAGAGAGTGCAGATGAAGAGAGGGGAATAAGAAAGAACATCGCCTCTGGTTCTTGCCCACTCCTGAGGCCCAGGGCCCTCCTGAGCTCAATATACCACCACCAGCTCCCTACACTAAGTTCTCTTTTTTGTTTAGCTACTAGCTACAAGCTACACTTGGCAACACACAATGATATCAATTTAAAATATGCACAATCCTCCGTCAAAAATTAGTTGGGTAGATAGACTGTGCACGAAAGGGGCTGGGCACCTTCTAAGTTTCTCTGGATCCAGAAGGAGGTCTTATTTATACACACAAGTCACTAATGGGCCTCCTTTCTTTAGAACGTGGGCCTCCACGAACCTGGCCCTTCAGAGGCTCACGTTTTCCTCCTATGACCTCGGGCCTCTTAAAGGACAAACCAGACAGGTAAAAACTGACCACAGTAAGTGAAGCGGTTAAGTTTTTAAGAAATCCATCTGTTATTACATATCACAGATCAAACAATGCACTGGTCACTGTTGAGGAAGAGGAAAGCTGATGCCAAATTCAGCTCGCACTGTCTACCGTGATCTGATTCTTCCATCCTCTAAGACCAGTCAAGTAACATTACTGCTCACCTAAAGCAGCTGAAGGAAGCCAGGTGCCGAGTAGCCCTGGTATTTTTCCAGGAGATTCATCTTTTTACAGAAACCTCCACTTGAGGCCTGTATTTATAAAACGTTCCGTCTATTGGAATTGTTTTCTCTTGATATTTTCACTTGGAAAAAAAAATGCAGATGCTAGCAAAGTCAATCAGGTTACTTCTAAGCTGTTCAGAGCAACCTTTGGGCATTTGAACTAAATTTAAATGTCGATCAATCATTATCGGGGTCAATCTAGAACTTAAAAATACTCAACAAGGTAGAATGTTACCTAATGTTTTATAAATGTAAATGTTTAAATATACAAATTCATAAATACAAACATATAAAGTAAATCTAGAGATATATAGAAGTATAATCCTATAACACACATATAGCCTGATTCCCAGATTAATTAAGCAAGTTGGACTATGTGAGGGAAAAATCATATGGCCCTAGATTTTGCAAACAAGACAACTGAAAATTCTTTCACAGAAAATATGCTCAGTACACTTGTAGATCTCTAAAAAGGCTTATTAGATGTCACAGTTTAGTATGAAAGCAAGGCCTCATCTTTCTAGTTTGGTTCTATCATCTATTTACTTTAAACTCTTGTCATTTTTTTCTCCTTTTGTTAATGAGAAACTAGGATAATTTAATATGAGGGAAAAGAGATCAGTAGTGCTTACTTAACTCCACCCTGTCCCTGTGGCCCTTTAATCTACTGATAGAGGAATTGCTACCCTCTTAGACGTACCCCATGCCACCCGTACTCCGTGGTACACTCTGCCATTTCCCAAGCTAAACTTCTGTCTGATGATATCTAGGAAAGGAAAAACAAAATGCCAAGTTGCTAATGTCTAGCTCAAAGAAAAACAGTGTGGGTCACGCAAAGTCATGCTGCCTAAGGGTGTGTGATGGTCACAAGCATGCACATAGAAAGGCCAGAGCAGGGCACTCTCCAGGGCAGGGAGGGATGACTCAGAAGGATAGGGTAGCCTTGGCCTGAGTATACACCAGAGGTAGGCAACTCCATCCACAAACAAGCACGAAACCACCTGCAGCATCACACCTGAGTATTTCACATCAATACCTCCAGCCCATGGAGGGGTGGCTCAGCCTAATCTTCCAGTGTCCCATCCCCCTCTGACTCCCAGTTACTCCCAGTGCTCCCAGTGCCCACCATCCCTGGCATGTCAATACAGCAGTTATGCAACAAATGTTGAGCATTCTCTATGCAGCAGCAATCAAAACAAAACAAAACAAAACAACAATCCTGTCCCTAGGAAGTTATACTCCAGTAAGGAAAGAAACAATAGATAAAAACAGGTAGTAGGAAAGTCATCCAGAGATGGAGTCCCTATCATCAGCACTCCTACACTTTATCTTTCCCACATTCTTATTGTCACTTGAATAGTCTGATCCAATTGGGTCTCGATTTTGGCAGGCACCAGAATCATCTGAAAGACTTAGTAAAACACAGATCACTGGAACCCCTCACAGAATTTCCAATTTAGGAGGTCTGGGGTAGAGCCCAAAACTTTACATTGATAACAAATTCCCAGGTGCTGCTGAGGCTGATGGTCCTGGGGTCACACTTGGAGAATCACTGGTTTAATCTCTCAAGAATGCTTCCCTACTCATTCATTTATATTTATACAAATGCCACACTTCATTCTTAAGTGCTGTGTCTTTTATGAAGTCTTCCCTAGCTGTTAAACCAAAAATAATTACTCTCTCCTCCGGGCTTCCATAGCTACCTAGAGTTCGCTCAGACCATCACCTCCCTTTGCATTAGAACTAATCTGTAAATGAATATTCCTTAAGAGTAATGATAGTGAGTCACTTATGTTTGCATCTCCCACAATGGATGTCAAAGATATTTAGTAAATACCTTAAGTGAATTAAAGATCAGACCATGACCTCAAGAACTTTAAAACATTTCAGAACAACAGAATGGAGACTCTTCCTTCAAATGAGAAAAATGGTCTTAATGATGAAGAAAAATGGACTTTCTCTAATATTTTTTTTCATTTGCTCCCAAATATTGCTAAAATCCACTTTATTCCAAAAGTAAATTCTCTCTCAGTTTTTTTTTTTTCCTGAACTCAAATAATTAATGAGAGATCAGGCTAATATACAGAATGTAACAGCTATGAGCCTTACTGGTTTGAGTAATTACTTCAAGAAATATCATATCTTAAAATATTTCCAGCCAGTGCATCCTTTTTATTAGCACTCTATAAATTTGCTGTCACTGTGATATCTGCAGGGAATGCCTGTAAATTAAAAAATCAAATAACGAAAATAACATTGCCACAACTTTTTTTTTTTTAGCAATCTGTTCTGAATAATTTGAGTAGATGCAGTTGAAATATGGACTTGGAGCTCAAGTGATTAGAACTTAGGGGAAAACAGTGTTATTTCTACTTGCCTTTCTTTTGCATTTATTTGTTATTCTCCTAATCTTGTCTGAGGTAACTTCAGAGATGAGTTCTGTTATATGGTGATATCTTCCTTTATACAACAAAGTTTAGAAATCAATCAGACCAGTAAATAAACTCATGCTGCCTAGCCCCATGATGTAGATGAACCAAGAAACCTTTCAGCTCATTCATTTGGGGGTGATTTCTTTATGTGAACATTCGGAAATGGGGCAAATATAAATTCTTGCCACCTGAACTAGGCAATGATGAAATTCCAAAGCCCTCAGATCAGGGAGAAGTTGTAAAGTTCTACACTGCTGTGTAATTCTTGTTATGGGGAACACCCATCAACCATGACATATTCTCTACCATAAGATTCTTGCATTCTTTCATTCTGCCCCTATAGGAGGTAGTCTTCTTGGTTGGGTCAGTTAGCTTTTGTCTTATAGGGTATTTAGGGAATAAGCATGCTTTTCTTCCTCCCTTTGAGAAAGTTCTCTCTGACTACATTCTTGATGTAAGAATAAGCAAGTCCTTTGTAATTGCATGGTACATATACTCTGAGACAAAGCAAAGTAAACTTTCTTTCTCGAACAGGGAGATCTTTACTCAAAGGATCTGGAAAATTTAACTCACCATTCATCAAAGAGAAAGAATCTCTTTTCTAGAAGAAGAGACAAAGGATAAATACAAATAATAGGAAAAATCCTGTGCACCACACAACCCCACTCCAGGGATGCTATCTGCTTCTACTGGTGCCTAGAGAAGTCTTTGAAGTTTTGGAAAACCTCAGAACTGAATGGTGCTATTGCCTTTGACTCCAGGAACAGGTGACAGCTGCATTTATAAGCAACTATTCCTACTTAGTTACCCAAGTAAAGAGAGTCCAGATGTTGAGTTTGTAAAATATTCAACAGGGAAAAAAAAATAGGTACAATGTGGGACCCACTGATAAAGGAAATGCCTCAACTCTGACAAGAGCAGTGAGCCATCTTCCCTTAGCACCATTATTTACTCCCGGGAAACTGGTCATTTCCATCCTCATACAAAAATGTTCTAACACTGTATTAGAAGTTCACAAAACAAAAAAATTCCAGGCTTGATCCTACAGCTACTTCTACCCATACCGTTTCTATTCTTTCCTTCAGATTAAAACTCATCAGGTGAGTGGCACTACCTAGGTCCTCTTTGCTTTTCTGCCTTATTAGTCCCTGGTCTTAAATAAAATTGTGTATTATTGACTCTCAGTTTTCATCTCCAGGCCACACATTTGCTCTTTACATCTGCACTTTAGTTTCCTATATGTAATGTTATCACTACATGAATGCTGGGTAGGTACCTATAACTTACCATGCTCAAATCAGAATTTCCCACCCTGTGCACACTCAAATCTGAGGTTTCCTAGTCTTTTCCATTAAAGAAAATAGTACTCCAAATCACCTAGTTATTAAAGTCAAAAATTTGGTAATTAACCCATTCCCTCAGTCCTCACTGTCAAAGAAGAAGCTGGATCTTCCACATATTTGGCGGTGACAGAACTTACATGGTATCTTGGCGGTTTGGATATGAGGGTCTCCCAGAATCTACAGTCCTACTACAATCTATTTCCTACAGAGCACGAGGCATCATAGTTTCAACACTTAAATCGGGTCACTCCTCTGTTCAGAATTCTTTAGTTCATTCCTATTAGTCTTACAGCAAAATCCGAATTCCTAATCGTGCCCTATGAGTATTTACATGCTCTGGCTCTCACTTGCCTCCCAAACTTACCTCTTACCCCTCTCCCTCTTACTCAGGATGCTTAAGACGCACAGGCTCCTTTCCGGTCTTTCCCATTAGTCAAGGACTCTGTCAAGTCCTCTGCTGTGGGTGCCCTTCCCTGTTCTTCACATGGCAGACAGGCTACTGTCCGCCTCTTGCTGACAACACATCATGAATAGCCTCTTCCACAGTAGCTCAGTTGGTTTTCATCATGGCACACACAGCTCTCTCAACACAGGTCCATCTCCCACAATTCCCCCCCATACTTATGACTTAAAACCTTTGTGCATCTTCTCGTTGCTTCGTTGGCTTACTTCTCTCTCTGGTACACAGCAGCTCCAGTGCCTGGCCCAGATTTTGGTACATAGTAGGATATTAATTAACATTTATGACATAAATGAATAAAAGTTGGGCTTATCCTGACCAAATATGAAAAAACAAAGCCAGCTCTACCTCATAATCCTGGCATCAGGCTACATTCCCAGTGAATTAACTCATTTTTAAGACTAATTGACCAGCATCAGTCACTCTTGCACTTTAATGGTGGGGAAGGACAGGGAAGATTTTTTTAAAGTATGTCCAATTAACATTTTGGAGTTGAAACCTTAGTTTATCCCGATGTGAAAAGGTATCACAGATGATCCTCAAGAGCACATTTTTTATTTTTTAAAGGATGCCACTCATGTTTAAGAGCTAGTATGTATTAATATTTTAGGAGATCATGGGTTCTTTGACAATCTTTGACAAATTGCAAGTTTGGATGGAAACATCTGGAAAAATTTCATATACAGAAAAAACTTGTAGACAGTTTGAGTGAAATCTATCCATTATGCACTCTGAAGACTCCGGGTCCTAAATAAGTAAATCTTCTATTACTACATGAAAAACAAGATTCTGTTGTCTCCCATGGTAAATCTTGAGTCATTGTTGGTTTTGCTTATAATTCCTCTTTAAGCAATCTGAACTTCCCCATTGCCCGTACAAAATGAGAAGAAAGAATAAGTAAATGGGGAGGAGTGAAAGGAAGTAATACATTTATTGGACACTAATGTGTGTCCAGTTGTGGTGTGGAGCCCTGACAGATAGGTTTCTTCTTTTCTTGTAATGCAAGTACCTGACCTAGGCTTCAATTGCCAGCCATCCACTTCAAAAATAGCTTCCTCTCAAAAAACACATTGCCAGCCACACACGGGAGAAAGAGCCAGGATCTTGGTTGGTTTCAATAACTGACCAGTTTAGGCCTTGGGATATATTTTTTCCCCCTCTTCTGGAGCATTAAATTCCTGCTCTCAAACTGCAAATTCACCAATAAGAAGTGAGCACAACAAACCCCAGACCCCACCCTTGACCACAACAAAAGCACAGACACAGGCTGCTCCCTCTCCTTCACCCCATTCTGTGGCCCCAAATGTGCTGTGTATTTCCAGGGCTTGTAAGTAATAAACCTTTTGTTTTTTCCAAGTTTCCTGATGGCGATTACTGAAAGGCATCTTAGATTCACAATAAGAACCACAAGGGCTCTTGTTATGGTCCAGCCATAACACTGGGTATGGACTGGCACCTAACACCAGCGCTCTGAAATATATTTTCCATGGATTAATTCTCAAAACAACCTGTGAGGTCAATGAGCCCCATTTTTGCAGTCTGGAGACTGAGGGAAAAGGAAGGTAAGTCACTTCCATGTCAGAAGTCCATGATGGAGCCTAGATTCATACCCAAATTATAAACTCCTGTCACTATTATGCCATATATTCTTATTTTTAAAATGGCTCATTCATGGGCCACCTGGGTGGCTCAGTGGGTTAAAGCCTCTGCCTTCGGCTCAGGTCATGATCTCAGGATCATGGGTCATGATCTCAGGATCCTGGGATCAAGCCCTGCATCGGGCTCTCTGCTCAGCAGGGACCCTGTTCCCCTCCCTCTCCGCCTGCCTCTCTGCCTACTTGTGATCTCTGTCAAATAAATAAATAAAATTAAAAAAAAAAAAAAAAACCTTAAAAATAAATAAATAAATAAATAAAATGGCTCATCCATTATTTCATTTAACTAATGATCTAGACATTCGCCTTAACTCTCTGTCTTCATCTTCTGTTACTCTTACCTGTGCTCACTTCGTGTAAGGCCCACAAGCTTTCTTGCCACTCTTTTTTTTTTAAAATATTTTATTTATTTATTTGACAGAGAAAGAGAGATCACAAGTAGGCAGAGAGGCAGGCAGAGAGAGAGGGGAAAGCAGGCTCCCTTCTGAGCAGAGAGCCCGATGCGGGGCTCGATCCCAGGACTGTGAGATCATGACCTGAGCCGAAGGCAGAGGCTTAACCCACTGAGCCACCCAGGTGCCCCCTTTCTTGCCACTCTTTAAACTAAGTTCCTTAAACAAAAATCAGCTATGAAAGCAATTAATAGACTTAGTAGTACTACTGTGAAATAGAATTATTTATATGTATTATTAGGAATCTAGGCCTTATTAAGAAATGTATTTTGGTTAAAGTTTTATTTAGGAGATGAGGACCTTAACTAGGATACTGGGCAGTCAGTTATATTTGTGGAATTAAAGCATATTATCAATTACAGAGACATAATTACAAATTAAAATGACTACGGAACAAATAGTGTTACAATAGAAGCATAAATATAACCTCATTAAAAATGTGCTAATATTTTATCCAGTTTGTAGATATTAATTCCAATTCTTTCAAACTGCAATAGATTTATTTACGGAAATTGCAAGCATGTGGAGTACATTCTACTCCATTCTACATGACATGCTTACCCGCCAAAACATGTGTGTCAAGTTGGGAATACTGGGGAAATGTTGTACTTTTTAAAATATACGTGTGCCCTTTTGCTTCTTTAAGTGTATTTTATATATTGCGCTCCTTTTGCTCTTCTGAAAATAAAATCACTTTCAGTCTTCATGACCCGTGAATATTAGTACATAACTGAAAAGGACTTATAAATAATGAAGAATTCATTTGATACAGTAGACATGTTAAGATTCCTCTATGGCTTGTGACTGTGGCAATTATTATAAATCTTTTATTGGTGAATTTTCGTCCATGGCCTTCAGCCATGCTCAGACATGTCTTTCTCATTCTATACCAGCCAGCTCTTTTCCCGCTGCTTGATCCTAGCAACTCAGAAGCACGTCATGCTGGCTGGGACTCTGTTAATGTGAAATATTTTTAACATGCAAAAATACACAGAGAAGGTTATATGAAAAGTCACATACCCACCACCAGGCATTTATAACCCCCTCTTTCTTCCCCAGAGATGACCACAATATTGAAGTTGCTGTATATCTGTATATCTGTATTTGTATTTTCCCTCGTATGTATCTACTCATAAAGAATACAAGTATCAAACTTCGACTTTTTCTATCACCATTATGCTTTCAAGATTTGGCTAATGTTGATATATTAAGATCTACTTCATTTATGGAAGTCTTATGTAATATACTGCAAATTATTCATCCTTTCCCCTATAAATAGTCATTTATATTGTTTCTAATTTTTCACTATTAAAATCAATGCAGCAATGAAAATCCATGGGCCTTTATATGAGAATTTCCCGGTAGTGTATGCCTAGAAGAATTACTGGCACTAGTATAGAATGCAAATTTTCAACATTACTGGATATTGCTAAACTTCCTTCTAACGTGGTTTTACCAATGTATTCTCCCAATAGTGTGTGAGAGTTTCAAATTCCCTACAACCTCTCCTGTATTTGGTACTGCCAATATTAAAAAAATAATAATAATAAAATAAAACAACAACAACAAAAAACACCTTATTTGATGGATATAGAAGTATATGTCCTTGATTTTTTAAAAAAATCTATCTTATCTGGATTACTGGTGAGCTTGAGTACTTTCATGTTTATTGGCCACTTACTCATCCATACTTACTGCCTGCTTGTTCCTGTTCCTGGTTTTTTTTTATTTTACTCAGTGAGTTGTTTTTCATTTCTCAATGATTTGTGGAGTTATTTATATAGACAGGAACCTAATCTTTTTTTTATCTTGTTTTATTTTATTTGTTGTATAAAAAGTCTCAAATATATATAATGCAACTATCATTTCTTGGTCCATAGCTGGCCTCCTAACTGTTTTTAAGTAGTTCTAGTGTTGTCAAATTAATCAGTTTCTCCCTTTTGGTTTGTGTCTTTTTTTAGTGGTGGTGGTAGGTTCAAATAAATCACTTGCTACTCCAAGGCAGGAATGTATATATATATAATGTTTCCTACAAAATTTAAGTGTTGTTTCCAAATGTATCTTTAAATCAGTCTGGATTTTGTTTTGTTTTAAAATGTGAGGTATGAACCTAATTAATTTTATTTGCCCATTTATATAGCAAATTACTTCAAAATAATCAATAATCTATTCTCTCCTCACTGATTTTTAATACCATTCCATTCATTTGATTTCCCATATGGTCAGTTCCTGAGATCTCTATTCTGTTTTGCAATAAAGGTACAAAAATAAATTAATAATTAGGTATCTTATAGGCAGCTCATAGCTATTATTGCCATTATGAACTTTTTAATGTAATGACATTTGTTTCTGTAGTATAAAAAGATTCTTAAATAATTCTTACACCCAAAAAAATTACTACTTCTAAAGTCTGTCAGTAAATGCTCTTGGATATTCTTACATATACACTTATATTCTGCAAATAATAATCTTATTATTTTCTAATCCTTATATGATCTTTTTTTTTTTCTAATCTCTATATGCTCCTCTTGTCTTACTGTATAGGCTAGGCTCTAGCCATAATAAATAACCGAGAGCATGCACCCTTAAAGAAGAGGGAAGCATATTTACCATCAATGTTTTAAACTGTTACAAGTATATTCAGATTTTCTCTTTCCTCCTCTGTTGATACTGGAAATTTATATTGTCTTAGAAAAGTGTTCAGTTAATCTAAGATAGCACACTATTTATTTGGCATAACATGTTCAGAATATTGTCTCAAGACTTAAAAATCTTTACTAGATCAGAAATTATATCATTTTTATTGCTCATAGTGCTGTATGTGTTTATGTGTCCCCTTTTTATTGATAAATTTTGCCACAGGGTCATCTATTTTAACCTCTTTTTCAAAAAACCATCCTTCATGTTTTGTTAGTAATTTCTTTACTGTTTTTGTTTGCTATTTTATTACTTTGTGTTCCTTTTCATGTGATTTCCCTCTTCCCATTTCTTTGTGGGTTTTCTGCTGTTCCTTTTCTAACTGCTTATGTTAAATCCTCATATGTTTATTTTTACATGACTTATTTTCTAATACCTACATCTATAACTAGAAACCTTCCTTTAAAAGATTACCACATCCCATGAGTTATTATACGTACTATGTTCACTGTCATTCAATTATAAATATTGTATGATATCTACTTTACTTTCTTCATTAGCTCATGAATTATTTAGAAGTCTATTTTTCAGTTTCCAGCTAGATGAGAGAGTTTGAGCTATTTTGTATTGTTCATACCTAATTTTGTTGAACTTATTTCACGGAATTTAGTGCTAACATTTTTTGGGACCTGTGCAATGATAATACCAATACACATTACTCAAATATTTACCATGTGTTAAGCACTATACTAAACAGTTTACCATGTTTTAACTTGTTAAATGAGCACTAAAGTCCTCATTTGTGAATGAGGAATCTAAGCCATAGCAAGGTCAAAGCAAGACTTGACCACCTTGCATACCTAGTAAACTGTGGGGCTAAGACTAAGATTTGGTAGAATTCCAGACTCTGCACTTACACCCTCTGAAACAGACTGGCTCGATGTAGTATGCTCAAAGAAAACAGATGTTCACATTTGTTGAACATGCAATTGTATATACATCTATGAGATCAGTTTTGCTAATTGAGTTATTCAAATCTTCTATATCCTTTGGTTTAATCAATATATCTGTTTCTGAGAGATGTGTTAACATCTCATTTAGATTATAGTTTCATTAATTTCATCTCATTGTGCTTTTACTTTTTAAGTTCCTTTCTGTTTATTCTTGCCTTACCTTTTGATGAATGATATTTTATTAATCTATATTTCTCTTTATCTCTACTAATACTTTACAATAAATTATATTCTGATGTTATTTACTATACCACCTTTTATTTTCTTTTTGTTTGAATTTGTCTAGCAAATCACTTCATTTTCATACACTGTACATATGCATACATACATACACGTGTGTGTATGTGGGTATATATTTGTATGTGGGTATATATTTGTGTAATATACTATTTTTTGGCTGGATTTTGCTTTTTACCCAACCTGGGATTTTTTTAATGGCTGAGTCATGCTGTAACTATTGATATTTTATACTTATTTCTACCAATTTATTTTGTATTCTTTATCTACCATCCTTTTGGTTGTTTCTATATTTTCTCCTTTTCTGCCTTTCATCAGATTAGTCAATTTATCAGTATAGCACACCTTTTTTACTTCTTATAATTTCTAAGTTATAGATTGTACTTTTATTCTTTTAACTGTTAACCTTAGATTTTTAACATACACAATTATGTAATGACATGTTAGGTAAATTATTATTTTTTTTTGAAAAATGCAAAGAGTTTAGGAAGGCTTAATTTCAACCACCCAAATACATCCTTGTTGTCTAAGGCTTTATTTCTATGTTGTTTAAAACAAATGCTAGCCACTTCTTGAAAATCATTGCTTCTTATACCTTATTGCTTATTACTAGAATCAATTTCCTTCTTTTAGAGTTAGTAACTCCTTTAGGAAGAGTCTGTAAGAGGCAAATTCCCTCTTTAAATGACACATATATACCATCATTTCCCTTTATTCTTAAATGAGAATAGATTTAAAACTATTGTTATTTTTCCCTCAACATTCAAAAATATTTCTTCTGTCTTATGGCATCTATTTGACTAATTAGAACTTTACTACTAATTTTTTTTTTTTTTTAAGATTTTATTTATTTGACAGAGAGAAACACAGCGAGAGAGGGAACACAAGCAGAGGGAATGGTAGCAGGAGAAGCTGGCTTCCCGCTGAGCAGGGAGCCCGATGCGGGGCTCGATCCCAGGACCCCGGGATCTGACCTGGGCCAAAGGCAGACGCTCAACGACTGAGCCACCCAGGCACCCCGAACTTTACTACTAATTTTATTGCTGAACCATCATGGATCGTGTCTTTTCTCTTTGGTATCTTTAAAGGTTTCCTTTTGTCTTTGCATTTCCCAGTCTCCCTGTGATGTGTCTAAGTGGGCCTGGCTGTTCCTTCAGTCTGAGGACCCATCTCATTCTCTATATCTCTATCTTTCTATTCTATCCTTCTGGAACCCTGCTTTAGAGTTTTATAGTTTTAGAGCTTACATTTAAGCCCTTGATCATTGTGAATTACTTTTTCACATGATATAAGCACAGTAGTATTTTCTTAAGATGCTACCACCTAGAAAGTTCTTCTGTAAGCATTAATGATTTAACCAAAAAAAAAGAAAAAAGACAGATTTGGGGTTATTATATGTAATTGTTATCATAGCAATATTATATGATGTTTTATTAGATATTAGATGCTATTAGATATTTTGAGCTCTCTAAAATCATGGAATTACAAAATCTTAGTACAGAGATATTGATTCTTTTACAAATTTTGGGGTGTGTATATTTTTCTATGGTCCACAGAACTAAAAGGAGCCACCATTACTCCAGTTTTGATACAAGATAAAGAGGGAGTATTGAAGCACCAAGATCTACAACATTAAGTGAGCTTTAACCAACTTGAATCACTAGTATGATGGGAAATAAAAAAACTCATTTACATAGGCTGATTTCTTACATTGTCCTGATGTAGCCTTGTTCCAAACTCTCACTGCTATGATCTACAAGAAATGAAGGAAAGTAATAATTCAGACATTTTCTTACCAAAACCACTGGAGGTTTATATGAAATTTAGATGTATTGACTGGAGACTTTTATGAATTTCTGGAAATTGATATCAATATTTTCAGGTAATGAATCACTGGCAAAGGAGAAAGAACAGAAATTCTTTATAATAAGATAAACCCTAGTAAGTAATTCTTCTCTGCATTTCTCTCTATATTATAATATCAGGGGAAAAAAACAGAGAGAGAGGGATGAGACAAAAGATCCTACCTAAAGCTTTGGTCAGTGGGAGGAAAAAAAATAGTAAGAATGCTCACAGAGAAATGAGAGGAGCAAAAGGTAGAGTAGAAAGCCAGGGAAGAACAGAGATGGGAGAACATGAGAACTAAGTGGAAGGAGAAGCAAAGACAAGAAACAGGGAGGATGAGAACCACCACACATGACCAAAAACTATTATTATCTACCTATATTTAAAAAGGATGCAGTTTGAGAACCAGGGACAGGATCTTAAATGGAATTCAAGAAAAGTAATCAATCACCAATACATCTGGAAATATTTATAAAATGACTCAATCTTACTAACAGTGTGCAGCACCAAATCATACACTGAGGATTGAAGGTATTTACCCATCTGAAAATGTTAGCCAGAAAATAATGAAATAGGGAAATAAAGGTGTTCCATCAGAGTGTGGTAATCAGTGGGATGCAACTGGAGGGCAGGCCCAAATCCTGAGGCAGCAACACCCACCCACCTCCTGGGAAATGCCTGTGACCTCACCCTTATGAGTCTGAGGCCCCCGAGGCCCCACCTGGCTGAGAGGAATGAATACACACACACACACACACACACACACAACTTATATATATGTAAATAATATGTCATGTATAACTGAAACTTGCTAAGAGATTAGAACTTAAGCGTTCTCACCAATAAGTATGTGTATGTATATGTGCCTCTGTGTATGATGATGAGATTAGAACTTAAGCATTCCCACCAATAAGTACGTGTATGTATACGTGCCTGTGTGTATAGTGATGGATGTGTTAACTCAATGGGAGGAGCCCTTTCACAATGTACAGATATACCAGCTCATCATTAGGAACACTTTAAATATCTTACATTTTTTTATTATTTTATTTTATTATTATTTTTATTCTACAAAGCTGGATTTTTTTTTTTTTTTTTTTTGATAGAGCCTTATTCTGCTACATCTGGGCCTTTTAGGTGTAAAGAAGGTCTGATGTATGGTAGATCCCAAATCGTGAAAATGGCCTTTTGAAAGAATAAGGAAGAAAAAAGTCATAGGCAAGAAATGTCTTCTGAAAGTGACTTTTAGAAATGGAACCTTTAGGCCACCTCTAGAAGAGATACTGGGAGCCACACAGGTCCAGATTTTTTTAGGATGTTAGAGGTGCTGAAGCCAAAGACAATGAAGAGGAATAATATGGTTCCCTATGCTCTACATGCCATATTAGGAGACATTTTCATGTTTTTCCCGTCATACTGTGTGTGCATCTTATTCCTCAAAACTATATAACAACACTAAGTACCTTTTTGAAATAGCTAATCTCTCTAGATGTTCTGAAGTGCCTGTATTATGTTTAAAGTAGAGACAGTAAAATAACACATTTTGTAAATATTCTTTTGTTAAAAGGATGTTTACATGTTAAAATTCATATGAAATTTGTCTTTTGGAAATGGAATGACCAAACCACCTCTTTAGTAGTATGATTGCATGTGTGCACTGACTCAGGGGACAATGAATGGATTTATAGTAAAACAAGTTTAATCATTGTTCCTTATGTTCTGTCCATTTTGTTTTACTTTGCTGAGTATACAATGATCAAATAAGTCCTAATATTGCAACACCCAGTCTTTCTAGATGTTACACATGTTGCCAGCGTATGGTAAAAGAAGAGTTACTAAATTATTTTGCACAGGGCTCCTGGGTGGCTCAATTAGTTAAGTGTCTGCCTTCTGCTCAGGTCATGATCTCAGGGTCCTGGGATTGAGTCCTGCTACTCAGTGGGGAATCTGCTTCTCCCTCTACCCATCACCCCTACTTGTGTGCTCCCTCTCTCTCTCCCTCCCTCTCTCTCTCTCAAAAATAAATAAAATCTTTTAAATAAATAAATTATTTTGTATATTTTGTGCTACAATTTACAGGAAAGATGGCTCTGAAAACGATTTGTAAAATTCATTTCTTAATATTATGGATACTTATATTTGTCCATACAGTGAACATTAGAAGTATTAAATAAAAGGGTAAGTGTTAAATAGAAGAGACAATTTTGTGGTTGATCTTGATAGACTGAAATACTCATACGTACGCTTATGATGTGTTCGTGGATCCAAATTATCCTTTATGCTTTATTCTTTGCATGAAGCATTTACCAACATTGTCAGCTCACGCCAAAGGACGCTCAGAGTAAACTTGAATATGATTTAAATGACCTTGGTGCTTGGTCTGTGACTTGCCATGAAAACCTGCTTCTACTCACAGTCTTCGTGTTTGCATAGGATGGAGAGAAGGAAAGTGGCTCTGCTATATGGGGAAATTGCAACTCTCTGTCCTTAGGCTTGAAGACGAGCAAACTCCTCTAAGGGTTTTCCTGCCCTTTCTCTATCGTTCTACTTTTCTTCTCTTTCCCTTTATTCCTCTCCATTCTGAAATGCCAAAGAGGTTTGGGAAGGAAGACATCACATAGTTAGGACACTGGAGGACACAAGTCATTCCCATTCCATTGCTTCTTGAGTCTAGGCCTCCCTTACCTCCCAGGGAGGCCATTTCCCATCACCAAAGGAAATATTAGGAGCCTTAACTCTTTTCACTGCTCAGACTGTTTGAGTCACCCTAACCAACAGTCCTCTAAAGGACCCTGTTTTAAAATCAAGGTGATAGTAGTACTTTAACCTCTTTAGTGCAATGTTATTAAAGTTGTATGGTAAGAAAAAGAAAGACTTTCACCTTCTTTTTGGACCATGTTAACATTTTTAAAACTGTGCATTATTCTTCTCAGTGGATAAAACATTTAAGGTCAGAACTATACTAGAATATCCAGATTCCCTGCAGCTGGTTTTCTGCCACTGAAACCGGAAAACTAGATATTCTCAGCAGTGTACCGCATATATTACACAGGTGCATCAAAGATTTATAACTCCTCTTGGTCCACCTCCGGGGAGCATTTCATCATCGAAGAAAATAACTAAACTCATTTGAGCCCTTCTTTAATTTTTAAAATGAAAATCTATATCCATCAGGCATATGTCAGAGTTTTCAGAGAGAGAAAACTAAGATAACTTTTGCAAAATTCTTTAACATAATTACAAAGTATTCAGATTAAAAAAAAACTTTTACATTAATGAAAAGAATCTACCAAGTCATTACCAAGTCCCTACTATTATGCTCTATATTTAGATTCTCTACTACAGTTTAAAACACACAGATGCACAGGAACATGCACACACACACACACACACACACACACACACACACACACACACACAGTTTTAGGGATGTATTTTTCCTCTTCTGACATGTGTTACTATTGTTTCACCTTTGATAAGTTTCACTAAGGAGCACTTCTCAACCTAAATTGTGTCTGCACAGTGCATTCACTTTGGCTTTTGGATGAAAATGACAAGTCAATTCAAAAACAACCCCATTTATTGTACCTTTTATCCCACACATGAGCAAATCTACTGAGTATATTAGTTTCCTTTAAGACAGAGAAACCTCTTTTAAATTTTACCTTAATAAGAGCAAAGCTTAGGGATGTCGGGTGGCTCAGTTGGTTAAGCAGCTGCCTTCAGCTCAGGTCATGATCCCAGGGTCCTGGGATCGAGTCCCACATCAGGCTCCTTGCTCAGCAGGGAGCCTGCTGCTCCCTCTGCCTTTGCCTGCTTGTGTTCTCTCTCTCTGACAAATAAATAAATAAAGATCTTTTAAAAAAAAAAAGTAAAGCTCACTAGAATAACTGAGTGGGAAAACCAGCTGATACTTATAAACTGCATTATTAGGTATTAGCCAAAGTGTTTTGTATATATTATTTATTTACTCCTCAAAACCCTTAGAAAGTAGTACTATTATTGCCTCCATCTCCCATCTGGGAAACATTCAAACATTTTAAAGAGGGAAATAACTTTTTCAAAGTTGCAGAGCTAGGATCTGAACGTAGGAAGTCTAGAGCCAGAGTCCGATGCCCAACCACTGTAATGTACACTCTCTCTAGGAAACACACGCAGGAGTATAAGCAGAGAACTATCATTAATTCACACTAACCAGATGTAACTAAGGGTGTATAAGCCGAACATGTGAATATGGTGGTTCCTGACCTCACCTTCTCCGGAGCTTCGTTTTGTCCTAAGCAGTCTTCTGTATGTCCAGGCTCTCCACAGAGCCACCTCTGACTGAGTCATACAAAATTCTTCCACGCCCTCAAAACATAATTGGTGTCACCTATTCCAAATATGTCAAACACCTGCTAACTATCATGACAAATATGTGGAAACTCAAATAGTTTTCAAAACTATATTTCCTCTAAGTCAATATTTTGTTTAAAAAATTGCAATTAATAGGGGTGCCTGGGTGGCTCAGTGGATTAAAGCCTCTGCCTTCAGCTCAGGTCATGATCTCAGGGTCCTGGGATCAAGCCCCGCATGGGGCTCTCTGCTCATCAGGGAGCCTGTTTCCCCCTCTCCCTCTGCCTGCCTCTCTGCCTACTTGTGGTCTCTCTCTCTCTCTGTCAAATAAATAAATAAAATCTTTTTAAAAAATTGCAATTAATAAACAGTCCTATTTGAGAATTGATTACTTAATGGGTCATCCCTTTTAGAATTATTATATTATTCTAAAATTAATTATTTAATTAAATATTAATTATTATATTATTATAGTAAATAAATAAATGACTAAAAGTGTGAAATTTGCCTGCATACTTTGTTGGTTGGTTGGTTTCTAAGGAGGTGTCAGTCACTTTTGTTCCTTGAATATCATCTGCATTGTTAAATTCTCGTGGGTTTCTTTTTCCTTTTAATTTTATTTATTTATTTGACAAACAGATCACAAGTAGTCAGAGGCAGGCAGAGAGAGAAGGAGGGAAGCAGGCTCCCCACTGAGCAGAAAGCCCAATGTGGGGTTCGATCCCAGTATCCTGAGATCATGACTTGGGGCGAAAGCAGAGGCTTTAACCCACTGAGCCACCCAGGCACCCCAAATTCTCATGTTTTTTAAGCTCTGACCTCTACTCTGAGTTTCTTCTCTGATTGTCCCATGGAATTCTTCATCTGGAGACCTAGCGTGCTTTGCAAATCAACAGGTCACCATTCTTGAAGCTTCTAAATCTGTTTAGATGAACTATATTGCAGTGCTCATATAGGAGTAAAATAAAACTTTCTGAATGGTACATTTTCTGACAAAACTTCAGATGTCGCTTATATTACTCATCGAATCCTAACCCCAGTTATCGAATTTAGAAATTACCCAATCCACCTGCTTCATTTTACAGTTGAAGAGGCTCAGACCCTGAGAGAAAATGTGACTCGTCCAAGATCATCCTGAGTTGTAGCTGAGCTACAATTAGAATCTTGGATCCTGATTTTTTTGTGTAGTTGCTGTTATTTTTATACTGAACATACTGTAAGCCCACTACCATAGGGACTGTTTTACTTGTATTATCTCATTTAATCCTCAAAACAATCCTGTAAGGGTAAGCATTATCCTATAAATGAGGCAAGTGAAGCTCAGGGTGGTAAAACCATTCAGCTAGCTTTATGGACTGACAGCATCAGAATCCCAAGATATACCTTTTTTGCTCTAAATTTCATCATTTTAGCCAATGGTCCTTCTGTGTCACTCACTTTCTCCTATAAATGCAAATTGTATAAACATAGAGATACTTTTGACCATTTTAAACATTAAACACGTCATGTAATAGTGTTTTTTGCAATAGAATTAACATTAAAATGTGTTAACAACCACATATTTTGTACAAATGCTTTGAATCCTTAATTTCAACTTACAGGATATGACTACAAATCATAAGGTAACCACGCATTTTATTATGCTTTGTATTCTATTAGTCAGTAATTGGATGCCATGTATTTGGATTCTATTAAACTGTGACAATTAAGTTGTCCAGCGTCTCTTTTCCTGAATCACCACAGACATTATCACTCTAAATCAGCACCTTTCAAATTTTGTTTCAATGATAACTCAAGATATATTAAAATATTTTAGTGGGTTTCAAAAAAATCTCAAAAATATTTCATTTATTTCAATTATATTTTGGAAATCTGCATATTCTATATATTAATTTAAATTTAGGATGGGTTAAAAAGAGATCTAAGGTAAGTTTTAAAAAGGGGTAGTATTGGGGCACCTCAGTGGCTCGGTTAGTTAAGCGTCTGCCTTCAGCTTAGGTCATGATCCTGGGGTCCTGAGATCAAATCCCATGTCCGACTCCCTGTTCAGCAGGGAGCCTGCTTCTCTCTGCCTGCCGCTCCCCCTGGTTACGTTCTCTCTCTCCCTCTGTCAAATAAATAATCTTAAAAAAATGGAATAGTATTTTAACTATAAGTAGCCACAGAGGGAAAAACAAAGAGGAGAAAGTATTAAAGAGTAAGAATGGTAAGAAGAATTTAAATAAGTTGTAAGCAATATCAACTTCCTCACCGACATAAAATTAAAGAATATGAGATACCCCAGAGGCAGCTGTGTAAACCTCTATAACTCCTCTAGATTGGTGTGGTCCCAATATTGGAAACCTTGCCCAAGGACAGTCCAACTTAAACCGTGACTATAACTACGAACAAGCAATTATATGATCCTCATCATGGCCAAAATGCATCATGTGGGCTAGCTACACAATCAGTTGTTAAGCAATTCAACTCATCTCAATAAGACAACATTAATAAAGAATTAGGTAAACTAACATCTGGTTATATCTGCATAATAAATCACCAACTAGTTCTCAAAATTGTCCTGTCCATTCTTTCTCTGTGGATATCACACTAGATCAGACAACGTCACCTCTCACCTTGATTATTTTATTAAGCTTTTAATGGGTTTCCCTATCTCGAATCTCATCAACCCTACATTACACTTTAATAAGTTTTCATCACCTGAGAATAACTAGATACTCCTTTTTGTGCTTGGCCATTGACTCCATCTCAAACCACAACTGGCCACTTTCTCATGGGAAGCCTATTTTCCAGCCATGTAACTTGAGTGCTATTCTTAGACCCAATAGATTCTCTGTCTTATGTGACATGTCCCCTGAACAGAATGCTTCTCTTTCCCTCTACATTTGGGTGACTTCTCCTTTCATACTGTACTCATTCTTTATCTCCCCCAAGTAAAGCTTTCCATGACCTTCCCCAGGTGGAGCTGGTTTTCTTCTGTGCTCCATTTGCATCATCTACCAAACCACTTAGCCTTCAGCAGCATTTACCGTCTCCCCAACAGGACAATTTCTTGAGGGTAGAGACTGTCTGACTCATCATTATGTCCTGGTATCTAGCTGAGGGCCTGGCATGTAGAAAACACTCAATGGATGTTTATTGAAATGGTGAATAAATGAAATAGATTAGTATTTCCCCATGGTGCCTGATCTTAAGAATCACTTGGGTCCTAATTAAAAATGCAGATCCCTAAACTAATCCCTTAGAGAGTCATATTGACCAATGTGGAATGGGCAAAAGATTTTGAATGTTTATCAAGTAGTCTAAGTGATTTTTGTGAAAATAAAGAAGGAAATGGGAGAATCACTATAGTCATTTAATCATGAGAATTAAGAACATCTGTGTCTTTCACAAAATAGCTCTGTCTTTGGGTTGCTTCTCTTTGAAATATCCATGGGGACATGCTTCCTCATTTACCTGGTACTTAACTGTGTTGTGCAAATAAAAAAAAAAAGTTTTTCATCATACAAAAATAAGGGCATGAGAATAATCTTTCCTTAGTTCAGAATATAAACTCAGCAAGGGGCTTGGTTCTGATTTCAACATTGTTTGTATTTTTTCAGCCAGTGTTTTGGATGTGGCCTAAAAATGTCATGACTCAGAGTAGTTATTTGTAGAATTGCTTTAAAATTTTATCTAAACTACCATAATTCCACACCTGGCATTGAAGCTACCTAGTTTGCCTGCATGAACTCCACTTACTTGATGATTACACAGTACTTCCTGAAACTAACTTAGTGTGTAACGTTTTATTCCTTAACTCACAAACTTGTTCAAAGAGAAGACTTTGCTCCATATTGCCACCCACTCCATTTACCTCACTCCTTAATACTGTCAATAATCTTTTCACCTCCACCACTCAATGGAAACTTTTTCTTTTGACGTTCACTAATAATCCCTAAATTGCCAAATCTAACAAAATTTAGCAACACCAGTTGGCTTTGGACTAACAGAACAAGGCAAGTCTTTCTTCAATACTCATTCCTTATTGGCTTCCTGGTTTTCCCACTCTACTACTTTTGGGTCTCCTTTGCTAATATTTTTTTTCTTCTCCTGCTTCTAGATATGTTTGATCCCATTTTGGAACCTAAACTTGTTTGTCTGGCAGTTCTTCCAAATTTGGCAAGCTGTTTGGGTCTTACCACACAACACTACTCTCCGTGTATCCTATGGTCTAGACCAGCAACAGTCACATGTGGCTTCTAAATTAATAAGAATTAAAAGAAGGGGCGCCTGGGTGGCGCAGTGGGTTAAAGCCTCTGCCTTCAGCTTAGGTCATGATCTCAGGGTCCTGGGATCGAGCCCCACATCAGGCTCTCTGCTCAGCAGGGAGACTGCTTCCCCCCCGCCCCCGCCTGCCTCTCTGCCTACTTGTGATCTCTCTCTCTCTCTCTGTCAAATAAATAAATAAAATCTTTAAAAAAAAAAGAAATTAAAAATTCAATTCCTTTGTCACATGATGCACATGTCAAGTGCTCAATAGCCACATGTAACTAGTGGCTACCACAGAGTACAACACATTTTTAAAACATTGCCATCATAACAAAGTTTTGTTGGGCAGTGCTAATGTAGACAGCTGGACTAGTAGTCTTTGTCATCTCTAAGTTTTAGCCCATTCCACCCCTTTTTTGGGAATGCTGTCCGTATCTCTTCCTATTGAAATGACCCTCTTCTTTTAAAATTCACCCTAAATATTTGCCTATCTCCAAAATCTTTACCAATCACTGCAGCTGAAAGTGTTCACAGTTCTACTATGAAGTCCCAAAGTTCTTTGTGCCACTCTTACCCAGGTTTCTTTGCTCTATCATTATTGGTGTGAACGTCTGCTCTCCTTGATTAAAGATGAAAACATCTAAAGAGTTGATATTTCCAATTGTCACTGAGTACTTTCCATGTGCTAAGTTAAATGCTTGATATTTCTCAGATCCTTACAACGCCCTGTGAAATATATGGTGTTTTACCATATTAATGTTAAGGAAATGGATGTAAGATGATGAAGTGATTGGCCAAATAAAAGTTTAAGATGGGAGGTGATCGGCCAGGGTCACAGAGCAGTAAGCCCTGAATTACTCCAGGTCAGTCTAACTTCAAAGTCCATACTCTCTAATCATGGGTAAACACTGCTTCCTCTATCTCACTTACCTTTTCAGTGCCCACTTCATATGCCTAATACTGTGCACAACTCCATTGGTGAATGAGTGAATAAATGAATAAATGCCTCAAATATACAAGGTAAGTTATAGTTCATAAAATTTGTTGACAGCTATAATTCATTTCCACATGATTTCCCCCAGTAACTCTGAGGCTGCTGTGCAGGAAACATTATGTCCATTTCACAGAGGCTGAGAGAGTTCAGAAGAGTTCAGAGGTCACATTGCTATTTAGTGACAGGGATAGGACTTCAGCCCAGGTCTTCTGCATTTAAGTTTTATCAGCCTTTCTTTCAAATACCCTGAGGGCTCAAAACTCATCAATACACTAAAGACTCAAAGTGTCATATCTCAATATACTATTTTCTATTTGCCCTTATTTATTCTTTAAAAAACATGATAATGAAGCTTAATTGTTTATGTCTATGGGAGGGGGAGAGGCAATGTAGTCAAGTTTTCAGTGTTGGTTAAATAGCCACATATTTAGAGCCTTATCATTTTGTTTTTGCCCTAACCCCATTAAAATGACTTGCTTGTATTAAACAAAAATTCTGGGAGTGTTAATTAGCAATTTAACTATGAATATGCATGATTATTTTTAAGTCTTCTAATAATATGCATGGATCTTATCTGTAATTATATCTGCAAGTTCTTCTTTTTTTCCCACTCTCCTTCAGGAAAGCCATTTAAAACACATTTGGGAAATGTTTGAAAAAATTAATTCTATTACTCTTATTTTCCAGAATTTTCTTAAATGTTTTATGGTTATAATTATTTTTTCCTTCTCAAGGCAAAGCAGTAAATCACAATATACATTATCATATTTGTTGACAAAATACAAGATTCAAGAAATTAATTTTATACCAGTTAAATAACAGAAGAAAAAGTTATATTGTATTATCTTCTTTATTATATTAATTTTCTCATACTTAAACAGTTTAGTATTTTGTCTTATATCCACAATTACACATAAGAGTGGATATCATACTTCCATTTATTTATTAATTTATCCATCTTGGAGCCTTCTGCATTTACTCGTATATATAAAGTTAGTTGGGAATAAGATATAGAAGGATTAAACTCACGTATTTTGAGTACCTTTCCCTTTCATGATGCAGATTCTTTTTTTTTTTCAAGATTTTATTTATTTATTTGACAGAGAGAAAGATATCACAAGTAGACAGAGAGGCAGGCAGAGAGAGAGGGGGAAGCAGGCTCCCCACTGAGCAGAGAGCCAGATGCGGGGCTCAATCCCAAGACCCTGAGATCATGACCTGAGCCTAAGGCAGAGGCTTAACCCACTGAGCCACCCAGGCACCCCAATGATGCAGATTCTTTACAAAAATGATCTTATATAACCCAAAAAGGAGTTTAAAAAATGATTTGCCCAGACAACCCTGCCAGAAATTGGCAAAGGTCAGTTGGAACCCAGGCCTGCCTAATTCCAAAGTCTATAAACGTTTTAGTGTAAGTGACCAATGATTGAATGGATATTAAATATTAAATATTAAACTAATGGCCACTTGGGTAAAACACAAATATGTCTGATATCTATTCACTAAAATCTTTATTAGAAGAATGAATGAATGAATGAATGAATGAATAGTAAATAAATAAATAAGTAGCCAGAGCTCAATACACATCAGCTCAGTAACCTCACTGCCAAAAGAGAACATTTTCAAATAAACAGTCAGAAGGAATACACAATTAGGAAAACATTTCAGCAATGATAAGGCTTTTATAGGATTACTCTTCCTAAGTTCAATAGTCTTAATGCATAAGCAATTTCTTTGAAGCATTTCCTTGTAATGCCCTTGGATTTCAAGTTGAGGAGTCTGATCATATGGAAACAGAAAATTAAGTATCTAAAATATTGTTAAATAGATTGAACTGAAATTAGCCTCTTAGGACTTTTTAAGTGCTTCCACATAAAGTCCAAGAGCTAGAAAGAGGAATGATGTTCACTATAACCAAATATTGCCTAATTCAAAATTTAACTTCTGCAATTTGATCTAATGTTACATCAAGGCATATGGGCCCTCCACATGTGAAGAGCTTATATCAACTTAAAGCAAATGCATCACATGGGCAAGAATGCAAACTCAGGTTGTAGTGATTTTTTTTTTTTTTTACTATATTTCATTCCTTATTTCCCATACCTGCAGCCACAATCCAAACCTATCTCCAGTCACTTTACCACTGGCTTATTTTCAAAGTTTCGTAGCTTTTCCCCTGCCATCAACTTTTCTTTCCACTTCTACACTTCCTGCAAATGGCTGCTAGAAAAATCTTCCCCAAAGACAGCTTTTATCACAAGTTCAAAACTTATCACAATTCTCTAGTGCTTGTACATAACAGAGTCTTAAAATCATCCCCTCTCACCATCTCAGTCTTTCATGTCTCCTTGAGGCAGATTCTACATTAGTTTTTAAAAAACAAAAAAAAATCAACTTTCTTATCAGTGCCTTTTGGCATGCTGGTGATTCTAATTTAGAGCTTCTAAACCTGCTCTGCAAATTATCTTTGACATATTTTCATCTGGGTATACCATTAGTCTCTATATTAGTCAGGATCCCAGAAGGAAACAGAACTCATCCCAGATGGTTCAAATGAAGAGATATTAATGAAAGAGTTATTTACCAAAATGTAGACAGAATTAAGGAACAAACAAGATGGGGAACCCTCCAGAGACTAGCAACAGTAAGATAATACTACTGATAGAGATGAGAGGCAAGGAAATGGGGTAGCATTTCCTCAGGACCCCAGTTAAAGCAGGAGACATAGAAGAGGGCAGACTGGAGGGAATGACAGCCTGAAAGGACACCACCACAGCCAGGGCACAGGGTCAAAGCAGGACGTAGAGGGGAAACATGCTGCCTCTCTCTCCTCTCACCCTCCGATATCCTTCTAGTGCCTTCATTTGCCAAGCCCAAGATGAAGACAAAGGGAAGAGAGTCCTGGTTGTGCAGTCTTCAAACTATGAGCTTCATAGTTCAAACTAGGAGGACACAGAAAGGTGGAAAATGGGTGGGAGCATGGCAAGGGGAGAATTTGCACGGTCCCCAGCTAAGCTGAAGCCTTCTGGAGGGTAGTAATTTCAGAGAGAGAGAACAGCTACGAACCTCACTGAATTTGCAACTATGTGTTGCTTTGGGCAACTTCATTTACTTAGAAGCTGAGCTTCCTTATCTTTAATAAAAGAATAATACTCAATTTCTAGAATTCTGAATATTAAAATAAAAATGTATATAAAATATTGGGCACAATAAGCAATAAATAAGTGGTAACTACTGTTACTGACTAAATGAAAATTATTTGGTAGAATAAAACTGACTCATAAAACCCCTTATCATAAGAGAATGGACCATCGAAGATAAGAATCAATGCATGTTAGTGGTCATCTTTGTAGCTCACCTCCCCCCACATCCCCTTGCCTTAAAAAATACGGCAGAACATCTTTAGAACTTGGCAGACAGACTATTTTATTTTACACTAGTGACTTGGATGCCATTTCTCTTCCTCTACTCAGTAACAGACGGTGCCCTGGACAGCAGTGACATCTGCAGCCCCAAGGGAGAAGGGTCAGCACAAATTTTAATTTTGCTTTTGGTTTGGGGCTTTAAGTACACAGATTTTTTTTCTTCCCTGTCAGTTTGCATTTAGGTTTGTATCTGACATTTTTAATGCTTTATGTATTTGGATTAACCCAGAAATTTATAGCTCCAGGTTTTGCTTATTTTGCTTTATGTCTCTAAATTCAACCTCCTTGATTTTAAAAAAAAAGGCAAAGGAAAATGTGAAAAAGTATTCTGGCTGACATTCTATATTGTTAAGCATGTTAGAAGGGGGCATTCTGCTTTTTGAGCTTCTTCTCCTTACAAATTCTTAACATTTGAATATCTTAAATAATAAGAACCAAGAATACTAGGGAGAGCCTATAAAAATCTATGGTCAATTTGACTCTACCAGAAAAAGGAACTTAAAAGCTGAAAGGAGAATATTTATAAAGATTGTATGTCATGTTCACTGGAAAGGAATGAGATTCTACACTGATTTCTGTTGTGAGAGGTATAAATAAATAAATAAACAATAAGTAAATATGTAGAGAACTAAAGAAAGAGGAGGGAGAGAAAGGAAGGAAGGAAGAAAGGGTCTTTTTTTTTAAGATTTTATTTATTTATTCGACAGAGAGAGAGAGATCACGAGTAGGCAGAGAGGCAGGCAGAGAGAGAGGGGGAAGCAGGATCCCCACTGAGCGGAGAGCCTGACGAGAGGCTCCATCCCAGGACCCGAGGTCAAGACCTGAGCCAAAGGCAGAGGCTTTAACCCACTGAGTCACCCAGGCAACCCAAGAAAGGGTCTTTATTCTTAGAAGGGCAAGTGTCTGTACTGGGAACAGTTTGATCCTCCTGGGTCCAATTTTCAGGAGAATTTCTACAATAGGAGACTCTCCTGATGTTCGAATATTGTGGGTACATTTGGGACTATAAAAATTTCCCACTCTGGCATCCCACCGAGAAAAAGCATCTATCCCCAAGAATACAAAATAGAATCCTCATGACTGCAACACTCTTCAACCTCAATGGCAGCTCTAGTTTCCCTGTGCCCTGGGGCGGTCTTCAAAGGTCAAGGAGAACACTAAAGCCATGTCCATAGGATAATTAGATCAAAATAGACTTGAAGGCTGGCCTCAGGTAGCTATTTCTAATGGGAAATAGTCACAGGACAATAAAAACTACAGTTAATGTCCAAATATTCTCCTTGGTCAAGGAGGAACTGACTAAATAGAATCAGAACTCATGGGTCATTCCTGATTGGCCTGAATCCAGAACACCACAACAAAACTCAAGAAGCTTCACAGACAAATAATTACACAGCTAATTTAGGTGTTTGGATTAGATAGATGATTCATAGTCTCCTTCATCTTCTTAGACTTGATTATTCTAATCTAGATCAACATTCTGAATTTACAATAGAATATTGAGCCTCACTTCAACATGCAATGGGTAGGAGGAAATAAAACTAACCGGGCCTTCTTTTATTTTGATGCCAGAAAGACAAAGAGAGTGGTGCCTAAATTATTCAAACTAGTAGATCACATTAGCAGCAATTCACAGTAAGATAAGGAGATAGATGGGATTTTTGGTCCTGACTCCCTTCTGTGGCCTGAGACAAGTTACTTATTTCTATCAATTCCAGTTTCCTAATCTGTTAAAAAAAAAAAAAAAAAAGGATACTGGATAAATACTCTGTAATATTTCTTCCATTTCTACAAAAACAGTTGTTGTTTTCTATACCAAGAAGGATAATTGCAGACCTATATTCTGATGAGGCTGCCTTTCAGGTGGATCTGCAGCAGCCAAACGAGTACACAAAAACTCTAACATCAGACAGAAGGACTCAGCCAGGATCACAGCAAGTTGAAGAAGCCAAGCGACAAAGACAAAAGAAATCCTTTAACCAAAAATAGCTCATGTCTGAAATCATATTGTTGATGTATTCTACAACTTTTTGTTGGATATAGATACAAAAACTTGATTTAGAGATAGATAGATCTATAGAGAAATAATCAATAGAGAGATAGAAAGATAAGACATTTTTCAACCATATTTTCTAAAAATATAAGTTGTACAAATATATATATAGTATACATATATTTATATGTTGTACAAATATATTTATTGTACAAATATATATTAGTTGTAGAAATATATATACGTATATATACATATTTGTATGTATGTATATACACGTATATATACATATATATGTATATATTTTTAAGTTTTATATATATATACACATATATACACATATATATATAAAACATAAAAATCAGACTAGAGACAATACAGACAGTTTAGTAAGAAAGGATCAAAGGTAAAAAATAGCACTCAAATATATCTGCCATAAGATCCTACACAGCAAGAAAATAAGTTGTGGTTTTTACTTTTAGCTCCCTAGAATTTAGTTAAAAATCATCCTCATGAGCACTAGTTACCAATAGGATAGAAATCATTTACATACTAAGAACAAAGCACACAATACAAAAACTGTATTCAAATTGACTGAGTCGGGCACCTGGGTGGCTCAGTTGGTTAAGCATCTACCCTTAGCTCAAGTCATGATTCCCAGGGTCCTGGGATTGAGCCCCAAGTCAGGCTCCCTCCTCAGTGGGGAGCCTGCTTCTCCACCCCCCCAACCCCGCTCATGTTCATTTATTCCAAAAAAACAAATCGACTGAGTCATTTCCTTAAAAGATGGAGATATGGGGACACTCTGCACAACCAAATACTGAATGCTGCTCACCAGTGAGATTCAGCCAATGGACTAAATAAAGAACATTAAAGAAAAAAAAAATGAACAGCGAGATTAACTGCATTAACCTTAGAAATATTTACATAAGAATTTCATGAATAAATAGAATGTAAGCAACATAAGTACTTTTTCAACCAACAGCTAGATATCAGTAGCTAAATAAACCTTTCATTTTTTGTCTTTCTTCATCCTTATTCTCTCACTTTAAAGGAAAATGAATGTTCCATGTTATTTGTTGAAGAGTTTATGCAGATACTGAGTCATAGCCCAATCTCACAACTTTAGAGTCCATGTAGCAACCAGAAATGCTTAGGAGATCATGTTCCACTGGAGACAACTGTCTTTCACTGTAGTGTAAACTTAATTAATAAATGCATTACCTACTATGGAAGTGATTTTAGGCTGTTACTCATTCAACAAATATTTATCCAGTGTCTTCTAAGTGGCAGGCACAGTAGACATGAAGGTAAGTGACAAAGACATGCTCCTTATCCTCATGGAGTTTACAACTTAATAGAGAATCAACCAAACAAACAAATAATCCCATAAGTAAGTTTAATTGAGTAATTATGTAAAAGTGAGTACAGTTCTCTATAGGCATCTAGCAAGGAGATCTGACCTAGTCAGGCAGGTAAGACAAGTTGGGGCGCTTTGCATCCTGTTCCTGGAGTCTCACTCATCAGCAAACAGGTGAGAAAAGTGTTTCCAAGAACAGAATATCTTTTATTAAAATTTTTGTTAACATATAATGTATTCTTTGCCCCAGGGTACATGTCTGTGAATCATCAGGCTTACACATTTCCCAGCACTTACCATAGCACATACCCTCCCCAATGTCAGAATGTCTTTCTGAACACCCCAAAGTCCTGTCCTATGGGCAGCTACTGACTATATACCTCTGTACCCAAACCTGATTCTTGCTTTTTGACCAGCCCTCCCAAGAGTGAGCTCAACATGTCATGAGCAACGAACCAACCCTTCAGTACAAACCCCACATTATCCAACACCTTCTTCAAATATAGCGGCTCAGTTTTGGTCCTCAGCCATTAGTGATGGTTATTGCAGACCGTTGGCTTTGCCAGGACCCTAGTGGGAATCATCATCCCTCCCCAGCATGTTCCTACAGTGACACACTAGGTAGGTTAAAAGCCTAGTGAAGAACTGGATAAACTCAGAATTTTCTAGAGTTGAGATGCACACATAATATCCAACCATAAACTAAGTCCTAACTTCTAAAAATAGAAGTTCCTAACAAGAGGCAAACATCACTGTGGAAAGGAGTGCAAAATCCATCCAAGATTTACACCACCCCCCCCCCCAATCCCACCCTGCTCCTTCTTGTTCTGTGTCCTCTTAGAATAGCCAGAGGAATAGCCCAGCTATAACTGTCTTAATTAGCACCTAAATGTCCTCGATAAACCTGGTAGATAGAGCAGGAGAGCAGGAAGTAGAGCCCAGGGGAGTCTTGTTGTTGTTTTCTATAGCAGAAAATCATGGGACATTTAAGCATAGAAAACAGAGAATGAACTTAGCTTTAATAGAGAAATTAAGTTTAGATCATTTCATAAACACATCTGATTTAATTTTTGATTTTTGAATACATTCACTAATTCAAGAATGGTTTTAAACCCTCAGGGAGCAGGAGTAGCACGGGGGTGGGTGGGCATTTCTAGCTATCCTCTACCTTCAAATATAACTTTTCTGAAATAAAATGAGGAACCCCAATTTGTGTAATAACAAAGGTTCCTATATGAATCTGAAGGCAGGTTTGTTTTTTTTCCTTGGAAATGTAAGCTTCTGAAGGGCAAGGGATTGCATTTTCTTATCCTTTGTTGCACTTGGCTCAGTATCATTTCTTTCAAGGTGCCTTATAAATAGCATGGAGTGGTTATAATAGTACAACTTTCATCCTACTCTCTATAACCACAATTAATCCAGGTAACCATGTGCAGGTACAATGATGTTCTGCTTTAGTTAAGTTGGCTAATTCCAAAACAAAGTCTCTATCATGAAGCCACAGCAGGTGTTGTAACACAGAGACATTGATGATGGGGTCATTCTGCATCTTCATATAAATTGCAAAGTTAAATCTGAGCTTTCGTACATTATTGACAAGAATTACCTATACCCTTGTCATACCCATTGACCCATCTTGAGATCAACCAGTGGAGTGCTTAAACCAACAAATGAAGAAAACAGAGCAGCAAAATTCCAGGTACATTTTAGACCCCTTATACCATTTTATACCTCTGTGTATACTACCTCTATAGTATAAGCAGATTTCATTAAATTCTGAGCAGGCCACATGAATCCATTAATGCCTACAGATTAAAAACAGAGTAGCATAAATAAAAAGCCACTGAATACATATTTTTCTTTCTTTTTTTAAGATTAAAAAAAAACAATTTTAAAGATTTTATTTATTTGACAGAGGGAAACACAGCGAGAGAGGGAGCACAAACAGGAGGGGGAGTGGGAGAGGGAGAAACAGGCTTCCCAAGGCGCAGCAAGCCTGACACGGGGATCGATCGATCCCAGGACCCTGGGATCATGACCTGAGCTGAAGGCAGACACTTAACGACTGAGCCACCTAGGCACCCCTGAATACATATTTTTCTAAAAAATTTTCATAGTTAACATATCTTACAGAGTCAAAATTTTGTTATCCAAAACATACATGTATGGATACTTTCTTGAGTAATACCCCCTCCTTAAGTTACTATAGTTCATAAGTAGCCAGCTTCCCAGGTAATAAAATATATAAAACGTGGATGTTTGCCTCGTGTTTATTCTGAGTGGCAATGAATGAGTGTCCTAGAGCAGCAGAGAAAAGGGCAAAAAGAAGTGTAGGCTACATTTTGAAAGAACAGGGAAGCGTTCTTGTAGAAATGTGTCTCATTGAGGTAAAGTCACTCAAGAGATTTGGATGCTAAGAACTTGATGAATTAAGATGTGGTCCATCTAGGTTTCTTGAAAAGGAAGCTTTCAATCCAGACCCTGAAATGAGGATGAGATGTATCTGAAAATCAAACCAAGAAAGACTGCTTTTTCAAGGAAAAAAAGTCAACTTAAGTTAGATGCCGAAGACTTTAGAAGTAAAACCTGTAGCCAATTTATAACCTTCCAGAAGGACAGACTGAATAATGAGATTATGTGTAGCTTCCAAATGCACACAGTGTTTGCCTGGAGATTTCCCTGAGGTAAACCTATCTTGAATTATACTTGCCATGCCAAAGATAGTACTGAGCCGCCCGGAGAATCATCAAAGGGCAAAGTTCCCTGAGCGCAGGGCTGTGGTCCTTGAGGAGCACCGGAGCTCCTGTGTGGGTAGAAAGTCACCAGTGACAAACCACACCGTGTGTGTCTGTCTGAGAGGGAGAAGAAGGCTGGTCATGAGGAACTGTGTTGAATTTGCCCCTTTTCGAAAACTGTAGTCCCTGGTAATTTATACCAAAGGATTATCATCCTCATGATCCTCACCTCTAATGATACCTGAGTCTTCCCAACTCTGTCTATACTCACCCCAAACACACACCAAAGTTATTAAGAGCTGGAAGAACAAATTGTTTGCCCATCCCCATAATCATCAGTCCTAAAAGGTCATTTAAACATTTAATCAAACCCGAGGCCCTTAGGGGAAGATTGTGAGCCATGCAGCCAGCACAGTGGTCTGTAGTAGGTTTCATGTCCGTCTTAGGGATGATGTACATGGATCCCACAAAACAAGCAGTAGCAGGGACGTTTTCTGTCAGTAGGCAGGGGAGCAAAAGCTGAACAGTTTTCTAGAGTGTCCTGAATTAAACCTTCATACCAATTAATAAAATTCCTCTGGGAAGCATGCAGCTGGAATTCCCAGAATGTTGGCCATGCATTGAAATGTAAACTAATGCTCCTGAAAAAAAGGGCGTAGGTGGGCATCCTAAACTAATATGAATTATTTGTTTTTCTGCTACTGTGAATCAGCTATACCATGGCTCCCTTTCATTAGGTACAAATCCACAAAGGAGGGCTTTTGTTTCACAAAAGTAGCTCAGACAAATGACACTCCTCAGGGTGCTGAATGCCAAGCTGGCGAGCAGCCTGTTCTCTGCACTCCAGTCCACTGGTACCTTTCACTTTCACAGCTATCAGCCTGCTTCAGACCTACAACGTCGCTCCGACTAGGGACAAAGAGAAGATCACGATGGAAATCCTTCTATGTGCTGCTAATAAGCCTATTTAGAGTCAATGAGAAAGCCTCATTCTGCACCAATAAAAGCCTTCATGAGTTCTACTGAATCAGTAAAACTGAAGTGTTTCTGTGCACTCCCTGTCCTCATTTTACATCAGTCGGAGAGGTGAAGCTCAGCAAAACATTGGATACAATGACCTCTAAGTCTCCTTCCTTATCTAATGTCCCCTGATTCTCTGTTGGCCAGTGGGATTTGAATTTTATTTAAATTATCATGTATCCTGATGGATTCCCGAGCCCTTCCTCAGTTTCAGATAATCTCACTGTGGTCTGCTGAATCGGCGAATTTGGAATCCTGGATCTCTCTTGGCAAAGAACTGAATATTGCTCCCATTTAACTGCTTAGCTAACATTGCCTATATTCTTTCTGAAAAAGATGTGGGTAAAAAACAGATGTAGAGCATATTCTCATCTCCCATCACAAGGCTAGGGGAAGCTTTGGTGTTTCATGAGCCATGAACAAAAGGGAAATTCAAACCAGCATTTTAATGTCCTTAATGAAAGATATTAATCATTTTCCCCAATGAAAATCTACAATTCTAACCATTGATCACAGTGATGTAAGCAAATGAACCTACAGCTAAAAGGTTCTGTACGGGTCAATGGTTTAATGGAAAGTAACACAGGGGGAAATAATATCACTGTTGGTTAGAATACTACCTCTCTTCCCAGCAAATAGTCAACTCAGCCCACCATTGGTATATAGTGGAGAGATGCATAAAGACAAGAATTTTCTAAAAACAATACAAGTTCTACATGTAAGTTCTATGTTTTTGCAATAGAGCATTTTGGTGACATAAGAAAGAGCTAGAGCAATAGGAATGGCCTTTCGTAAAAGGTAGATCCGCTGATAACAGCCACCACTAGAGACAGGAATAGTCCTATCTAGAGACAAGAAAAATTCCTATATAGAGACAGGAAAAAATTGGCATGTAGCAATAATTTAAAGAAGTTAAATTGCTTGTCTAAGATGTAGTATTTGAGTGTCTACCAATGAAGCTGAGAATTCTACTAGACACAGACAATGTAACAGAAACATCTACTTCCTCTTAGGTCTTATGATTTGGTTGATAAACCTGCAAGCACTTTGAACAGGTTTTCACTTACACTGCAAAGAAAAATGCTTAGCTAAATTACTGTCTGTCTGGGTGGTAAGTAGCACACCACCACCATCTGTAAAATAATATTTTTGTAGACAAGATGGCATGTTGCTTAAAGGAACTCAGAGGTGAATTATTTTGATAAATTAAGGAGCATTCTCATAGAAATATGTTAGTGAAATATTGCTGAAAAGCTGTATATCATTTTAATTTTAATAAATCATATCACATTTTATAGTCACTGACTGGGAAGTCAGTATTTAAGAAACCTGTGGTGAATCCATTTAATATAAACAATTTGTCTGTATTACAAATATTAACCTCCTGATTTTAGAATTTTAATTTTTTTCCTATCTTCTTAAAACGAGGCATGTTCATGTCATGTTAAATAAATCACTTTCACTTATTGAAAATACATTCTATTTGTTAGGATGCTTTCAGGTGCAAATAATAGAAGATGCAATGCAAAACAGCTTTAAAATTGAGAGGATTTATTATTATCTCATATCACAAGAAGGGAAGGCCATTCCAGGGCTGGTTAATTTAGAAGTTCGCAGATGTCAGCAGTGACTGAGTTTCTTTCTATTTTTCTATCATGCTATCATGAACATGATTTTCCTGCTGCAGGCTCAGGCACCAATTGTAGACATAATAATAACTAGAACAAAGGACTTCCCTCCCTGCACTTCCCTAAAGGTCCTGGAAGATTTGCCCTGCTATCTCCTTGATCAGAATTATATTACAAGTTAGCCTTTCAACCAAACACTGACAGGCAGGACAGGACCACTGTTAACAGGACCAGACCAATCAAAATAAACTGGGCTACAAGGAGTATATACTAAAACAAAATTGTTGCCCTCTAGATCTGTCAGCCTAGACCTCTACTATCTGATGTGATACAGACTAGCCATAGGTAGCTATTTACATGTGAATGTAAACCAGATAAAACTAAATGAAATGTAAAATTCAGTTTTTTAGTTGCACGAGCCACATTTCATGTGACCAAAAGCCACATGTGACTAGTAGCTGCCCTACTGGACAACACAGATGGAGAAAACTGTTCCCATCACAGAAAGATCTACTGGATGGTGCCGGCCTACAAGAAGGGGAAAGTAAACAACAGTACCTGCTGTATTCCCTATTAGCAGGCAATGAAATTTATTCATACTATCTCCTCTAATCTTTCCCAGTATTATTACCGTATGCTGGTCTGCAGGCTGGGTTGCTAGCTAAGAATGGAGAAACTTAATTAGAAGTACCTTGAACTCACTCACATACCTGTAGGAAGGGCACAGGTAAAGTCTTGATCACAGAACTCTTTCCATTTGTCATCTCTGTTCTGTCTGCATGTCAATATCAGAACAACTTGGTCCTCATGGTGAGGAACTTGACCATCTCCCCAGGTTCACCTCTCACAGCTCTGCCTCCCTCACCCCCAAGAGGGACTGATCTTCCTCCTTCAGTTTCAGTTTTAAATAACCACTGGGAGGACTCTGATAGCCCAGCTTGGGTCAAGCACCAGACTTAAACCAATCAATTGTAGCTACAGAGACACTGGGGAAAGTATTAGGGTTGTAGATCAGAGATAGTCCTTAGGGGGTCCACCCATAGAGACTGAGGATTTGAAACTAGAATTTCAGGGTCATCTATTTCAACATATTCCCTAAGAGCTAAGTCCTTTGACCTCTGACTCAGGCCTTCTCCAATTTGCTTTCTACTTACTTTCTGGGTCGATCTCACCGAGTTTTATTTATAAGCTATTGAGTCCCAACTGTCTTACTACAGCAAGACCTCTTTTCTCAGCTTCAGACTCACATAACAACTACTGCAATTTCTTTTACCTTGTCCACTTCTCCCCATCCCCAGTGCAGTATGGCCATCATAACCTGGGCCATTCTCATCTCTGGAGGAATTACTGTACTATCTAACTGGTCTCCCTTCCTCAGTGCTATACCTCACCAGCATTATGCTACAACAAGAATAATCTTTCTAAAATGGAAATCCGATTATATCACCGATCTGCTTAAAACATTTTAGTGGCTGTTCACTGCCTTTCAAAACAAACTTCAACTCCCTCATGAGCCATGTAAAATCTTGCTTGATCAGTCCCTTGCCTATCCTTCTCTCTTATAATTTTCTCACTCTACATTGTACAGCCTTATTGAACTTGTCAGTTCCTCAAGCCACCACCCCTTCTCTTGTCTGCTGGCCTTTGTGCTTCCCTGTATTTGAAATAACTGTCCTATTGATGACCTCCTCATCTTGTCTAAATTCCACTCACGTTCTACTCTCAACTTAAATAACACTACTCTTCTCCTCTGCCCTACCTTAGGTCTCCCTGATAGACCCTCCCATTCACAAACCGCAACTCAGGTCATTGCAGAGTCATGGCTCATTTATTTCTCTTCTCAATTAAACTATAAGCCCCATGAGGGCAAAGACCATTTCTGTTGTTCACTAACATGCCCTTGGCATCCAACAGACAGTGCCTGACAAAAAGTAGATAATAAATAAGCTGAACTGAATTCATTCTTCATTCCACAAATACCTCAAGGAAGCTCTATTTGTGCCAGACACCATCCTCTGCACTGGGATGCAATAGAGAAAAATAAAAGTCCTTGCCTTCATGGAGCCTGTATTCTTATGGGGAAAGAAAACCAACAATATACTAATAAACTAACAAACATGATTAAATTAAATAAATGAACATATTCTCAACTGATATTTTCCAACATGTTTTCCAAGTAATCTTTTCATTATTCTTTTACCTTATTGGTAGTAATATGGATATATAATACTTCCCCACCCCCAGATAATATAAATGTAGTTTTTGTAAACACACTATAGAGTTATGGCATTTATAAATAGGAAACCAAATATTCTAATTATAATTTGAATGATGGATACAAGCCTATATAGGTGTATAGTTGTTTCTAGAACCCTATTCTCATCGCTCTATTAGCAGTGCAGTCTGGAATTTAAAGACAGATAACCTACCAGAAGAGTTAATTTTATTCTTAAATTATGGTAAAGGCTTTTTTCTAATATAGCCATTTGTATTGAGCTTTTTGTTTCATCAAAAATACATAAAAATTAATTCTGACAATTAAAATATTTGTCAACTAAATGCGTGCCGAACTAGGCCCCATGCATCATGTCTGAATGATTAGAAAGGAGAGCAAAACCATCACTTTTGACAAATTAACTAATTTAACAAACGTTTAATACTAAGCATATTCTAACTCCTGAGAATACAGGCCCTGCCTACTAACGAGTCGCAAATTAATCCCTTAATATTTGTATTATCTTTTTTATAAAATATAAGCTCCTTGAGGAGAGGAAGGGAGAAGTTTGGCATGATACAGTTTTAACAAATGCCACAAGTAACCAAAAATAAGACTCTCCAGGAAGTCTTCTCAATGAGCCTCAGTAAACTCTGATCACACCTCATTTTGTGCCTCTTTTGTCTTAATGTATCCAATTCATTATTCGACTACATAGTTCTTCTTGTTTGGATGTGTTCCTAAGAGTTTATGGTAAATCTCTTTTATTTTTACAAGTCATAGTAGCCATGGGATTCCCTCAAATCCCATGGGTTTAAAGGAATCCCAAGATAAAGCTTTTTTGTTTGTTTTAAGATTTTATTTATTTATTTGACAGAGTGAGAGAGAGAGCAAGAGAGGGAACAGAAGCAGGGGGAGTGGGAGTGGGAGAAGCAGGGTTCCTGCCCTAACACAGGACCTGGGGATCATGACCTGAGCGGAAGGCAGATGTTTAACAACTAAGCCACCCAGGTGCCCCCCACCCCAAGATAAAGCTTCTTAGAAAATATTCCTTTTGTAATGCAAATACTTAGCCCCTTGTATGTAACTGTTTTGCACTCTTTTTTGGGAGCAGGGGGAGAGATAGTAAATTCTCCTAATGTTGAGCCATCTGTATATTTTTTCTTTCTTTGTTTTGTTTTGTTTTAATGAATTGGTTAATAATCATTGAGGGAAAGACAGTTTCTTCTAATATTTTTTGTGCTCTTCTCCCCCTCCCTCACCTTCACTGACCCGAGTCTTACTGAAACATTTCAAATCACTGGTTCTCCAAAGTGCTTAACTGTCGCTTGATTGTCTGTACTTCCTTTTCCATTTCTTAGCCCTTCAGTGTAATATTCCAGAGATACGTTCATCCAGATTTGTGTGACTCAAACCAATCAAGCTAAGGTCACAGTCCATTGTGTGCTTTTCAGAAAGGGTTTCCTAGACTTCTAAATTCATTTTGTCTCTGTAGCATGGGTGATTCTCTGTTTTAGGTTATTCCCTGAAAAATGAAGAGGTTATGTACCCTTGAAGTTCATTTTAATCAGAGGGTATTTCTTACACTTCTACAATTCTAGCAGTATTAGTGCTCCCAGATCAAGAGCATGAATCTGACCTCCTTAGTAGTCAAGGAGGGTCACAAAGGGGGGATACTTAAACTTTCGTGGCCATTGGGGAAACAGGAAAATATAGTGGAATGGATCTGTACAACTCAGATCCTTGCTGGGAAAGGCCTTCTGAGCGGGAAAGGATTGAGGAAAGAACCCAAGTATCAAATGGATTCTAGTCCTACCATCACCTTCAGGTAGCTATAAGGTTTTGAACAACACACTTAAACCACAGGGGACTCAATTTCCTTTTCTGTAAAATGAAAGAATTAAGCAAAATGATATTTATGAATCTTTCCAACTCCTTTACTCTATGTGCATTTATGACTGATGGTATAATTTCTAAGCTTTCAGAGTATTCTTGGTTCCTGACATGACAAACTTTGTAATCTACTTTGCAGATTTTGAAGATACAGGTGCATCTGTGTACATATCTTTAAATTTAGTAATTAAGCTTCTCACTTTCAAATTTCCTAATGAGGACACACACCCCCCCGCCACACACACACATGCATACACACTACTTTATCTTTCTACTTTACTGATCTAAATACTTATTGAAGATTGTACAAACAACATAGGCTTTTGATTACAGATTTTTGCATTTGATAATTTAAAGTCTTATTTAAATGATCTTTTGTAGAATACCTTAGGTTTATCAGTAATCTTTAGCATAATTGAATATTTATTCTGCTAATCGAATATCAGGTGCTTTTGCTGTCTCTATAAACTAACTGTAATATCCCCTGGTACTCAAAATGTGGCCCAGAGCCCACTGGCAACCACATCACCTGAGACTGGTTAGAAATGCAGAATGCCTCACTCCAGACCTATGAATTTTAACCAGATGCTCAGGTAATTCATGTGCACACAAAAGTTCTAGAAGTACTATTATACATTATAGTGCTTCTTGAATTGATTTAAAATAAGTGAGTTTTTTCTATAAGGGAATGAATAAATGAGAAAATTAATTTGGCAAAGTGAATTGCTATAACTCACTATGCTACTGGACTTAAGAGTTATAAAAACTTACAGTTGATAAGCTCTCCTATTTTTTAAAAATATAGTTATAGGTCTGCTTTTATAAAGGGCAGGGAGCTAGGGAAATGGATAAAAAGTATATTCTGTCTAAGACCCACTCACAAATACATGTTATCATTGAAAATCAATATGAAGAATATTAAAATGCCATTTTCTATAGGATTAGGTAACAACCCAATATGTTACTTCTGCTTCATTTCATGGCTGATTTTAAAATTCCATAATGCATTGCTGTTATACATAAAGTATTATTAAGAGAAAAAAGTATTTTCCAACTGTGTGGTAACACTCTGAAATAAGTAAATAATAAAATAAAACGAGGATATAAAAGTCAAGGATAAATTTAAATAAAACAGACTGAGACTCTAGTTGCTGCTCTGAGACTATGTGAATTTTCAACAATTCACTTATTCTTCCTGGGTTTCTGTTTCTTCATTTAGAGAATGAGAGAATGATCTCGATTTTACATTCGAACTCTGAAATTCTGAAATCTAGTATGTCTGAAATCAATGCCTGTTTTGCCATCTATTGAAATTCAATATGGACTCTCAGAAGTGGCATAAATAAGTCATTCTGGTACTGCTGCTATTTTACTCACTAAGAACAGCAGCATATGGGCTAACAACCACCCCACATTGCTAATGTAAAGACACTGCCCCCCAGAGTTTTACTCTAGGCAAGGGGCAAGGAACCTTTAAGAATGGCAGAACATGGGGCGCCTGGGTGGCTCAGTGGCCTTCCGCTCTGCCTTCAGTTCTCTGCCTTCAGCTCAGGTCAGGATCTCAGGGTCCTGGGATCGAGCCCTCATCGGGCTCTCTGTTCAGCAGGGAGCCCACTTTCCCCTCTCTCTGCATGCCTCTCTGCCTATTTGTGATCTCCGCGCGCGCGCGCGCGTGTGTGTGTGTGTGTGTGTGTGTGTGTGTGTGTGAAAGAAAGAAGAAAGAAAGGAAGAAAGGAAGAAAGGAAGGAAGGAAGGAAGGAAGGAAGGAAGGAAGGAAGGAAGGGAGGGAGGGAGGGAGGAAGGAAGAAAGAGAGAGAGAGAGAGAGAGAGAGAGAGAAAGAAAGGAAGGAAGGAAGGAAGGAAGGAAGGAAGGAAGGAAGGAAGGAAGGAAGGAAGGAAGAAAAAGAATGAGAAAGAAAGAAAGAAAGAAAGAAAAAGAAAGAAAGAAAGAAAGAAAGAAAGAAAGAAAGAAAGAAAGAAAGAAAGAAAGAAAGAAAGAAAGAAAGAAAGGCAGAACATATTTTAACACAGGGAAAGTGATCTTAGTTTCCCTTCATCCTGAGTTAGCAAATCAAACTGTCTAAATCTATCCCTATTGTTAACTCCCCAACTCACTCACATGGTCTCCATGAGTCCTGGGTGAGTGGGTGAAAGCTTCCACCTTCCATAGCCTCCCAAAGCAAGACAGGACAATGGAGAGGTAGTTACACAGGAAAAGTCACCTAGTTAGTTACTCTGGCCCGAGATAATAAATTGGCAGGCCTTTCAGGGAGCTAATTATTGAGCCTGCTATTTGGTTCACTGACAGAATTGCTTGTTTGTGGGAAGAAACATATCTGTGCATTGCTTTTTCCATTACCACTATTTCTATCATCATAAATAAGAATCAATAGGCCATTTCAAGTAGCATATGCTCACCACCATTTAGCATCAGAGTGTCAGCCATATGCAGGCTAAGCAGCAGTGTTCCAACCTCCTGGCTAAGGATTAAAACCCAACAGACAAGGAAAACACTTCAAATGCTGTAGGTAAGACAGTGCGCATGCATGTGAGCAATCAAAGGGCAAGAGCGGTCCATTCTTTTTCTCTATATCTGTAGCACAGTGCCTGGCATAAATCAAGTCATCCAAAATGAATAAACAAGTGAATCATGATGAATGCACGGATGACTGAGGCAAAGGGAGGTTTTAAGATGCTCTATGGGGCCTACTGAGTTTATTAGGTTGGTCAGGTATGTTGTTTTGATAAGAGCACAGAGAGTTCTTCACAATTCACAACAAAGAAACAAAGTCCAGGACCCAGTGTGAGCCCTCTGGGGATTGTAGACCTAGGATGACTTCCCACATACCCCAGGCCTGCAATATTCACTATCAGGCCTCACCAGGGAAGATGAGAAATCAGAATGACAGTGATAAAAAAGTCAAGAGAGACCTCAAAAGAAAAACTCTCCACTGCCAATGAAATTCTTGCTGGACAAAACAATGGCAGATTAGGGACTGATCAGAGAAAAGATAGGAAAAAGACACAAGGAGGTGGTGAAGGGGAACAGTGGGAGAGAATCTCAGGTAGAAGCCTGAGTGGGGAAATGGGTCTGTGCAAAACATGCAAGGACAGGGAGAGATGATGGAGACCCACTGTTCTCAGGGGGCTGTGGGTGTCTGGGCTGTGCGGACTGGAGAGGCATGAAGACTGGGAGTGGAAAGGGAGGGAGGGCGAAAAAGAGGGAGAGGTCAGATAAATGTCTATAAAATAATACCCATCACCACTGATAACAAGCATAAAAGAATTCCTTTTTTCTTCTTGAGAGAGACAAAGGGAATTTTAAGTAGGATTAAGTAGTAGTAGCTTTCAGAACTCAGCAGCTCTCAGAAGCAATAATAACTACATAAATAGCTAAGTGGATGGTAGGAATTGTTTCACTTTGGAATTTGGCCAGCATATCAAAGTTAACAGTAATATCACATCTTTTTGAAAGCTTTCCTGAGATTCTAGGGGGGAGGAGGGGGAACCATCTCAGAAAACTGTTTGCACCAAGTTAATTTTAGGAAGAGGGTGCTCCTCACTGCTTGAAGATATTCTATCTCCCGAAAATTGATAAGACAGAAGCCCTCCCCTGCTAGGAAGCACTCTCTTATCCATGCAAATACATTGCCAGTATCGCTCCCAATGGAAGCAAATAATTACATTCACTGATTATCATTGCCCAATGTAAAATTTTACTCAGAACATAACCCACAAACGATACTCTAAATGCAGGAAAAAGGCCCTTGTACATATCCGCTCTCACACAGTTCCCTAACTTTTTGACTCACTGTGGATCATTAAACATGAACTCTGTTAGGCCCGATTTTGAAACACGCACGTCTGTATTCATTCATTCCTGAATTGGATGGGATTGGACAAGTTGGAAATATAAATAATTTTCAAACCCTGGAGACCCCTACTCATGAACATCCAAAGGTTTTCCTTCTTAAGTCTATTTGACCACTAACGGGATAGATCATCTTTCCTCCCCAAAAACAGAGAGGAAGACTGAGTGTTGATGGTAAGGTGGGGCACACACATCTCTCAACATCTGGAAATATTCATGTGTTACTATTTTTAAAAAAATTAAGTTATAGGGCGCCTAGGTGGTTCAGTTCTTTGAGTGTCCAACTCTTAATTTTTGGCTTAGGTCGTGATCTCAGGGTTGTGAGATTGAGCCCCCAAAGCAGGCCTCGCACTTATTGGGGAATCTGCTTCTTTCTCCCTTTCCCTCCACCCTCTACTCCTCCCCTTGCTTGCACACATGCTCCTGTGCTCTCTCCCTCTCTCAAATAAATAAATATATCTAAAAACAAATTAAGTTAGAACATTGCATCATTTATTTCTTTTCCACCCAGAAGCAAGTTATTTCAGTATCACAATGGAATTTGCCTGAAAATCTGTTTACTAATCCCATTCTCTAAGGGTGCACTCGCCCTAGCGCTTAGAGTAAACACCATTTTCATTGCACTCGAAACAGTTCTAACTGGACAGACCTTTACTATTTTTAGCAACACCCAAATCAATTGAAGGAATCGGCAGCAGACATGCCACCAAGTCTGGCCTGTACCACAACCCAGGTCGGGATTATGCCCGAAATAATATCAACATGCACCATCCACAGATGCTAAAAGGATATCCACACACATCAACTTTTTTTTTTTAAACACTTGTTTAGAGCAAATAGGGTTTAGATTCTGAAAACAGTCTACTGAAAATTATGATTAATTAATAACTAATTTCCTACCATATATATATATAGAGAGAGAGAGAGAGAATGGAGTTCAGCTACTTCATTAACTTGTAGATTCTCATTCACAAGGTCTAAACGACAGGAGGCTACAAACGAGTATACAATCAAACAGTAACACTCAGAAGTCAGAATCAAGCACATTGTAAAATACATCTGAATGAAAGCACGGAAGTTACTCTGTAAACCCCCCTTTCAAATCCTTCCATATCTGGGCCCTCTTTATTTCCAATTATTCCTCAACGTGCACCCTTCTTTCTGGTACGCTGACCCTTTGCCTGTCCTTCCCGCGTCTCCATGCCATGTCCGACTCTGGGCCTTGGCCCTGCTGGCCCACCTTTTCCCTCATCTTGAATGTTCTTTCCCAAATCTTTCTTATCAAACACTCATCTCTTCCACGAAGTTTTGAATTTCACAACTTGAACTTACAGTCATATATTTTCTGAAGTAATATCTATGTCCAAATCTAGCATTTAATTATAGGATTTTCCCCTCTACTTCTGTACAATTCTGTGTGTATCTTTTTTCCTCAACTGAAGCACATTATTTCAAGGTCACACCTCCCTTTTAATGCCTCTCCCTAACGTTTCTGTCAAGATCCTAGCCCACAGCTAATTTTTCTTTCCCTAGCTACTCCTTCTGAATATTATATTTCTCTGAAAGCATGCTCAAGTGTGCCCTATCCTAAAGAAAATTTCTGCGATCCTGCTGCTTTCTCGAGTTTTTCATCATACCTACTTTTTTTTTCTTTACTAGACTTTTTAAAGAAGCATCCTTTCCCCCATCTCCTCTCTCCTGGCTCTATCTCAGCCCCTCACAATCTGAGTCTACCACACTTCTCATCCCTCAGCCGTGCCTCTCAGCAGCACTGACACACACGCCCCTCTTTTCTCGGGCCCACTAAGAAGACACCCCTCACCATGCTCACTGGCCTTTCCTGGCTCCTCCCCTAGAATCTTCAGGCATCATCGCTCAGCTCTGCTCCAACTCCTTTGGCAATTGCGTCTCTGCCCTGGTCCTTAACTTCCAGGTCTCCATCCGACAAGCAAGCACCTGTATTTGTAGGGCTGGATTCTCTGTGGGGTCCCAGACCTTATGCTGCCACCTGCTGGGCAGTTTCATGGGGCCATCTCAAAACCAAATTCAGGTCTCCCCTCCAAATCTACCATTCATTCTGACATCACCCTTTCCTAGCTGGTAGAGATTTCACGTTCGGAGCCTTCATCACTTATCCCCATACCAGTATTCGTCACACGTACTGTCAATGTGACCTCCCAGGACTTTTTTCCTCTGTGTTCTGCCCAGACCTGCGCATCCTTGTTTAGACCATGCTGTCCATCACCAGGACTACCAGATGGGCCCTGACTGACCTCTCTCCTTCTTCTCTCCTGATCTCCAGCCCTCTTCACACTTCTGCCAGAGGAATCTGCTTGAAACAGGTACTTGAGCAATGCCCTAGATGAAAAGCCTTGAGTAATCCTATTCTACGGGTAGGTTAAAGCCCAAACCCCCCAGCACTCGAGTTCCTGGAAACAACTTAAAGACCTTGCATGATGTGACCCCAGCCTAGGCTCATTGGCCATCGCTCTCCTTCTCACTTACTACCCTCCCTCCTTCACTCCAGCCACCTTATTCCCCACCTCCCACTCCCCACCACCCTTGGCTGCCACAAAGGAGGCTCGCCCTAGATCCTGGGATAACTTGCCATCACATCTTCACGTGGCTGACAACATTGTGCCATTCAGGTCTCATCTCAAATGTCCTCTGCTTCGAGAAGCATTCTGTGACTGCACAGCCTACTGCTCACTATCCTGGCCAACACCCCCTGCTCAGCTTTTCACATTCACTTCCTTGTATTTCCCGCAAGCACAGCTCAGTATCTGGAAGTCTCTGTTCATTGATATGTTTCCTTCTTTAATGTCTGTCTCCTCACACTGGAGTGTAAGGCCTGTGAGCACGGACTCCATCTCCGTTCCAGTTCCTGGAAGGGTGCCTGGCACACAGGGAGCCTGAAGTCAGACCCCTCTGCAGCATGTTCCCCATTTCTCACACCCTCCTTCTTACTCTGTTATCTCTGACTCTTACTCTGTTATCTCTCACTCTGTTATCTGTCTGCTCTAGCATCGATCATATTATATCTTCTATCGAGCAGCTATTTCCAAAGGAAGTGATTAGAGGGAAAGGAGAAATCTATCAAAATATGGGCACGAGGGGTAGATAAGAGAGGGGTATATGGTCATAAAATGCTCATTCAAGTTTTGTAGGATTCAGTGTAGAAGATTTATGCCTCTTTGTTAAAATTATCTCTGATATTTTATGTTTTTTGATCTTGCTATTAACAGAATTCTTTAAATTTCATTTTGCACGTTAGTTTCTTTTTTTCATGTTAGTTTCTATAAAAGAAACTGTATATAGAGAGATACATAGAGATATATAAAAAGGTTTTTTATATTAACCTTGTATCTATGGTTTTGCTAAATTGAGTACTTAACTCTAAGTAATTATTAAAATTCCATACATGGTTCTGTGTACATAATCATGTTATCTGAAAATAAAAAATATTTCATTCTTACATTCATAATTTAATATCACTATTATTTTTAAGCACATGATATAGAAGATAAAGCTTCAAAAAACTGTAGCTTCAGGAGCCATGCGGGATATGGAGGACAATTGTGTTATATAGGACATGGGTTGAAACAGTGAAAAAAAGTGACTCTCTTATATCATATATTATGATCCATCAACTTCACTACATGTTAAGTTCCTGGAGACCAGTATCATTTCTTGCTTATTTGTCTGTATCTCACGAAGCCTACTAAAGTGTTCTGCACATAGTAGAAACTCAATAAGTATTTTTAAATAGAATTCAAATACCCCAGTATTGGGCACATTGCATGTGGTCAAGAAATACATGTCGACTCTAAGAACCAATGTGTACACACAGGTTTTCTGAATGATCAGTGTATGCTCAACCCTGATGAGAAACTAGTAAGAGACATGAAGAAATAAATCATTATCCATGGACTGAAAAGCTTCATTTCTCATGTAATGATAAAACAGATGCACCAAGGAAAACATTTCAGTGGTTACCTGTGCATTTCTTTATATGACTATTCCTCTTTCCATGTGATCCTAACTTGCATCCAAAATTCTCCTCCCAAAATTCTGCAAACCACACATTTCTTCGATTATTGGCAAGAGTTCGGCTTCTAAAATAGCGATCAAACCCTGTTTTAGAGAAGAAAGGTATGGTTTTAATATTCTTTCAAAAGCAAAACCAAGTAGTGTCAGAGCTTTTGAATGGATATTATGTTATATTATGATCATTGCATGAGGGGAAAAAAAAAAAAAACAACCCAAAATATATTAACAAATGGGAGGAACCGGTAGCCCAGAAATCAGCCTTCCCACATGGTAAAAGCCAAGGGTAATCAGTGAACAGTATTATTGCCTTCACTGTTCACCATTTAGGCACCTGGCTCAACAGATGAACGAGGAGGAGAGCCTATTGTTGGTGTCATCCTCGCAACCTCCCCCTCCCCTCTCCATCGCAGCCACCAGCAACCTTCCGCTATATATTCCGAACCAACGCACACGTTTCTGTCTCCCAGCAGGAATCGATCCTCCTGTCTCCCAGCAGGAATCGATCTTCCAGGTTTCCATGCTTCTACCTGCCTCAAAATGTATCTGTCCTATGTGTTCCATTTTCAGCTAATCCAATAAACTAATCAGTGCTGATGTAATCTTATGGGGTCAGCAGTAACAGGCCCACGTGTCAGCCCGCTGAGGGGACCACCTCATTGAAGGGAGAGCACCAGGAACCCGTGCCTTCTCCAGAAGATAATGGGGAAGGCAGTGATTTCAGTTACTGCTAAGACCATTGGAAAGGCTATCTGGGAGACAGACTTCTTTTCAGGGAGGCTCCATATCTTTGCTGTAGCATTAACTTATCTGTAGGGTCAGCCCAGCCTCATGTCTCCATTTTTTATAAAGCAGCATCTCCACAAGACCATCATCTCCCCATCTCCCCTATAACCATCATCTGTGCCATAGAAACACGCAAGGTTAGAGGGCAACATCAGGGAAATAGCTAAGGCCAACGCTAACTCCCTTTTTTTAAGAGAAAAAATCTAATGGGTACTCTTCTCTAATGAAAAGTATATGCTGGGTTAAAGAGTTACTGTCTTGATAATTCTACCATCAGAATTAAAAATTCTATCCAGAGTCATCAACAATGGGTGCATTTCATCCTATGCTGATACTCTGGTTTTGCCTTCGTGTTTTGATTCAATTGGAGTGAAACAAAGTTTCTATGGCTTGTCCTTACCATCAATTGATGCTCTTTTGGGCAAAATCGTCACAGCCCCTTCTGCAATCTCCTCCTGTTGATAAACAGGTGCTATTTTGGATCCCCAACTATCTGAGCCAATCCAGAGAAAATGACCACTTTGGTTTAATTTCTTTGCTGCTTCCAATATCCTCCTACAGGAATAAAAAGAAACAAAACATCATATTTATCAAGAAACACTACACTTAAAAAAAAAAAAAAAAGAAACACTACACTTACAATGTTACAAGACCAGTTATATCAAATTATAGGCACTCAGTAAGTCACTTTTAAACAATCAGTCAATCACTAACTGCTTGAATCTTATCACTCTAAAGGAAACGTATTGGAGACTTTAACTCCAGCACCTGTTAATCAGCCTCATCCTTAACCTCATTCACATCACTCTGTCTATCATCCTTACTTGTCTCATTTCTTTCAGTCCTCAGGTTTTACTCTATAGCCAATTCAGACTCAGAAACTAGAAGGCTACGTGTCTCTGTAATAGAAGGAAAGCAGTCCGTAATTGCATGAAAATGTTGCAATTCCTGTGAAATCTCACAAGGTTTTACATTGAACATGAAATATGTTTAAAAAAGCGGGGGGGGGGGGGAGCGCCTGGGTCGCTCAGTGGGTTAAAGCCTCTGCCTTCAGCTCAGGTCATGATCCCAGGGTCTTGGGATCGAGCCCCACATTGGGCTCTCTGCTCAGCAGGGAGCCTGCTTCCTCTCTCTCTCTGCCTGCCTCTCTGCCGACTCGTGATCTCTCTCCTCTGTCAAATAAAAAAAAAAATCTTTAAAAAAAAAAAAAATCTTTAAAAAAAAAAAAGGAGGTGTGTTGCAAATGTGATCCTACATCAGGAAGAAAATTAATCAGCACCTGATGTCATCCTCATTGGCAAACATAATCACTGCTCGAGCATTAGGTGTTTCTAGCAGGCGTTTGATAATTTTTTCAAATTCTCCAGGTCTTGGTTCACGTGGAATTTTCTGCGACTGAGCAATGCAAACACCACCTATTTTAAAAAGAAAGAGAGAGTGACTCAGAAAAGACACTTATTCAATTAACCAACTTTATGAGGTTAGCTGCTTTATAAAAACAGATGATTCAAAGCAGTATATTGTATTTCAAAACATGGCATTCTCAGTATTCATGTTTGTTTGCATTACAATACATACCAAATAAATGACATCAATTATCTAATCACACATCAGGGTTGTTGTTTTATTTTCCAAGTTACATTAGCTTTGTGGATAACTATAATAAAACCAAAGGATACAAAATGTATAATAAGAGTCAAGGAGTACAGAGAAGAATGGCAATTTTGATTCATTTGATGTAAGTTGAAAAACAAGTGCCTGGATTAATAAAATGAGTGTGTCTTATAGGTGAGACCACTTATTAAGTAAAAATATCTTTTTCCTACTTTTATTAGTAGACCTCCTTTAAAGTTAATTCCATTTTACAGCTCATAGTATTACAGCAAAATTTTTATGCATCAGCAAAATGGTATTTTATGAGACAAGTGATATTTGAGACTATTTGAGACACAGGCAAGTTCCAAAGATTCAAACCCTCAGTTGAAATTATGTTTCCACTGAGAAAATCAAAATGACAGAAATGCCATCCCATTATCATACCAAAAAAAAAAAAAAAGAAAGAAAGAAAAGAAAGAGAAAAGGAAAGAAAGAAGGAGAAAGGAAAGGAGAGGAGAGGAGAGGAAATAAGAGGAGAGGGGAGGGGAGGGGAGGATGAAAGGAAGGAAGAGAGAGAGAAAAAAAGAAAGGAAGAAACGAACTCTTCCTTTGGCTTCTTCTAAGGCAATGAGAAACCAAAGAGAAAAGTTTAGAAAAGATCTCTGCCACCTGTCAGGTTTCCTCAATCTCAGTGGAATAGAAAGAGAACATATTCTAATATCAGAAGAAAAAGGAATATTAGCAATATGTTTCAGTTGCATTGTGGCTTAAATAAACTTTTTCCAGGGGCGCCTAGGTGGCACAGTGATCTGCTTGTGATCTCTCTCTCTAATAAAAAAAAAATCTTAAAAATAAAAAAAAAAATAAACTTTTTCTGAGTCAGCTGAAAATTACAACATTGCTTCAGTGAGTAAAGGCATTTTACTTCCAAACAATTGCCAAATACATACAGTCACCCAAATATTACTAGGTTCCATTATATGTTATGTATTGGGCTGGATACTGGGAATACACAATCTAATCCAGGGGTTACCATCTAGTGTAGGAGACAGGCATCCCAATAAATTATCACAGAATATGTGGTAAATTTTAGAATAAAGAGGATATACCTACACAATGGGAACACAAAAGAAGGAGTAACTCAAGTGCTTGAGAGAGCTGGATTTTATTTATTTTTTTTAAAGATCTTATTTATTTATTTGACACACAGAGAGAGATCACAAGTAGGCAGAGAGGCAGGCAGAGGGAGAGGGGGAAGCAGGCTCCCCACTGAGCAGAGAGCCCGATGTGGGGCTCGATCCCAGGACCCTGAGATCATGACCTGAGCCTAAGGCAGAAGCTTTAACCCACTGAGCCACCCAGGTGCCCCGAGAGAGCTGGATTTTAAAGAGCAAATATACATCCATCTAGGGACAAAAGTGGGACATTTCTGGTAGAGGCCAAGGTATAAAAGAACCTTGTTTGATCATGGCCTATGGGCAAGACCAGATGGGGCTGAGGTTGGAAAGAATGGCCAGGCCCGCCTTGAGAAGGACTTTTTTAGACGTGCCAAATAATTTGGACTTCTTCTTGAAAACAATGGGAATTCACTAAAAGTTCTTAAGTAGGAGAATTACGTGATGAGTTTCGTGCCTCAGGTAGCCAAATAAAGAAGAAATGTCTAGTAGCCAGACGATGGGTGTCCAGTGTGTTGTGATCAGACTTACCATGTATGATAACAGTGCTAGAGTACTGAAGGTCATATCTCATAAGTTAGAGCATGGTCAAAGTTGTCCCTACAATAGCAATGCTCTTACTAACCTTTTCAGGGAGTGGGAATTGCCCATAATCCACAGACAGAGCCTGTAGATAGCTAGCCTACCAATACGCCATTAGTAGTTGTGATGATTGATTCATTCCTTCATTAAATGTTTATTGCATGCCCACTATCTGCCAGACACTGCACAGGGGCTATGGATGCAATGGTGAATAAAACAGACACTGTTTCTGCCTTCAGAGTCTAGAAATGTCGTAGGTGAAATAGGCTTAACATAGAACAAAACAACAAAAGTAAGTATATAATTATAAATTATGGTGAGTCCTATGAGGAAGAGCACGGGTATTTAATTTACATTGAGGAGCGTTCAGGAAAAGTCTCCCTAAAGTGGTGTTGAGGTCAGAAAGAAGAGAGCATGGGTGAAGGCAGCATGAGAAAGGGCAAGAAAGGGCAGCGCAGGAGCAAGTCAGCAGAGCTAATGCATGAGAGGGAGAGAAGGGGGAGACCAAGATGAGAGGTAGATGGGGGCCAGATCACGCATGGCTTGTGCAGGTCCTGCGGAAGATTATGCATAATTAAAGTGCTTAACTGCCTCACTCAAACGTTTCTATCTCTTCACTCTTTCAAGTAGCCCATAGAAATACGTTTCATCTGTGAACATGAAAATGGAAAAATGGAGGCGGGTGGCTGATGCACAGGACAACCTGGAGTGGACAGAACCGGAGGCACTGAGGTCCGTGAGTGAAAATGATGCCTGAGACCATGCGACTGGGGCTGAGGAGGAGCCGCTGGGGCTATTAGAATTTAAGTTAAAATCAGTGAAGTTTCATACTATTTTTTTCCAGCTTTACTGAGGTAGGAGTTACAGAGAAAAATTGTATATATTTAGGCTGCACTGATTTCACCCACGTAGGGAGATAACGGGAAACCACTAAGCGTGACACGACGGTTTGGGCCCTTGTGACCAGGTTGTGTGATGACACTGTTAAACAAGTAAGCACCACAGGTGGGTGCACAGGCACGGGGAGGAGGAAGGGAGGATTTGTGACTCAGGACAGGCTGTCCTTGAAGTACCCAGGCAACATCACACTGAAGAAGTAGATCTGTAGCTAAAGAATGAGATGGCAAATGTAGTAACAATTTTGTTAGGGGCTGATGCAGTCAGTAGCTGAAGGGTTGGGAGGAAACGGACCACTCAGAGGGAATATTTCTTTCTTTCTTTCTTTAAAATTTATTTCTTTGAGAGAGGGAGTAGGAGAAGCGGACTCCCCGCTGAGCAGAGAGCCCAACGTGGGGCTCGATCCCAGGACCCGGGGATCATGACCTGAGCTGAAGGCAGACACTTAACCGACTGGGCCACCCAGGTGTCCCCCAAAGACAGGAAAAGGTGAATGATGGAGCTCTGAAGAACCAGGAGTTTGGAGGGGGTGCTAGCAAATGCAAACAGAAAGGAGCGATCGTATATTTTGAAGAGAAAACTCTTGAGACAAAGTCTAGCGGTAAGTTGAAGACTACATAATGTTTTTTAAACTAAAAGAAACTGATGAGTGGAAGTATTAAGTAACTGTAGAAATGTGAGAACAAAACTGTAACACTCAGGGGAACAATAGCTGTTTTAAAATATGACTGCCCTTTTAATTAAATTGCTGTGATTACTTAAGCATCCCCTTAAAGACATGTCATATCCCAAGTATCATTCTGAGATTACTACTGACTCCACAGCCGGAAGAAATGAAGGCTGAAAAAATTTTATCATGGCTATTTCAGATGAGACAAACAGGTGACCCAGACATAGTTTAGTCTGAATACATTGATTTATTCATTCACTACGGATCTACCAAACTTTTCTGTTCGTAAAAAGCTAAGTTAGGGGGCGCCTGGGTGGCTTAGTCGTTGGGCGTCTGCCTTCAGCTCAGGTCATGATCCCGGGGTCCTGGAATTGAGCCCCACATCAGGCTCCCTGCTCTGCGGGAAGCCTGCTTCTCCCGCTACCATTCCCTCTGCTTGTGTTCCCTCTCTCGCTGTGTTTCTCTCTGTCAAATAAATAAAATCTTTAAAAAAAAAAAAAAAGCTAAGTTAGGTTGGATTTTTACATGGTCTAAATCCATTTCATATCTTTTATGCCTACTCTCATATTTGTCAGCCTGGTCATTTTGTGTTTTCCTAGAAGGAGGGACTACACAATTAAGTTATTTCAGCTGAACAAATACGGAGATCCTGTTCCTTATGGCATTTTGCTCTTTGATGCCTTATGGATAGTTTATTAAACTGTGAACTGTATTACTTCTCAAATGATTGGAACTAGAAGATTAGGATTCTTTTCTTAGCCCCGAAACTCTTTTTTTTTTTATTTTTTTATAAACATATAATGTATTATTTGCCCCAGGGAGCCCTGAAACTCATTCACACTTTGTATCTTCACATCAGTCAAAAAGTCCGACAGTTAATCTATTCATAAGCCCTCATGGTCTACTGTGTTTCAGGAGCCACAGACATTCAAAGATTGCCTATCCTCAGCATCTTGTAATATAATTGAATGATGAGATGTACACATAAGAACAGCCAGATGATAGGGGCACCTGGGTGGCTCAGTGGGTTAAGCCTCTGCCTTCAGCTCAGGTCATGATCTCAGGGTCCTGGGATCAAGTCCCACATCGGGCTCTCTGCTCGGCAGGGAGCCTGCTTCCCCCTATCTCTCTGCCTGCCTCTCTGCCTGCTTGTGATCTCTCTCTCTGTCAGATAAATAAATAAAATCTTTAAAAAAAAAAAAAAAAAGAAAAAAGAATAGCCAGATGATAAGGTAAAATAATCTAATGATGAAAGATGATTGCATAGGATATATAAAAAAATGCAGTAATAAAGGTCATCACCCCCCTGAAACAGTTCTATGGCTTCAAAAGAAGTCATTATATACTGTTAGGGTTTGGTTAAAGCACTAATGAAATTCATTCAAACATTCAGGCTTTATCAAACATGTTTTCCTACAATACCTATACCTACAATGCCTACAGTACCTTTCCTACATTATCTAAGGTTTTCATTTTTTTTTTTTTTTAAGGTTTTCATTTTTAAAGAGAATCTCTGACTTGATTTAGACTCCTGGCATGAACAGGAAGAAGAGGAGTTGCCCTCCAGCAAAGAATATGTCTATTGCATCTATTTTTCCACATCTCAACCTGAAAGAGTGCTGATCGCATGCAATTCCAGGGACACCAACTTTCCTGTTCTGTAGGCTTCCCAGTTCTGCAAGAAATAATTTCTAAAGCTTAGCACTTTCCTAAAGCGTAGGAAAAGAATGTTGCATGGAGGAATGTATAATTGACTATTTTCTGGAATTTGTTGTCTGATTTCCTTGTGCTTGTGTAAATTTTTTTTCTTTTGATTATTTAATAATAATTGGAAGAGCATTCACAGAACTGAACGCTTTATGTGTATTTCACAACACAGAAGACCATTCTTTCTCAGTCTCATTCACTGATACCTCACTGGTCCTAATGGCAGCACTCCAAGACTGGTATTATCACATATATCTGATGAGGACACTGAGAAACAGGGGTATCAGCCCAGGTTCAGAGCCATGTCCGTCTGACTCCAAGTCTAGACTTTTTCTATCATCTTGCTCATCCACGACTGACCATACCTGTTGCTTACTGGTTAAGTAGGAACAAATGATTGATGAATAAAATAAAGCAAATTTACAGGTTCATTAAAAAACCCAGCAGGTTGCCCCTTAGAAATCAATTGACAGCTGTACAGACACAATACTAAATACTTCGAATCTATGCAGATTTTTAGAACTGACTTCAACTTCTTCGGCTTAAACTTTAAGGTCCACCCTTAAAACTTTCCCATTACCCCTGCAAATGCATGTCTTCAGATTTTCCTGAAGTCATTCAAACTCTACTTCTTTGCACTGCAGCAACCACGATACTTATATTCTTTTATTTTGTTATTTTTTTTCTCATCTTAGACTATAGACTATAGGACTACTGGAACTTTGTCTTTCACATTTACCACCGTACCCCAAATCACCTATCACTGTGTTTGGCACCAAAAGACTTCAACAAACCTTTGTAAAGTGAAGAGATGGAAGCCTTATTTTAGGCACTGCTGACATAAAGAAATAGAAATGAGACAGTTCCACCTTCAAACACCTCTCAGCCAAGGAGAGAAACAAAAGGAATCATGTAATTATATGTTAAAAAATAAAAGAAATAAAAAAATGTAGACCTGATATTTCAGAGGACGCTGTCACTGAAGTGGGTCTGCCTCCCAAAACAGTCCTTATCAGGGTGCCAAGAATTAGAATGCCACCTTGGCCTTAGTTCATTCATCTGCAGGGTGGCACAATAATTGCTCTCCTTGATTCCAGAGCAAATTTATAAATAATTCCACTTTGCAAGGTTTATCTCTTTATTTCATGGGTGAGTAGCCTGATGTCTCAGGTCTGAGGGGTGAAAGGTATGTTCATATGTGTTGATTTGCCAGTGCAAAACGATATAGAAATGAGGAAGAAAACGGACTTGGCATCAGAAGACCTCGAGCGGATTGTGTGTGACCTGAGACAAATCTCTCACCTCTCGGTTTCCTCACTTCTGTAACAAGGTTCATAATAACCATCTCCCAGAGATGTCAAGAGAATCAAATTTTAAAGGGTATTAGGACAAAGGTATATAAAAATGTGGTACATTTTTATTGTTAATCATCATCATCACCATGACCAGATAAGCACTATCACTAAACCTGACAGGGGAGAGAGGTGCCATTCAGACCTAAAACATGGGACTGTCAACCCATTGTATTCTTGAATCCTTCACCACTCTTTGTGTAATATTATCAAATAGCCGCAGTTCTGAGAAGTAACACTTATCCATTTGTCTCCGCCATAAGTAAGATGACTAGATTTCACTTTAAACCTATCATTGGTCAACACAATCTGATTAGAGCAATTTCAATGTAAGAAAATGGGAAAAGTTACTTACATTCCTCTCTCCAACCCCCCAATTCCTACCCTAACGATCCAAGTCTCTTTTCAAAGGGAGTCCATAAATATTTTGAAGATCTGGTTTGAAAATTAGAATTTGACTCTTTAAAAGAATAAAACAATAATAAAAACAATGAAACTATTCATGGTGCCATCTATTAAGAAGCATACGTTCTAAACAACCATTACGTTCTGTTTCATTTAACATTTGCCTATAGATTATTAAGAAGCTGGAGTCTAAAGTGTCTGAGACAATGTTATTGCAGGTTGGGCTCCCCAGGAAGCAGACTCTCAGGAGGAGTTTGAAACGCATATTTTCCCTTGGCCTCCATCCTGTGGAGGGTCAAGAAAGGAAGCAGTTCTGAGCAGAGAAGTCCAGCTGGCTGTGGCCCAATGACAAGTCCCAACACCACAGGGAGCACTGAGACTAGAGGGGCTCGCAGAGTTGTTCTGCATTAGACCATTATAGATTCCACATCAATCGAATGCGGGCCCCATCCTGAGGTAGCAGGGGAGGGGTGGGGTTAGAGACTGGGCAAGGCAGCTCTCTGGAGCCAAACAATCCTTCAAGGGCCGGTAGAGCAGTACTATCAGCAAAGCCAAGGGGTCTTTTGCTGAACGGGAATCTGAAGGGGCACTTACCATTTACACAAATTAAAATTCATAGAGAAAGGAAGATATTATAGCTCTAAAATGACACAATATGTCAAACAATTAATGAAATTTTATTGTTTAATTTCAAAACTCCTCTTCAGAGAGAATTTATTGCACAAAGAAAGGCAACCTCTATAAACAGCACAAAACTGGAATTAGGCCAGCTCAGACAACAGAACTAGGATTATTAAACTCCCCAGTATTTCAATAGATACGTTTTGTTAAAGCAATCTGAAAGGATGAAGTATCATGTTTTTAGTTGTTTCTTATTTTTAAGAACAAAATCTCTATTAATAATGTGGAAGGAGAAAAATAAAACAAGTAACAGTGTCACAGCGCTAAGCACCAACTGTGCTGAAAATCGAGAAGGATTAAATTATTAGGAATGAAATTACTTACAAAGCTGTGTAGAGAATACTAAATATGATTTTTTTAAAGCAACATGATCATTACCAGTGTTGGTTGGTTGGTTCACAGTTTCCGTCGAGTTCTAAGTAAATCAGGTCAAGTCTCTGGTTGTATAACCTGTTAGATTTGCATGACAGACTTTGGTTTGGAGCATAAACAAATCAACAAAATTACCATTTATCAATTGTCAGAGAGAATGACTAGACTACTGGTAAAAACTGGTCACAATTTTTGATTGGCCATAAAAACTTGCCTATAATTCACCATTTTTGACCAAATAAAGATGAGACTTAGTCCGTCAGCCATTATTTATTTCTTATGACTGTGCCTTCAGAAAATAGCAATGAACAAAAACCAAATTAACCAGTTTTTGTTTTTTTCTTAAAGACAATAAAAACACATAAATTCTCCAGTGTCCAGATCTCAGTTCCGATATCTGGGAAGGGAGGAGTTTCCCCACCACCAACAACCCATCCTCCTAACACCAACTGGGTGTCCTACAAATCAATTCAATTCTGACACTATCTGCCCAGAGACGGCGTCAGGTCCCACAGGTTCGGGGTCCATCCTACAAAACTGCCTCACCACCCTACTTTAGGCACCAGTCACAATCCAGATTGTTAACTCTACTTCAGACCAACTGGCTATAAATCAGAGGTTCCCAAGGCCCCTCCTTGGGTTCAATTAATTGGCTTGAGAACACAGAGAACTCACAGAAACAGAGAAACATTTCACTTACTAGATCACCAATTCATTATAAGACTATGTAACTCAGGAATAGTCAGATGGAAGAGATGCATAGGGCAAGGTATAGAAAAAGAGCACGGAGCTTCCATGCACTCGTTGAGTGCTCTACTCTCCCTCAATCTTTTGGTGTTCACCAATCCACCAAATAGCTAAAGAAGGAGGACTCTCCAGATTCTGTCCTTTTGGGTTTTTATGGAGGTTTCATTACATAGGCCTGGTGGATTAAATTATCAGTCATTGGCAACTGAACTCAATCTCCACCCCCTCATCCTTCTTAGAGGTTGGTTGGGGGTGGGACTGAAAGTTCCAGCTGGATAATCAATCACACTGTTGGTTCTCCCAGCAACCAGCCCTAGCCCTAGATATTTAAGGGCTTCCCCAGGGTTACCTTATTGATATCACAAAAGATACCTTTACTATTTTCATCATTTAGAAGATTCCAACAATTTTTAGGAGTTCTGTCCCCAAAATAGGAGAAAAACCAAATATATATTTATTATAAATCACAATATCACAACTCTCCACCTTAAATACCCCTGACATCATTTCTTTCTATTTTTCTGAACATATAAGCAAAACAGCAACTGGTCTAATATAATTGGTCCTTTAGTGATAGTTGAGTGAAATTTGTTCTAAGGTTCAAATAAGTGTAATCACGCCTTTTGTAACAATATTTTCATCTCCATATGTGGTGTACAACTGGGACTTAGCAGAAAGTGCACAACATGATCAAAGTGTGTACGTTTGTCAGCTTGAAGTGCACTTTGTGAAAGAGAAGGTTTATCTCGCACATCACAGTAAAGAAAAGTGTCATCTTTAACAACATGGATTAAAACAGCAGAATTTCACTTAAATCTGTGCTCATTCTCTCTCTCTTTCTCTCTCTCTCTGTGAAGCATTTTATCCTTTTTCCTGTATCAAATGCCATGCAGACTCTTAAAGGAACTCTGGAAAGCAAGTAAGGGAATGGTACTCCTGGTTCAGAAAAGACATGAGCCAAATGCTACTCCTTTATGTGTCCCGTGAAGAGCAGCAATGAGACAAGCCACTACAAATAGGACCGGCACAAAGAACCATCTCCTGCCCCCCTCCTGCAAGTCTCTGGGATCTCAGAGAGATGCTTATGCTCTGGAGGAAGACTGGGTTGGAAGAGTCTCACAGGGTCAGTGTCCAGACATAGAGGCTAATTCGGCCACAACTTATCACAGTTTTAAACATTTGCTCAGAGGAACAGCACTGTGTGGTGGTTATGATTATCTTCTCTGGGGCTTGACTTCCTGGCTCTAAATCCTCGCCCTTCTCTTATTGACTAGTGATGCTGGGTAAGTTATGTGACTTTTCTGTGCCTCTGTTCCTCATCTGAACACCAAGGGGATGCTGCTATCTTCCAAATGCATTACTGTGAATAAATAAGGGATTAAATAAGCACTCAACAGATTAATTTTTGTCACAGAAAACATATTAGTTGTACATTTTTATAATCAAAATTGACAAAACCCAAATAGAAATGGCAACTCATTTTCATCAAGCAATATTCACTTATAGCACTATTTCAAAACACCTCAAATTGCATTCCCCAAATGTACACAAAATAATAACTCTTAATAGAGATTCCAGTCAATGAGGCGTTAACTATAGAAAGTCCTACTGTCAGAAGGGAAACTCATGCCCATCACAAGCTAGACCAAAATTTCTGATGTGTTGCCTCTTCTCACTACTGAAATTTGTAAATATCTAAGGAAATATGGGTAGGTACAGTATATGGTAAAGATTCAGCTAACGAAAGAAAGAGGAGGAAAGAAAGAGGAAACCAGAAAGGCAGTGAGAAGGAAAATGACATGGTGTGGGGGGAGAGAAAGGGAAGGGAAGAAAGAGCAAGAGTAGAACTCAGGGAGCCCAGAGAGCATACCATCTGGATCAGAAGTATGGAGCTGGGCAAAAAAAAAATATTCTCTGTAAGGTCAAAACAGCAAAGGTGAGGTTAGAAATAGCTAAAGAAGCAGGACTTGACCAGTTTTAAATAAGTTTTACTAATGTGCTGTACGCATTTGTATTTCTTTGGATTATTTTCTGAGTACCAATTTTTGGAGTGTTTGGAGATTTTTATTTTGCTTTGTCTGTTTGTGTTTGCCTTTAAAGTAGGTTACCAGATACTGGGGCCAACAATATGACAAGAAGGTTTCAGAAGATAAAACTAACTCCCTGTAAATGCTCAAAGGCCCAATATGAACAGACTCACTGAGAGAAGAGAATTTCATATTTTCCAGCCCATTGCCTGGAAAAACATTTGTGCCAAAACTACTGGAATCAAAGTGAGCACTATTTAAATTTCTTACCCATTCTGGATGAAGGGGAAAAAAAATCAGTATTGGGCTGTGAATTAAGCCCATCACAGTTAGATTAGAAATTCGTCATTCAGTTACAGATTAGGAATTCATTACAGAATTACAGCCATTAAGTTTAATTACTGAGAGGGAGGGAGGATATCCATGGGATCCACTCTTCTTCAATTACTCAACAAGTATTTATTGAACACTTGTTACTTGTCAGATGCTTTTTAGACACAGAGTACACAGCAGTGAACAAGATACAGAAGGCCCCTGACTTCATAGAGCTTACTTTTCAGGAGGTCTCTAGGGTCTGGTAAAGCCTGCTACCTTTGGGCATTCAGTGGATGGGTGATGAGTAAGTGAGTGAACAAGAAGCTCATATTTCATGATACAGTGGAATGATCTAATAAAGACATAATAAGCAAGTCTACGTATTAAAAATGCCATCATTCAGAAAAAGGAAAAGCACCTCTGGATCTATGGTATATGTGTATATAACATATAACAATATGGTATATATGGTATATGTGTATATAACATAAAGTCATTTCCAAATAGCTTCTGCCAATACTACACTCTTAGCAGGCTCGCAACAGCAGCTTTCACAGCTGGCAAACCATGAGTGTTCTTCTATCAAGCACCCAAGAAATATCCTATTCCACTTGTCAGCATTACTTTAATTCTATTATGTATTGGCTTTCAATCAGTGGCCTCTACTCAAAGCAGCATTTTCAACAAATATTCAAAGAGGATGACATTTTCTCTATTGAAGGAAGAAGGAACCGATAGCTAAAATGCCATTGTTATTTTAGCTAAATAACTCCTCAAAGCAAGAGTTTCCCCACAACTAATGTCCAGTAGTGACTAAAGTAAGAAATGGACTTCTGAAAACAAAGATAAGCAGCAAAACCTTTTGAACACTCTCTCTTTAAGGAAATGCAAGAACTTGTGTTTCTCTGGTAATGCGAGATCATTTTCCACAGCAGGATTTGATTTATGTGTTTGAGATATAAAAAGGTTAAAAATATAGCTATATACTTAACTTCCTGGATTCAAATAGGACTCAAAAGAGAGGAGACTGAATACACGTTTTTTGATAGCAAGCTATTTTATATTTTAATTATTTAAAGAATTCTTTCTTTAAAAAAAAGTTTAACAGCATCATTGAAGTGTAGTTAAGATACGAAAGAACTGTATATGTTAAATGTACACAATTTGAAGAGATGGACATATGCACATAACTATGTTGCTATCACCAAAATCAGGGTAATAAACTTATCCATCATCTCCAAAAGTTTCCTTGTGTCCCTACCACTGCCTTTTTTTTTTTATAGTAAGAACACTTAACATAAGATCTACCCTCTCAACAAGTTTTTAAGTGCATAATACCGTACTGTTAACTACAGGCACAATATGGTGTAGGAGATCTCCAGAATGTATTTATCTTTTATAACTGAAACTTTGCACCCATTGAACAATTCCCTATTTCTCCTTCCTCCCAGCCCCTGGTAATCACCATTCTACAAGTTTGACGCCTCTTTTAAGCAAAATCATACAGGATTTGTCCTGAGACTGGCTTATTTCACTTAATATGGTGTTCTCCCAATTAGTCCATGTTGTCACAAATAATAGGATTTCTTTCTTTGTTACGATTGCATAATATTCCATTGTATGTATATTCCACACTTTCTCTCTTATTTGTCAGTAGATATTTGGGTTGTTTCCATAGCTTAGCTATTGTGAATAATGCCCCCAATGAACATGGGAGTACAGATAGCTCTCCGAGATCCCAATTTCAACTCTTTTAGATAAGTACTCAGAAGTGAGATTGCTTGTAGTAGTTCTAGTTCTAATTTTTTTGAGGAAATTACACACTGTTTTCAGTAATGGCTGCACCACTTTATATTCCCACTAACAATATATAAGGATCCCAGTTTCTCTACAGTCTCGCCAGCACTTCCTACAATATGATGTTTGATTGCTTTATTTTGTGATAATTGCCATACTAACAGGGGTGATGTGATATTTCATTGTAGTTGTAATTTGTATTTTTCTGATGATCAGTGATCTTGAGCATCTTTTCACATACATGGCAGGCATTTTTTTTTCTTGGGAAGAATATCTATTCAAGTTCTTTGACTTTTTAAATTGGGTGATTTGTTTTTCCCTATTGAGCTGTAAAAGTTTAAAGGACCCCTGTTATACTAAATTTTGGACTAGATTTTACTAAAATAGAGGACAATTAATAACTTGAGATGCAAGATTCCCCCATACAGAAATGAAATCAATTATTACCTTTTCCTTAGTGAAAAATCTATTTTAGAATAGAAAATAATAATAATGATTCAAAAAACACTAGTTCACCATGTTTTAATATCTCATTTCACCCTCATAATATCCCAGTGCTATTGAATAAGGTAAACACTATAAAATTCTTTTTATATTGAAGAAACTGTCTCCAAGATCACAGAACTAGAAAACAGTCAAGTGAAGTCCTCATGAACCTTATCCTAACAGCTAAATATATTATTGTACTTTGCTACTGTCTCTCAATAATTATCTTCTTGGTCATTAAATCTCAATATATGTAATTAAACATAGCACCAACAGTAAGGTCAGATAATTAAAGTAAAAATTCCAAAGTTTTATACTAACAGGAACAAATGATTCAGAAAAATGCTTTTTAGTCTGGTTTGGGTTGGGCCGAAATTTCATTCATTAACACCCTCTCAAAACAGTGTCCTTCAGGCATCTATCCTCCACAAGCCCAGGCATGCCTGCCATCACTCAGAGCATTAAATGAGCCCTTACTACACACTGGATGCTCTTCTGGAATCTGTAGTTACAAAAATGAATAAGACATGGTCCCTGGTCTTAACACATATATACTACATAGCACAATATATAAATATATATTACAATTTGATGTAAGAAATGCTAGGTAATTCAGGATAGCCTAGGGACACGGGGCCAAGAGAAGGGAATCAGGAACTGTGAATAAGATTCACTGTCTCCTGTCATGACCATGGGAATATGTGGTCAGAGAAGTGTATAAAATAGCTCTATAGTACATCAATACGCACCAGGATCAACAAATCAGAAAACATTTCAGAAGTGAGCTTATGATTTATTTATAGCTAGCCAGAGAACGATAAAATCTACTTTAATGGATACTACCAACCAGCAGAGAAGTTTGGTATTTCCCATGAAAATGTAATTGTCATTAATAATTTAAATATGGGGGCACCTGGGTGGCTCAATGGGTTAAAGCCTCTGCTTTCAGCTCAGGTCATGGGATCTGCTCAGCGAGGAGCCTGCTTCCCCCCTCCCCCCCACTCTGCCTGCCTCTCTGCCTACTTTGGTCTCTCTGTCAAATAAATAAATAAAATTTTTAAAAAAAAGAATAAAATCCTTAAAAACGTAATAATAATTTAAATATGATATAATAAACACCCTGCCCTTGTGTACAAAAGGGGATTTAATTTCACTTTTCCACAATAAGAAACAGACAACCCACCTTGGGGTGGAAGGAACACAGAGAAAAAATAAATAACCATTGAAATAGCCACTTAAAGGGGAGAATAGCAAAGCATCAGTCCTAAGAATAAATGATTTTAGTTGGGTTCGATAAATTCTAATCACAACTAATCAAACTGCTATATGCATGGTATTATTTATTTCAATGTTAAAACATGTCAGAACTTGTGAGAACGCTTTTCTAAACATTTTATCCCTATTATTGCAAACTGTGAAAATGTACAAGCCAGAGCAAAATTACATCATTTAGGGATTCACCATCAAACACTCTTTCACCGAAACTAAGAAACTTCTACATTCTCAGTGTTACAGAAAATTTTCCAGGTGTGTTATAACATTTTGCATTAAATTATATCATTTATCTAAGGGGGTTCTTAGAAAAGGACATTAAGCTTTCAATAGTCCCAACATCATCCAAGCACAAAAATGAAAACCAATCAGAACTGCAAATGACAAAAGAATAACAATTTGTTACCTCATAAATTTCTGTGATATAATTCCCACAATTTCTGTTCATGCAGTGACTCTCAGCTAAAACTCACGCTCTTTACAAATGCATTCTAACTCAACCATATATAGCAAGTGAAGATCTATAAAATGAAAGGCAGTTTGGCTTGTGAAAAAAAATCCTGAAATATGAATAGTATGACAGAAGCCATGGTTCTATCATTATAACAACAAGTTCACTCATGACATGACATTATTTTCTCATCCTTACATTTCATCATGTCCACATTCCCTCTCTATGACCGTGGGCAGACACTTAGCCCCTCTGGTTATCAGTTTCCTCATTTGTAAAAAGAAAGGTGCTTGACAGGATGATCTCAAGATTCCTTTGAATTCTGACATTTCATATTTCTATAAATATACCACATACGCTGCCTCCCCTGAGTACTGTGAATTATGTAAGTTCTAATATAGGAATAGAACATCATGTAAAATACAATAAATCACTTTAAAAAAAAAAAAAAGCCTATAAGAGAAAGACCAGAGGATACACAAGAAACTTGTCCAAATAAAAATTATGAAGCCTAGCTTCACGAGTCAGGGCATGACTGGGTAACTTAAAAACTGATTTTTAACAAGAGAATTAGAGCTTCATGGGGTGCCTGGGTGGCTCAGTCATTAGGCATCTGCCTTCAGCTCAGGGCATGATCCCAGGATCCTGGGATCGAGCCCTGAATTGGGCTCCCTGCTCAGTGGGAAGCCTGCTTCTTCCTCTCCGACTCCCCCTGCTTGTGTTCCCTCTCTCGCTGTGTCTCTCTCTGTCAAATAAAATCTTTAAAAAAAGAGAGATAGAGAGAATTAGAGCTTCAGTCAGGTGCTTGGGGTCCGGGGACCATTCATCGAAGCACTATGATTCCTTGTCAGTGCAATAAAAATGAAACAAGAGTGGGAGACGGGCATTGTTGTAACAAAGATGGAGACATCTTCATGCCAATTTGTCCATCAATAGCTTTCATTTGTCTGTTCCCGAACAGCCCCCTTCTCACCCGTCTTTTAATTCCCTCTCACTTACTTCTTTCTCGTACTCCAGCTTCCTTTTTTCCGTCCCCTTTTTCTTCTCTTACTCTCCCCTCTCCCCTTCCAAACACCAGAAAACGGTGCCAGGTCACCTGATGGGTGTCCTTGCAATGCTTTCTGTCACGTCACCACCCCGGACTCCCTAACAGGGCGGCCGCAGCAGCACAGGACTGTTGTGGGGCCCGTAGTCTGGTTAAGCGTGAAAACAGAGCATGTCCATTGGAGCTCCACTTCTTCCAAATACCCAACTGAGTTGCGGAGTATAAAATGAGGATAACAGGAAAGAAATGTCATGACTGTTAGGAAAGCTAAAAAGCAGATGATGACCAAGACGTAACTGATTTACCAAAGCAGGAAAAAAATACCAAAACGAAAACCCACAAGATGTGGGCGTGGGGCTGATGACAGCTGAAACAAAGCTGTCACTCCCCGCAAGACCAGAAAGGCCCTGGAAATGGAGGCTCCAGAGAATCCAGAAGGTGGGGTTGAAAACTGAGTTAGGTGAAATATTAGTAAGTCTCTTTCGTCAACTCCTGTCCCTCTGCACAATCAGAGCACCATTTTATATGGAGGGTGAAGCCACGGACGCAGCTGAAGACCGAGCAAGTTTCTCTAAGGTGAGAGCCTGCATACTGAATGGGGAGCCCCTGTTCCCTTTCCCTGCTGGGCACTCAGACTTCAGCAGCCTAACATTCATCTCCCAGGCTGGAAATTAGAGGAATCTTCTCTGGAGAAACTGGCTGAAGGGTAACAACACACTGACATCATATGGATGTCTTCCCACCAAATAACCATGTTTACCGGCCCTCTTTACAGTAAAGCCATCAGTCAGTGAACTCTGCCACATTTCCTGAGCTTCCAAACAGCACACCAGGACCACATTCTTTTCTTTTTTTAAGATTTTATTTATTTATTTATTTATTTATTTATTTATTTATTTATTTATTTATTTAAGAGAGAGAGAGAGAAGAGTGCACGAGCAGAGCAGAGAGACAGAGGAAGAGGGAGGAGAAGACTCCCCACCAAGCAGGAAGCCCAACCAGGAGATCCCAGGACCCTGAGATCAAGACCTGAACCAAACGCAGATGCTTGACTGACTGAGCCATCCAGGCACCCCAGCACCACATTCTTAATGTCTCACCAAACAAAAGAGATGAACTCAGGACAGAGCAATAAGACACAAGTAGAAGATAATTTCAAGAATATTAATGTGCTCAGAAAGAGCTCCTAGCAATTAAAAAGGACAAGTAAGATAGAAATATCTCAATAAATAAGTTCTAAGAGAAAGTTGAGGAAATATTTAGAAAGTAAAAAAAAAAGGAAGAAAAAAAAAACCATTACGACATAAGAGGATTCATTCAGGAGATTCAACATTCAAATTTTGAAGTCTCAGAAAGAGGGAATCCATTAGTAAACAAATAAAAGAATATTTCTAAGAACTAAAGAACATGAGTTTTTGAGTTGAACATAGCAGTTATCTAGCCAAAAGAAAAAAGAAGGAAGAGAAATGGAGAAGATCAAATGAAGGAACATTAGCATAAATTTTAAAACACTTAAGAGTAAAAACAGGGGCACCTGGGTGGCTCAGGGGGTTAAAGCCTCTGCCTTCAGCTCAGGTCATGATCTCAAGGTCCTGGGATTGAGCCCCACATCGTGCTCTCTGCTCAGCAGGGAGCCTGCTTCCCCCTCTCTCTGTCTGCCTCTCTACCTACTCATGATTTCTCTCTCTCTCTCTGTCAAATAAATCAATAAAATCTTTATTTAAAAAAAGAGTAAATACAGATTGCAGAAAAAGGATTAGAGCTCAGAATGTCTTCAGGATTTGCAGTGGCAGTACCACTCATCAGAAGAAAACAGAGCAATCCCTTCAAAATACTGAGGAAACTTGAGTTTTATTCTAGACAAACATAAAACCACCTGAACTATAAATCAAGTGTGTGGGTAAAACAGTCTATTTTGGACATGCAGAAATCTCAAAAAAAAAAAAAATACTTATTTCCCATGCATCCTTCCTAGGAAGCTTCTGGAGGATATACCCAAAACAAGGGCAAAACAAGGAAAAGGGAGTTTCCGAGTCCAGATAACAGGTACTCTAACACAAGAAATGTCGAGGAATTTCTCCAAGTTATGATGAAGAAGGATCAGAGTTAACAGCCATACAATTGGTCTATACATCATCCAGTCTAGATCAAAACAAAAAGATGGAAGATTCCAGAAGTATCTCCAAGAAAAAAGAAGCCAAACTGATATGTTTGGATATACAGAAAGAATATGTACAGTTCTGCTAGAGTTTGAGGAATCTGGTTAAGAATTCATAATAGATATATAGAAAACCAAGCACATGACAAAGCAAAGAATTATTAATTCCAGGAAAAACAATATGTGTGTATATAGAGACCATGTTACTTTAGTACCCTATCTAGATCAATTGTGACATCATGTGCATAATCATTATGACATAAGCACTGAATGTTAACTGGACCAAAATTGTGCCACAATCCTACCAGAAGAATTAGGAAGTGTATGTGTTTCTACATGCACACACAAATGCAATTTGTGTATTGGGGGGTGGGGCATTAAGTCAGCAGCTTCCATACTAGGAAGACAGTCAAAATGAACACTAAAAAATCAGGATAGCAGCATAAACATGTTCCATGGAGGGCTCGCTAGTGGCTTAGTCAGTTAAGTGGCCAGCTCTTGATTTTGGCTCAAGTCATGATCACGGGGTTCTGGGATCAAGTCCCACATCACACCCCAAATTCAGCAGGGAGGCTGCTTAAGGATCTCTCTCTCTCTCTCAAATAAATAAATTTGAAATATGTTCTATGGAAATATGGAGATGAATATAAGAAAAACCACAAAAGGAGTTGGAAACAAATCTTCTAGAAGACCCAGATTCAAAAGTGGAAGGGTGGAGTTGCACCACATATGATATCACTTACGTAACATGCATGCTTAGGGCTCTGCTTTTTAAGGTCATAAAGTTGGAAGAACAAAGTCTGAAGATGGTAAGAGGATTTTAATCCTACCTGTTAAAGGAAGCATTTTCTATAACCAGGTTTCTCTTAAAAACATTTCTGCATCTTTATACCTGTGTCTGTATCATCTTACTTACTTGGGGTTTTCTTCAACTGTTAGTTTGCTTTTGGGGACATAACAGATGCTTGTTTCAGCTTCTTAGGACCCAAACCCAGACGATAATGTATATCGACAAAAACAATCACTAATGAAAACAACAGGACAAGGCACGGGCCAGGGTTTAAAGCACCAGCTGCCACCTCAGTCAAACCTAACCTGTCCCTCAGTTGTTTCATACTCAAATTCCAAAGATTTTTTTTTTAAGATTTTATTTATTTATTTGACAGAGAGAGATCACAGGTAGGCAGAGAGGCAGGCAGAGAGAGCGGGAAGCAGGCTCCCCACTGAGCAGAGAGCCCGATGTGGGGCTCGATCCCAGGACCCTGAGACCATGACCTGAGCCAAAGGCAGAGGCTTTAACCCACTGAGCCACCCAGGCGCCCTGAATTCCAAAGATTCTCAGCAGATACAGCAGTAACTATTTTTCAATGACATAAAGGACCTATCATTTAAACAAAACCACAAATAACACTTTATCTGGATACTATTTGCAATTTATGTTTGTTGTTATGATAAAGAAAATGAGTTCTCTCACATAAGGACATAACTATCATCCTGCTAATCTTATTTGACTATTTTGAGGGCCACAGAGGAATGAAATTCTATGGCCAAAGTAGCCAGAGTGTAGAGGGGAGCAGAGGAAGACCCAGAGGCAGCTATTTGTAGCTGTGGGCATTGGTGGAGGTTACACTACTATCCCAGCTATCTTATTAGCTACATGAGTTTACAGTAATGTTAGTATGTGTTCAATAGTATTTCATAAGAGAGAGGTGTAGGAATGAAAATCATGCCAGTGGCTGTCCTCCAAACCCCCCTTTGATAGGGTTTGAAGCTCTGGAAAGGATGCTTTTAAGAAGGCATGAGAAAGTATGAAGGAGGGGCACCTGGGTGGCTCAGTCAGTTAAGCGGCCAACTCTTGATATGGGCTCAGGTCTTGATCTCAGGGTCATGAGCTCAAACCCTCATTGGGCTCCACACTGGGCACAGAGACTACTAAAAATAAGTAAGTAAGTAAGTAAGTAAGTAAGTAAGTAAATAAATAAATAAATAAATAAATAAATAAATAAATAAATAAAATTGGGGCTCCTGGGTGGCTCAGTTGATTAAGAATCTACCTTTGGCTCTAGTCATGATCTCAGGATCCTGGGATCAAGCCCTGTACCCTATGTCCAGCTCCCTGCTCAGTGGGGAGTCTGCTTCTCCCCTTGCTTATGCTCTCTCTGAGTCTCTCTCTCTCTCAAATACATAAATAAAAATCTTTTAAAAAAGAAAAGAAAAAGAAAGAAGGACAGAAAGGACCTTCCTGGCAGAATTTTAGCCAAGCTATCCAGAATTGAAACTTGATGAATGCTATGTGGGAAATAAATGACACGAGTTCAATAATCTGTGGCTCAAATACGTGTACATGTGTTTTTAAAATACATGCTATATACATTGAAGCACTAGGGAATTAATTTGTACCTCATGGTTCTTCAGAAAAGATTTGCAGTGATTTCTCTTCCAAAGACAATGGGCTACCTACCATTAGACTACACAGTGAATGAGGAGGCCCCTCACCCTAGCACTCACACAGGATAAAGGCAGATCAAAAAATCAGCCATGGGGAGAAATGTCTGAGGTTATGACTGCACCAGGCATGAGGCATGAGAAACCAGACCTTGATTTTCAGAGAATTTGAGGTCTAAGGGGTGAAATAAATAAAAAGTATTGGTTTCATAAGTCATTCCTTCATTTTAATACCAAATAATAAATATTCATTTTATTTTATTTCTTTAAATATATCATTTATTTATTTGACAGTGAGAGAGAAAGAGAGAAAACAAGCATGGGGAGTGGCAGACAGAGAGAGAAGGAGAAGCGGGCTCCCATTGAGCAAGGGGCCCGATGTGGGTCTTGATCCCAGAACTCTTGGATCATGGCCAGAGCTGAAGACAGACGTTCAACCAACTGAGCCACCCAGGTGCCCCTACATATTCATTTTAAAGCTCAGGGATTTTGTACCAACATGACTTGGGCATAAAGTCAGGAACAATCAATTAACTCAAAAATGTAACTCAAAAGTGTTAAATTCTTTCCCGGCATTCAGTCACTGTACAAGAGGGATTATACTGTATATCCTTCTGGGTCTCATGGGTGTCCCAGATACAATGATTTAGTGAAATCAGGTTGTAACACTGTTTTCTAGTAACAGGCTTTTCTCACTCTCTACCAACCAATATCCACAATCCTTCCATCCTCCCTCCCTCCCTCCCTCCCTTCCTTCCTTCTTTCTTTCCTTCCTTCCTTCCATCCTTCCTTCCTTCCCTCCTCCTATTGAACTGACATCTGGGTATCTTTCTTTTTTTTTTTAAGGAAAAAAATTCACTAATCTTCTTAGACATTGATGGTGTCAGTGTGAGAACCAGGTTCTTATCAGGCTCTAATTGGACAAAGCATCGTGCAAAGGAAATTAATGAACATGGGAGCCTCTCAGAGTTTACAATTTATGTGAGAAGTTTAATGAGGAAAAAGAGGTCAATGCCTTTCATAAGGACCAGATCCATACAAATAAATACTACTTCACAGCGTTCGGAAGGTAAGTTTCCAACAAATATCTGTGGACTCAGATTGGCAAGATCACAATTTATGTGAGAAAAGGAAAAAAGTGGGCAAAGAGGAGAGAAGGAAAGAAAAGAGGCATGGAAGATTCTGAATGAAAAGGAGGCAGTTTCCAATAACTTCAGGTGGTATGTGACACAGGAGAGTAGCAAGATCTCAAATAGAGGAACTTAGTCTTTCTGTTTTACATTTATTATAACCAAGCATGAAAAATTTCCAAAAATAACACTTGGTTTGTCATTTTTAGAGCTCGTCGCATACATTTTGTCTATTTTTCTGCAGAATGGTTAGCATTCCGTTTATTTTTGCATGGGTGCTGGCACACAACATGGGCATAAAACTGAAAAATCAGATAGCTCAAAAAGTGTAGGTGGGCTTCTGTGAAATTTGTGCTGAATGAATTTTTAGAAAGCAGAGTGCGGTACTGGAATTGCTGCACATGTGTTCTATTATTAAATATCTAACTCTTCTAAATTGGGAAGGATAATAACAAGCAATCTTGTGGAAGAGCTGAAGACCTAAACAGTACAATTCTGAAACCAAAATAAAACTGTTTTGTTATTCTTTTTAACTTTTATAATATCATTGTGACATCAGAAAATGAAAACAGAGCAACATTTATAGGGGGGGAAAATGGAGAATACTGCCCACCACCTTACTATCCTTGCCTTACAAGACTGATGATTTATTTCAGTCTTTATCCACATAAATCCATAATTATTAGTCTTTACAAATGTGCTATAATTTTTTTTCTTTTTTTTAAGATTTTATTTATTTATTTGATAGAAAGAGAGAGATCACAAGCAGACAGAGAGGCAGGCAGAAAGAGAGAGGAGAAAGCAGACTCCCTGCTGAGCAGAAAGCCCAATGCGGGGCTCCATCCCAGGACCCTGAGATCATGACCTGAGCAGAAGGCAGAGGCTTTAACCCACTGAGCCACCCAGGCGCCCCTTTGCATATAATTCTTGTGTTTGGTTTTTCATGGAGCATTGTGCTGTTAGTATTCCTCTGTGCTTTTCAAGAGAAGCAGCAGAAAGAAAACTAATTTTTGAGCAAGAAGATGTGGTTTCAGTGTTAGCACACATTAGTTCCCTGGACAGTCAGGATAGTCATCATTTTCTTAGCTACCCATTTTCCCATGGACTTGACATAACCAACTCTACTTACTCTCCTTATTCTATGACCTTCAGGTCACCAATATTTTGTAGGTCTAAACACCACTGTAATACACACTTCCTTGATATAGCTCTTTTCATCTTTTGAAGAATATTTTTTATATAACTCCATGGCAAGGTGAACATATTTATATATGTTTTAAACCTTTTCGTCCATGTGACCAAATTGTTTTCCAAAAGATTCATACCAACATATACTATTACTAGCAATATATGATTGCACAGCAACCTTACCAATATTGGATAGTATATTTGATGTTTTGCTAATAAAATAATTGAAAAAGGATATCTTACCATACTACTGATGTTGTATTATCTTTATTATATTTTATGATAATCAGAAATTGTCAGGAGTCCAGAAAGTTAATAAATTTTTAAATTATGACCTATAGTCCAATACAGGATTATAGATATAATTTCACCTAGTCTCTCACCCATAGGGAAATTTTTGATAATTAAATTCATTGATTATCCTTGACTCCTCATTGCGCTTAATTGCCCTCATTCACAGATTCAAGCCCCAAATCCTTTTTTTTTTTTTAAAGATTTTATTTATTTGATAGAGAGAAACACAGCAAGAGAGGGAACACAAGCAGAGGGAATGGTAGCGGGAGAAGCAGTCTCCCTGTCACGCAGAGAGCCCAATGCGGGGCTCGATCCCAAGACCCTGGGATCATGACCTGAGCCGAAGGCAGATGCTTAATGACTGAGCCACCCAGGCGCCCCCGCCCCAAATCCTTCTTAAGTCTGCCTACTCTTCTCTCTTTCCCCTGTATGGCCTTAGTTCAAGCCCTTCTTAGCCCTCACGTGGATTAAAATAACCTCTTTCCATTATCTCTGTCTCCAGTTCAATGGTTGGCATTGTGTGTGGTCTAAAATATCAATCTGATGAAAGGTGTTACTCCTCTGCACACGTACACCAATAACATGCCTTTTTTTTTTTTTCAGGACAAAACCGGAACTTTGTGACAAAGCACACAAGGCTCCTCACAGCCTAGCTCAGTCTTCAGTCTTCTGTCTCACCATTAACTCCACACCCACTCAACGCCCAAATGCTATGCTGTTAGGCCTTTACCTAAACCACTACCATCTTGCAAGACTCATCTCAGGGGTCCACTCCTCTAGACAACTTCTCTAACTCCACATCCTGACAGTATTGATTGGTCATTCAGAGTTTCATCAACAGATTGGAAACCTCTAACTGGAGCATGTATTCCTCTGTATTCTGGTTGCCTATTGGCTGCTGCTTTTCCCAACTAGGCTATTGGCTCCTTAAGGTGAAGATGGAAGATGTGCCTTTAAGTGAAACCTCAGTGCCCTGAAAAAAGTGAATAAATGTCTGGTGGATGAATAAATAAAGGAATGAAAGGTCCAGGTTCTGTTCAATGTCTTCCAGTGACAGGACCTACCAAACAGTCCACTCTGTTGGTTGTGACCTTTAAAAACTAGAGAGCTACTATTAAATTTCTGCCGCATATGAGTGGGCAAATGGTCTGTTAAATGTACAAGATGCTGCTAAAGTATTT
>CM053614.1:19481450-19493628 GCA_028646535.1 Procyon lotor | reverse complement strand
AGGAAGGAAGGAAGGAAGGAAGGAAGGAAGGAAGGGAGGAAGGGAGGGAGGAAGGAGGGAGGAAGGAGGGAGGGAAGGGAGGGAGGGAGGGAGGGAATAAAGTGTGAATGCCTTCAAGGAAAAAGTGAATTTAAGGGAGCCGCAGAGCCTCAGGTGCAATTTGGCTGTCTCGGAAGTGCGCCTGCAGATCAGGAAAGTCTGTCTGAAGAAAGCAAGTCTAGTAGAAGGCTGCCCAGAGGCAAAGGTGTTGACACACTTAATGGGCTCTGGCAGTTGTTTTCACACATCTTCACAATGGAAGAAGGAGCTGAAGCAAGAGAAACAGAAAAAGAGGAACGTGACCAAGTGTATCTGTGTAAAGGAAAAAGTAAATAAGAGGAAGGAAGAGATACCATATCCTATTTATTCTATAAGCATGAAGGCAACTAAACAATTAGGCAATTAAAAAATAAGATGGTCCAATGTTAAGATGATGTAATTACTATGTTGCCTAACTAGAAAAGACATGCTACCTTTTGTAATCTGTCTAATGCTGCCCAATAGAACTTTCTGCAGTGATGGGCATGTTCTCTTGCTGCGCTGCCTGGTACAGGAGCCACTAGCAACAGGCGGTAGCTGACCTCCTGAAATGTGGCTAGTGTGACTGAGCAACCCCATTTTTCATTGTACCTGATATTAATTTAAATTTAAATAGTCATACATGGCTAGTGCCCTTTTGGGCTGGGCAGATTCGAGATCCCCACAGCTTGAAAAAATAAGAAATATTTCTTTTAAAGATTTTACTTATTCATTTATTTGAGAGAGAGCGAGAGAGAGAGAGCCGGGGGAGGAGTAGAGGGAGAGGGACAAGTAGATTCTGCACTGAGTGCAGAGCCCGACAGGGGGGGCTCAATCCCACTACCCCAAGATCATGACTTGAGCTAAAACCAAGAGTCAGACATTCAACCGACTGAGCCACCCAGGTGCCGCCCCCAAAATAAGAACTCTTTTAAACTTAAGGAAGAAGAAGACTTAAGGGTCAAGTTAATTTGTTTGGGAGATAATTAAATAATACTTTCACTGGTCTTCACAATTTATAATGTACTTTCATATATTTTGTTTAACAAGATTATAGAAGCTGGGGCGCCTGGGTGGCTCAGTCGTTAAGCGTCTGCCTTTGGCTCAGGTCATGATCCCAGGGTCCTGGGATCGAGCCCCACATCGGGCTCCCTGCTCGGCAGGAAGCCTGCTTCTCCCGCTACCATTCCCTCTGCTTGTGTTCCCTCTCTCGCTGTGTTTCTCGCTGTCAAATAAATAAAAATCTTAAAAAAAAAAAAAAAGATTATAGAAGCTGAAGATGAATGTGGACTCTCAACAGAAGCACTAAGAAAGGAATGGAAGCCCTGTGCCTCACCTACTTAGTCTGTGGCTCCCGTGGAGCAAAGACCTTCCTGAGCCATGGGGACAGGAAGGAGACAACAGTGATTAGGAGACAATTAGTGATTATTGGCTGGATGACTTTAGTTAAATTATTTAACTTCTCTGCGCCTACTTTTCCTCCCCAACTTAATGGGAACCCTAATAGTATTGACCTCCTAGGACTGATACAAGTGAACACATGCAAAACGTTTAGAATAGTGCCCTGCATACAGAGTAAATAAATTGCTCATAATGGATTAACAATTCACCCAGGGATCAGCAGTCTCCCAAGGGCATGGAGAAACCTCTTTGGAAGGACACACTGCTCTGGTCTTGACTGATCCTTCTTTATCACTGGGAATATGTCTTTGCCTCATGAGTATCAGATGAGGCGTCAGATGAGGGAAAGCACAGTATTAACCAAAGGATAATAAAAGGTCTTCAACCAAGTTTTCACCTCCTCCTGATAATCCAGTTCCATCACCCTATTAGCCTAATTCTTACTCTATCTAGTTTGCATGGCCACTTTTCCTTCCAAATATTAAAAGGTTGCAAAATATAATTAAAATTATGCGCTGATCATTCCTGTCAATTGTTAAATGTTTTCATGTGAATAGAGCATTGTAAATGACATTCATAGTCAGAATTCTTAAAGGACCCCTACTATTCAACTTGCAACTGGGGCGTGCCTTGTACTCCTAATTTTGCTCTTGGTTATATCTTAGCCTTTTTCTGAACTTTCTCCACTTTTCCAAGCCTCCACTGGCCCTTCTATTTGTCGATCATATACCCTACACCTTTCTTCTCCTCTCTCCAGCCAGCTCATCACTTGGTGCAGGTAGTTAGAAGCTTTAAAGATTTCTGGAAAGCTCTCCAGAGGAGTGGAATAATGTGTCTGTAAGTAGACCTGATGTTGAACACATTAGAATGTAGGTGAAATTTAGAATACCTAAGAAAGAAAAGCATTGAACTGCAGAATAATAAAAAATGATAGATAAATAAATAAATAACAATTTTCAGGAGTGATGTGAAATGTGAAATGTGAAAAATATTAAAGATTTTTCAAGGTATTACAAAGCTAACAAGCCACAGCATATGACAAGAGTTCCTATATAATTGCTAGGATAATGTAAGAATATTTTCTAGTCTCCTCCAAATAACAAATTCAATGATGTGCTTTAAATCAGCAGAAGAAACCACTCAAGTTGTGAAGATGCTATGAAAAATGGTCATCTCCAGGGGCTTTATGAATTAATCCTTACCTGAGGCATGCCTTTGCATGCTCAGTGGGAATTAGTCTTTGTAAAATTATACTGAGCAGAATAGAAAATGCAGCTTGTAACTAGCTTAACAAACAATAGATTAATAGCATTTCATGTCAGCCATAGATAACTTAAAAGTCAAAAGCCCAAATATATATTTATCAAGAATTCATAAAATATTTGTTTTAAATAGAAGGAACCACATTCTGTCCTTCACTTTTTGCACTTCGAAAACACTGGTGATTATCCCAATAATTTCAGAGGGCACAAGTCTCTCCAGGACACTAGAATAAAATGTCTTTACAATTCTTCACTTTCCAGTTTGGAATTGAAAAACTCATAAGAAAGAAAACACAGTCTCCTGCAATAATCTGAGTTACTAATGAGTCCATTGCTTTTCAGACAATCTTGTGCAATATGTAGACAAATGCTTCAGCCAGCACAGTTTAGTGACATCAGCTCACATTGCAATACATTATTCTCTGATGTGTGTAATAAATTATAGATACTTAATAATTTATCACGGTTGCTTTGAAAGCATCACATAGCACTTAGCATCTAACTCAACAGAAAATAACTATTGACCTCCTCACAACAAATTCCAAAGACCTCATTTTTAAACTCACTCGCCTAACATTTCTTTTAACCCTCTTTAATTTCTCCTCTAAATTTTAAAATACCATCTTAGCTGGAAAGAACCTTCAGGGTTATGTAGGGTCAACCCTCCAATGTAGGGGTCTCTCTGGCATCTCCAACAGATACCTATAAACAATTTTTCTAATTTCTTCAGCATCTCTGAAGCACTATTTTCTTTGTCCATTGGTAGGTCAGCTACTTTGTCTGGTTTGGCTTTATCATGACTCTTTCCTTAAGAATCTGTTATGTTCAATGCAGCATTTGGACTTTTAAAAGCAGTGGAAATTCAAAGTATATAAAGGTTAACACTCCTCAGTGCTAACACCACAGCCTAGAAGGTAAGAAAGTCAATCAATGAACAGGCTGTTTATCCTTAGTTAATACCAAATCCAAGGTGCATTTTTAGCTAACAAACTAAAGCCAAGGTTGGCCTCACACAGAGCAAATCACAGACAACTAATAAAGAATTAATATAGTATCTGTTATTAGGAAATCTTTTTCAGTATTCACAGTTGGTCAACCCACTGGAAGAATTATAAAGAAAAGGCATAGCTCTCACCCGTGAAGAGTATATGATCTAGCTGGGGAACATAACAGGCACGTATAAAGGTGGGGATTACTGAGTTCAAAGTATATTATGTAAATAGCATACAAGAATGCCTAGAGACTTATAATGAAGTTCAATGAATTGAGTTAATCAAAAAAGCTTTTCTTAAAGAGGTATAGATCTTAAAAATTAGAACATATTTTTAAAAAGAATGAGAATACCCTGTGTCCAGAAAGGAATGTATATTATCAGGTCACATAATCAAAAATTCAAAAGGGCTATCAAAAATGAATCTACACAATTCAGGTTAGGAAGGCAAGAAGGAAACAGAGAGATGAATCCTCCAAATGTTTGACAGAAACTAGATTTGCTATGAAATGAAGTAAAGAATGAATCCAGGTTCTGGAGTCATAAACAAAGAGGTCTGTCAGAATTCTGACAGACAGAGGTCTGTCAAAGACCTCTGTCCCAGAGGTCTGGGAACCCCTTTTTCTATCCAGAAAAGGGGTAGAGCCAGGATGAGAATAATTCCAATCACGAAGAGCCCAAGATTCTTCCCCTAAGGAACTATGTCCTGTGATCTCAGAGGAAGACCCATTCTCTCGCAGTTGCAAGGATGAGGCCCTCAGAATCATACCTAGACACCAAGTTTGGACACCAAGGACAGCTGCAGCATGGATTAGCTCCCAGCACGATGCAGTCAATGGAAACATACTTCTCTACCTCTTCTCAAGAAAACAGTGTAAACGGGACAGACTTCAAAAGCTTTTAAACAAAAGAAAGTAGAGGGTTCAATTAAGTTGTATACAGTCATAGGTGCTAAGGGCAATGCAGGAAAATATAGATCCTCCTCACTTATAATGAAGTTACATCTCAGTAAATACATCATTTATTGAAAATATCCTTAGTTGGGACACATGGATGGCTCAGTCGGTTAAGTGTCTGCCTTCGGCTCAGGTCATGATCCCAGGGTCCCACATGGGGCTCCTTGCTCAGCAGGGAGTCTGCTTTTCCCTCTGCCTGCTCTGCCTATTTTGCCTGCAGCTCTCTATGCTTCTGCTCTCTCTCTCTGACAAATAAATAGATAAAATCTTAAAAGAAAAAGAAAATATTCTTAGTTACAAATGCATTTAATAGACCTAACCTACTGAATAACATAGCTCGGCCTAGCCTGCCTTAGGTGCTCAGAACACTTACATTAGTCTATAGTTGGGCAACATCATCTAACACAAAGCCTGTTTTATAATAAAATACTGAATATCTCACGTAATTTATTGAATACCGTACTGAAAATGAAAAACAGAACAGTCTGGGTACAGAATGGTTTTAAGGGTACTGGTCGTTTATCCTCGAGACTGCATGGCTGACTGCCGCTGCCTGGCATCACGAGAGAGTAGAGCATGTGGCCTATCACTACAGCCTGGGAAAATCTCAAAATTCAAAATTCAAAATTCAAGATGCAAAGCATGGTTTCTACTGAACGTCTATTGTTTTTGTACCATTGTAAAGTCAAAAGTCTTAAGTCAAACTGTCGTCAGTCAGGGATGGTCTGTAGTACACCCTGAAATATAGTTGAGAGCATGGAGATTAATGACTGGATGAGGTGATTTGGAAATCACTCCAGTAGTAAAAGCACAGCTGAACACACCAAGGTCTTTCACCTGGACAGTTTCTCCTCTGTTCACACCTAAGTGGTGACTCTTAACCGTTCTTGTGTTCTTCTCTAAATCCACATCCCTTACTACTCCCAATTAGCATTCTGTACTCTTCTTTCTTAATACTTATCATGGGTTACAGGTTGATAAACCTGTACATGCTGGCTGATTAGGTAAGAGGACAGTGTCAAAGCCAAGACACTGTTCCATGGAGACTTGCTATGGTTCAAACTTTTGCTATGGTTCCAACACTTGGTAGTTGTAAACAAATATCTTCCATTCCTCATAATGGTTTTTGTAAAGATTGGGAGCTAGTATATGTGAAGGTGGCAGAGTAATGTCTAGCATGTAATAACTCTTTGATAAAAATGGAGTCACCCCCACTGGATTCATGAGATCAGGGACCTTGTCAATTTTATCCACTACTACTTCTCTGGGACACTGCACAGCCTTTGGGATATAGGAGTTGCTTGGTGAATATAGGCAGAATGAATGAATTAAAAGTCATTCTAGCCTTTGTTACTCATTAAGTCATTGATATCAATACATGTTCATTCTGTCCCTTTGTTCTCAAGTACTAGGGGCAAGACATTATTCCCTTTGTGTAATGATCATACTTACACTTAACCAAGCACTTTCCCAGTACTTGAGAAGCCAGATTTAGAGAAATGTGGGTAGAGGCAAAAATCCCCCAGAGTTCTCAACTATGCTACCAAAATGATTTTACATTATAAATGTATCAAAAATTCATATGTCTAGTATATGTTTAAGAAAGGCAAAGAAATGTTCAATCCCTCTAACTAATAAACTGAGGGTCTTTGGGCCACAAAATGTAATTATTTAGCCCTGCTCTAAATCATTCATAAAAAATGTTTAGTGATGAGTTTCCACAGGATGCCTGTGACTTTTTAAAATTGATTTTGATAATGGTATACACAGAGGTTAAACCACTGAGTTAAAAATGAGCATGTCAGTAATTTCTAGGCCAGAGAAAGCAGCAATACCAAAAAATTTGAAAGGTAAGTAAATAAAATATATCTTCAATTGACTGGAGATATTAAAGTCAACAGACCACTAAATAATATGAGGTTATTCTTGAGGGTCAGATATAGAAATCTCAGGTCCCTTGTGTATAGTTAGAGTCAGGAAGAAGGCAACTATACTTACGTCAGCCAAATAAGACATGGGAAAAGACAAGAACTGGTTGGACTGGATCTATGAGTCAACTTTTCTATAGGATTTGTAGGCTTTTGGGGGAGACTTGGCCTTCACAATAGCCAAGATATGGAAGCAGCCTAAATATCCATCAGTGGATGAATATAAATAAACACACACACACACACACACACACACACACACACACACACACACACAATGGAATATTATTATATCTTATAAAAGGAAGAAACCCTGCCATTTATTAATACATGGATGAACCTGGAGAATATCACGTTAAGTGATATAAGCCAGTCACAGAAAGACAAATACTGTATGATCTCACTAATGTGTGGAACCTAAAGTAGTCAAACTCATAGAAACAGAGGGTAAAATGGTGGTTGCCACGGGCTGGGGATAGGAGGAAATGGGGAGATATTGGTCAGAGTTTCAGTTATACAAAATGAGGTCTGAAGATCTAACATACAGCAATGTGACTATAGCTAATACTGTACTGTATACTTGAAATTTGCTAGAAGGATAGATCTCAAATGTTCTCCTAAAAAAAAGGAAGAAGAAAAGAAAAAGAAAGGAAAAGAAAATGGTCACTATGTGAGGTGACAGATATGTTTAATTAGCTTGCTTGTGGTAACTATTGCACAATGTATATGTCTGTATATCAAAACATCACACGGTATACCTTAAATATATAGTTTTCATTTTTTAATTTTACACATAATTTTTATCTGTCAATTATACCTCAGTAAAGCTGGAAAAATAAAAAATAAGGCATAATGAAAAAATATATCCCTCAACTCAAATTCTACAATTAGAGCTCAATTTCTCTGATGAAGAAATTCTGTGTTCTTTAAACTGGAATACTTTTTGACTCCATGGAGGTTTGGAGCCAGTGCCAAAAGACTGTGCAAAGCCATAGGATAAAAATGGCTTATCTACTTGCAAATTAAGTTTTCCTTGAAGATTTGAGGCAGAGGGAGACAAATGTTTTAACTGGTAGTAATTCAAATTATTTGTTTATTTAAACAAATGGATAAATTGTGCTGTAGAATGCAAGATTTGCATGCCTGTTAAAAACAAAACATGAAACCACAAAGAAGCATTATGCTTGTGGCAGATCATCTTAAGCTACACAGGAGTTTGTGCTGAAGAGGGACACTTCACTGGGAAAGACTGAGAAAGAAGAGGGAAAAGAAGAGAGATCTCAAAGGCAGAGTTCACAATCTAGCTGAGACCCAATCCTGCTCAGGAGCAAGGGAATCTGAGAAGCCCAGACACACTAGAAATAGGAATCCTCATTACCCAAGCAAGAAGGCAGCAACTAAAACTGATAAGACACTGGCAACATATATCATCAGAGCCAAGAAGACGTGTGGGAATGGAGAAGAGAACAATGCCAGGTTTAGATGGGACAAGGGTCAGAGCATCAGAACTACAGCTTGTTGACTCAGTGACTGGAGGGCAAAGCACAGGCACACACATGCACATTCAGACAGACTCAGAAGGGAATTCTGACAATTGCGTGTGCAGAGGAAGAAAACAGAATTCAATCAGGATAAAGAAGAAATTGCTTACCGGTGTCCAGATGGACTTACCATATCAGCAAACAATACATGTGTGTCACTTCCAAACTACATTTTCCAATGTACTCACTTCCTAGGTTCTATGACTCTTCTATGGTCTCCTATTCCTCTCAGCTGAAATAAATCTAGTTGCCCAATATAAACTTAGAAAGCAGTTTTGTCTACAAGTTCAGCGTTTTCAGGGGCATCAGAGATTCAGACTATGTAAGCTGGCCACCCAGCTTGTTATGTTTACATCTTCATGCAACAGAATAGAAGTATGGTTGCTTTAGAACATACGTGACTCTTACCAAGTCTGAGTTACTCTTGCAACAAAGTTAGCATTAAGATGAAAAACTGAAGCACCTGGGTGACCCAGTGACTGGGTGACTCTGACCCTTGTCCCATCTAAACCTTGCATTGTTCTCTTCTCCATTCCCACACGTCTTCTTGGCTCTGATGATACACGTTGCCAGTGTCTTATCAGTTTTAGTTGCTGCCTTCTTGCTTGGGTAATGAGGATTCCTATTTCTAGAAATTTCTTCTTTATCCTGATAGAATTCTGTTTTCTTCCTCTGCACACGCAATTGTCAGAATTCACTTCTGAGTCTGTACGAATGCGCATGTAAGTTCAACATCAGCCTTCAGCTCAGGTCATGGTCTCGGGGTCCTGGGATCGAGCCCCACGTCAGGCTCCCTGCCCAGTGGGGACACTGTTTTTCTCCCTCTCCCTCTGCCCCTACCCCAGGCTCATCCCCTCTCTCTTTTCTCTCTCAAATAAATAAATAAAATATCTTTAAAAAATAAGAAAAGATTAAAAAAAAAAAAAAAAGCCACACACACAGAGACACATCTAAATCATGCTGCTACAGTGATGACCACACCTTTCCAGACACATGAATAAGTTTCAATGATGGAATTAGTGTGGTTGGCTGAAGGGAACTCAACAAATGATGGATATTTGAATTTAAAACAGTTGATGTAACGAGCACTGGGTGTGATATGCAACTGATGAATCACTAAACTCTACCCTGAAATGAATAATACACTATATGTTAACTAACTTGAATTTAAGTTAAAAAAAAACAAAAAACAGTTGGTCACTTGTCCTACGGTATTTCTGCTTAACACTCCATTCGCATTATATTTGTAAAAACACAGAGAGTAAGCCGAATGAGTAACAAGACTAGGAGGGCGCTAATCTTTTCTATCATTTTTCATGACGGATAGGCTCCTCGTGAAGGAAAAAGTATCTAGGAGCATGCAAGTCCGGCCACATTTTAATCTCATTTCACAATTATCCAGCAGGATTGTGGTAGAGACTCGCTGACTCTCCAGGATCCATTCTTTCCTTGTCCTGCTCATTGTAGAATCCCCTGAATTTCATTTAGGGAAATCTTGTTCCTAGCCTCCCTAGCCCCAGGTTTCCAAATTCTCTCCCATTTTTACGTATCCTGGAGGCAGGCATTTAAAACATAAAGGAAATCTCAATTTATCTCATATTTAAAGGAGAATTTTAATTCTGGCCAGCAGCACCAAAACAGACTCTTAAAGTGCATTTTGTTTTATCCACTTGATAACACTGCACTGTGTAATTGAAATTTGCTAAGAGAGTAGAACTTAAATGTTCTCACTGAAAAATTTTAAAAAGATAAATATGTGAGGTGATGGATGTACTAAATAACCAGATGGGAGGAATCGTGTGTGTGTGTGTAACATATAATATATATAAATATATATAACATATACATAAAATTACCACGATATACATTTTAAATATCTTATAATATTATATGTTGATTAGACCTCAACAAAGTTGAAAAAAATTAAAGATTTTATTTATTTTTTTTTATTTTGAGAGAGAGCGAGAGCAGGGCAAGAGGCAGAGGGAGAATCAGAGAATCTCAAGCAAACTCCGCACTGAGCATGGAGCTGGACTCTGAGCTCAATCTCATGACCCTGAAACCATGACCTCAGCCAAAACCAAGAGTCAGATGCTTTATGGACTGAGCAACCCAGGTATCCCTAAACTCGAAAGTTTTAAAAAGTATATTTCGTTTTACACATATTACATATTTGTATTAAAAAACAGAATCCTTTAGAAAAAAATCCAGGAAAAAAATAGCAGCTGCCCTGCTAGAAACTATCACCGAATCCTTCCCCCCTCCCCACTCCCCCAGGCTTCTTCACATCTACATGTGGGCATTGGACTAAGTTTTTGGCCAATGAGTTGTAACAGGAAGGACCATGTGACTCCTGTTCGTGGTTGTTTACCTCCACTTTGTGTCCTGCTCTCCCACCTCTTGCAGTCAGGAATATGGACTAATGGTGTGTCCTGGCTTCAGTGCTGTAGCTGAAGGCAACCCCTTGGGACAGGGCAGAGTAACAAATAGAACTACCCAGGTCTCTAAAGGATATTGTAGAGCAGAGCTGCTGACCAATCCTGGACTACCTGCCTACTTCGAGACCATTAAGTGAAAACAAAATAAATTTCTATCTTGTCTATATTTGGGGTCTCTTTGTTGTAGTAGTCCAGCTTGTCTCCTAATATAAAGTCACTATCTAGACACGGAGTATTGCCAAAACAAAACTGAAAATATCTGGCAGTGGCTTAGTGGCCAAGTAACAGGTGGTAAGGACACAGATATTGCAGGCTGCAAAGCTGATGACCCCTGGCAATAAAGCCAAATGCTTCTCCTCTCCAAGTAGTAGAAGATAAGACTGTCCCTCAAAGTCTACTTCAAGAAACTCCTATGGAATATTCTCCCAGGCCACGCAATGGGAGCCAGCTCAGCCACAAAGATTCAAATGGTGCAGGTATAGCCTTCCCATTCAAGCCCATTGCTTCAGATGACCTCACAGTAGAAAACCCTTAAACTGGGGTGGGGAGAGTTAAAATAGACTGTACACTGAAGCTAATAAATAAAAAAGGTAGAATCTGTAAGCTTAAGAGTTACAGCCAAAGGTTGCTTTCATACAGAACAGACTGGAAGCAAATGACTGGAATTTTTGAGGAAATTGCACTGCCAAAGAAAACAAAAGCCTACCTGACAAAGCCAGTGACTGTTCGCTATACCAAATCTCAGGTCCCCATACGTGCGCCCATGGAAAGCAGGCTGTAAAAGGAGAACAGCTCCCAACGAGGGGACACTCTCCAACACTCACCACAGATGTGGCCACAAAAGATGGGGGCTGTCAAGAACAAAGGACAGAGGAGTTGCTCCCAAAGAACAAGTTCGGGTGGCCACGAAGGCCCAACAGAGACTGTCAAGCAGTTCCTGGCCAGCAAAATGTGATGGCTGTGACTCACGAAACTCAGCTAGTGCTTCCCATTCTGCCCTGAGGGCTGTGTAGCTCTTAACTCATATTCTAGTGCGGGCGTCACCAGATCCACATCTGAACTGATAGAGAGGCTGAACCTCGCCCAGAGATCCTGGCTTCTCAGCTGGGCACAGTAATTGGATGAATTTAGATTTGTCTCCTTTCGGAAGGAAGTTAAGAGTGTTCTCCAGTGGGATGAAGAGTGAGACCGAATACTTGGACGCTAGCGGGGCAAATTCTGGCAGAGTCTTTACCTCTAGTGTCCCTGCTCCTTTTGTCCTTTCAGTTGGGAACTCCCAGACAGTGTGAACTCCCTCAGCCTGAGCCTACACCGCCCAGACTTTCTTTCTTTTTTTTTTTTAATTTTTATTAACATATAAGGTATTATTTACCCCAGGGTACATGTCTGTGAATCGTCAGGCTTACACATTTCACAGCACTTAACAGCACATACCCTCCCCAATGTCCACAACCCAGCCACCCTATCCCTACCCACCCACACTCCCCCCTGCCCCCGGGCCACCCTTAGTTCGTTTCTTGAGTCTAGGAGTCTCTTATGGTTTGTCTCCCTCCCCATCCCTTCTGTTTCATTTCTCTCCCCCACCCCCCCCAAACTCCCACCTT
>CM053614.1:19433753-19480950 GCA_028646535.1 Procyon lotor | reverse complement strand
TCCATAGTTTGGCTATTGTGGACATTGCTGCTATAAACATTTGGGTGCACGTGCCCTTTAGGATCACATTTGTATCTTTAGGGTAAATACCCAGTAGTGCGATTGCTGGATCGTAGGGTAGCTCTATTTTCAACTTTTTGAGGAAACTCCATACTGTTCTCCAGAGTCCGCCCAGACTTTCTTGTAGCTGACTAGGCAGGGCCCTGGGACTAGATTTTGCTAATGGGATGTGAATTTTGATGACTGAAGTATATATTTATCAAAGAAATTGCTTGTCCCCAACTTCCTCTCTCTCTGTCTTTCCCTTTCCCACGAGCTAGAATGCAGATGGGATGGCATGGGCCACCGCTGAGCACACAGGTGGGAACAGGACCCTGGACGTGCAGAGCAACAAGATAGAAAGAATTTGGGTCTCTGAGGAACTTTCTGGAGCCAAGCCTTCTACTCTTTCTGAAACACCTTCCTAAACAATGTCTATATTGTTGAAGCACTATAAAAAAAAAAAAAAAAAAACAGTCTTCTTTTTATAGCAGTGAAGCCTGTATCCTAATTAATCTAGGGGAAAATTCGGACTCAGAGGGATTTGAGTACAAAGTATAGACTGTGCATCCATTCATGAGCTAAAAATGAGGAAATAGAAACTCTGTCATTTTAAAAAGAAGAGGAGGTCGTAAGATGAAGTAGGGAGTGTACTGAAATCCAGTAGCCTTCGTCAGAGCACAACTAACAAAATCCATGTAAGTGAAACCATATTCAGGTTTCACTTGAAAGAAACCATGCTCTCCCTACAGAAATAAAAGGAATTATTTTATTATAAATATAAATTATATATAAAGATAAAATATTATTTTATTTATATATATAAATTAAGTCATTTATCTTTTATTTCAGTGGGTTAGAGGTAATAATACAAAGCCACTTGATCTATTCTGGAAGAAATCCTATTTTAAAAAGGTTAATTTATTTGAAAAGCAAATGGTCACATGCCCCAATATTTGGCACCAAATATCAGAAAGGAAAATCACATAGTAAAAAGGCAATAAACCTTTGTGGTTAAGAGGTCTGCTCCTGAAGACAGACTTACCAGTTAACGCATTCAACCTCCCCAGTTGGTAGCTCTCTGACCTTGAACTCTAACCTAGACTCACCACGCCTCAGCTGCCTGTGTCTCAGTTTCCTGTGGATTAAATGAAATAGTGCACAAAGCACTTGTGGTATTGCCCCATTCATAGTAAGATTGCAAAAAATACTGTCTAAATTAATTACCACCAGATTGTGAAAAGGTCACAATTAGAAGCCAGAAAAAGACTGACTTCTTTTCAAGTTGGCAAGCAACAAAATATTTAATGCCTTAGGCTTCAAGGAAAAGCAGGAACGCAATCAGGAAACGTATTTAAAATAAATATACTGATAAAAAGTCAGGTTCATAAGTTTTCTTAAACACAGCTTCTAGGTTTGAGGAGCAAACTCATTTCTCTATGCTCGCACCCACCTAAAGAAGGAACTTCAGGTCTTTGAACCTTTGCTTCCTATTTGTGTGATACTGGGCAAGTCTTCAGACAGTCTCATGTCTGAGACCAGGTTTCTTTATCTGTAACATGGAGACAATAATTTCCGCCTCATGGATTGCTGTAAGTATTAAATGAGATAATACACACAAGATATTCACTACAATGCCTAGTGCATAGGAAGCATTCAGATAACGGACAATGCAAAGTTTATTATTGGTATACTTATTGTTACATAAAATAGTAAAATACTTTCCATATGATAAAACAATGACACCCTCACAGGAGTTTGAGACCCACTGATTATAGTGCACATACTTGGTGTTATTCTCATGTTAATGGGTCACACTGACCATCCAAGCATGTTCTCTCCCAATTTCCATCAATGCCAAAACATTATTCTTATAAGACTCTTGTGCAGGTTTGAGAAATACCTGTGAAACAGAGCCTTTCCCCTGCAAAACAAAATGCCTCACATGAAATTGTATCCGAATTATTATTTCTTATTAGTGCCACAGTCTATCCAACTAAGATGACCACTCCAAGTTTGGCTAAGTAATAATTAGGAAGTTTGTGTCACCCAGCATCCTCTAAGACATAATGATTTCACAAAACAAAAATTAAGTTTGCAAAGAAAATGCCCTCTCAGCTTTCAGAATGCCAACTGGGACAATTATTGTCATGGGCTAACCCAAGATCCAGGGTGGAATGGGGCCCTTTCTCCTTCATCTGTTCATGGCAATGAACCTGAAATTAAAAAACATGTTTGAAGAGAAAAACAAGACTTTTCCTTTCCGGATTAAAATAAAACCTTTCCTCACCCACCTATAATTCCAATTCCTTATCCCATTTCCATCAGGATAGAAGATATTTGGCATTGCTTCTTTTCATCCATTGTTTCATCTTTATTTTTAAAACAATCAATCTTGCCCAGGGAAACATGTTTATAGTGTTTCCTCTTGAAGGTTTCTGATTATAGTCACCACCCAGCCTGACCCAATTTTCTAAGCTGATTTTTCTCAGCTGTGGAGCTGCTTGCTGAGTGGTTTCACAGTTCATCTGCTTCAATTCCCTATCGCCATAGTCCCTAGAACCATCTTGGCTGCATGTGGTGGGCACTTCATGAAATGGTCCACACTGTTGCCCTTGTTCACTCAGGCCCAAGGGCATATGTGGACCCACATCCACATGGTGGTTAGTGGTGGAAGAACTAAGACCAGAATCCATCATTTTGTTATTACCATGCAGACAAGAGCCCTCGATCCTGTCTAAATGAAAAGAGAAATTAAAGAAGAACTTTAGTTAAAGTGTTCTACTGAGTGAACTCACGTAGGCACAGTCTTACTCTAGGACTTCTGGCTACACTGTAATATCCCCTTATTAAGTCTTGGCTGTCTTCTAGGATTGTCATTTGGGGTCTTCTTCTTCTTTTTCTTCTTCTTTTTTTCCCCTCTCCCTTCCTTTGAGGATGTTTTCCACTCTGTCCAGTTGGACTGCTTGCTGCTTGGCTGGTTGTCCCGGCTAAGAGCCCAGGCTAGAGCCATTGCCCACTGTGTAATCATTGCAGATTATGTGATTGAAAGGGGGCTTTGTATATCATTATTTGCTTGTTTGGCCAGTTTTCAGGCTGTTTGCATCTACCTTGAAACAAAGGCAATGATAATGAGGCACAGAGTATTACACATTTTCATTCACCGCCTCCACAGCAGGTCTTAATACAGGAATGTGATCCATGTTCAAATTCTACCTATCCATCCAAAGTAAGTCCACTTGTCCCCACTCCATAGAGCCTTCCCTCACTCCCTCATTCCTGTTTCCTTCTCTGAAAAGCCACAACACTTTTCTTTATATCTCTCATGACAATTATTTCCAACGATGTGTTGAAGTGGTTCACATCATGTTTTGTCTCCCCTACTCACTCATAAGCCCTTTGAGAAAGTCTCCTTGCCTGATTCACCCATGGAGCCTTCCCAGGGACCTGAATCGCCTTCACCACATGCTCAGGAAACAACGGACCAAAGGACACACAATAGCGATCCAGTGGATCTCTTCAACCTGAGCAGGAGCACTTCTAATTCTTCAGTTTCTGAAAGAGTCTTGCTATAACCAAAACAAGCAAATTAAAGCCCTTCCTAGAAAGGGCCTTAATTTATGTTTATTTGAATCTGCACTATTAGCAGAATAAGTTCACATACCTTTTTAAATAGTTACTTTTCACTTCCAGAAAAGTATAGCAAATAAGGTCACATTCAAATGTGACTGGGGTGACAGAAGTCATAAACTCCAAAGTTTGCTAGAGTTATAAATAACCAGTATTAAAAATGAAAATTACATCTGCCTAGAAACATTTCTTTAAAAAAAAATCTGAAAAAAAAAAAAGAAAAAAAATCTGTTGTTAAGTCCCTCCCTGCTTACATCAGATAGGACACAGATAATTTCTTCTAAAATATATAGGATAAGAAGATCTTCCCTTTCTTTAAAAACTGAAATTTGATTTACAGTTATAGTGCACTTTGTCATATCTTTCTACAATACTTTTCCTCATCTGGGTTGGAGCAAAACTTTGAGAGAATTAGTAAAGCCTATTAACCTCATGAATTGTTTTCTAGGTAATGAAATTGAGAAGTTTAATATTTAAAATTTAAATTTAAAATTTTTAAGTTAGAAAACTACTTTCTGGATAGCTTGAGTACATGAGGAAACAAATCTCCAAACACCCACATTCCCAGCTAAAGATTATAACATGGAGGTCCATCACTACTATTTTGAGAATATGCTTATTTTTAAAAATCCAGAAGTTCTTGATAATAAGTAGCTACTATGTGGTCAAAATAACCATGCAGACCTATATGTTTTTATTTATTTATTTTTCATTCTGCATGATTTTTGTCCTTCCTTCCTTATATCATTTTCCCATTTCAGACTGTAAAAGTCGCTTGAGGGCTGAGACCATATTGTCAATAGTTCACTTTAATTGGAAGCAGTAGGTGCTTAAGCACTCATTACCTGACGAGGAACATTGCAATAACAAGCTTAGTTTGTAGGTCAGTGCTAATAAGGCCAAGGTCCTGGACCTGACACAGGTGGACATTTGCTCTGCTCCATGACAATAAGCCAAATGCCTTGGTTTGTGCTGTTGCTCACCCACTGTGGTGGAAGGAAGGGTGGTGTGGACCATGAGGGGTATGTGAATATTCTGGCTTAAGTTCCTATTACAATCAGGGTTGGAGAGGTACAATCAAACATTGTTAAACTCAGAAGAATCAAGTTATGGTCAAGGTCAGAAGCCCGCTCAGTGAAGATAAGACTCCTTAGTTCTCACTTCTGTTTTTCTCTAACACACCCAAGTGGGAGTCATGCTGCCATCAGGAACACAGACTCATTAGCACTGATCATCAAACAGAGAGTATACTCAATGGGCAGGTGAAGGTGCTATCCCCATATATATTTTTAAAAAAAAAAGGATCCTTGTAGATAATAACCAAGTACTTAACTGAAATTCAATCAACTGAAACAGTGTATATGACACATTTTTATCTCATTAAAATACAGCTTCTGATTCAGTAAGTCTGAAGAGGGACCTGAGATTCTGCATTGGTAGTAGACTCACAAGTGATATCAGGGCTGCTGGGTCCTTGAACCTCACTTTAAGTAACAGGATTTGAGAGATTCTTAGAGTGGCATGTGCATAGGAATCCTGGAGCTCAAGCATCTAAGTGGTCAGAAAACTTTTGAAGAAACTGACAAATACTAGTGGTCAAGGTCACCAAGTTATCAGGAATCCAGAGAACAGACGACTCACAATCACTCAGAAAGAATGATCAAAAGTAAATGGAAACAAGTGCTGAAAATTCTGAGCCAGGTCCTCTGTCTCTGTTTCTAGAGCAGGCAGCCAGGAGCCGTGGGACACAGGGCAGGAGCCTGGTCTTGTGGGCAGTGGCATAAAGAAGTCACTGCAGCTGATCTTAAACAGACAGATGTGGTGGTGCTGATGGGAGGCAAGGAAGTAAAAGGTACTCAAATGTTTGGGGCAATGTAGTCTTCCCCATTTCAAATACATTAAATCATTGCCCCAGGCTCCACTCGACTTTAACAGGGTGGAATAGCTCTTGGGGTAACCAGGGTGAAATCTTATTCACTTTTCTACTCTCCAGGTGAGGTCTCTATATAGCAGGTGGTAGGGCAGCTGAAACAAGGCTTACAGAGTCATGTTCGCAGAAGAGCTACAAATAAGGGTGAGTCAGCTACAAGCTCAGTATAGAGTAAATAGATCGACAAATTTACATCCATATATGGATTGATTTAGACATTTGTCAAATTATTTGCCAAAACAGCTTTTCCCTTGTCTAAGGAAGATACATTTCTCTGTAAGGGACTCATTTCACTGGTGAGTTTGACAAAAGTTTAAATAATCAAGGTCTAAGCTAAAAAGGTACATTACTGCTCTCTGTATCTTTCCAGATAGCTCTGCCTCCTCAAACTTCCTGGGCTAAATACTACTAGCATGCAAATAAAACTGAGGTCCTTAAGTTAGTATTGTATGCACGAGACACTGCTAGTCCCCATCAGAGTCATGAAGCCTCTCCAGTGAACACTCAGCGACATGATAGAGTAAGCTGACACGGACCTTCTTCTGACGACAAACACATGGAAAGTTGTATCAAACATAACCAAAATACATATGGTAGCATCATCTGAACTTGAAGGAAAGAGAGAAGATTCTCAGGAGTCATAAACAAATAGGGAAGTCAAAGTCAGCTAGAGCTGAAGCTGGGACATCCAAAGGCATATTATTTGTGTATATGGGTACTAAAGGTCAGGCATAGAGTCCTGGCTTTGGACGTTGACCCAGTGGGGAAGCAAAACCGAGCACCTGGCCCACCAGGTCTTCCCAAGCTTTGAGGAAAAGACAGGAAAAATTTCGCCTCTGCCCAGGGATGCTGAAGCAAAGTTTAATTTCTACTCTAAATAGATTTAAATTATTAAAGATGTTAAAACAACAGAAAAAGAATTCAGAAGTGATAGTTTCCATTACCACCTTAAATTCAAATTGTTCCAGGAAATAGAAAAAAAAAATTAGCCACGTTTTTTATGACCTTGATACCCAAAGGATAACATAAAAAAAAAGACCACAGACTGAAAGAGGATAAGTGTATGTACATGAAATATAAAGAGTATCAAGAATATATAAAGGACTTACAAAAATCAATAAGAAAAAGCCAAAAAATCCTAAGGAAGTATTAATAAGAGATACATGCTGGTATATTCACCAAAATAAGACCCCAAATTCCAATATGTATTTTGGAATTGGCTTAACTTCAATAATAATATAAAAAGGCAAAATAACTAATAAAATGATATTTCACATCTATCGTGATGACAAATATTAAAAAGCCTTATACCAATTATGGGTAAAGATAGGGGAAAACTTTAACACATTGCTGGTGGAAAAGAGTTTGGCACCAACCCTTCGGGAACAAACTGACAATATCTAGTGCATCTTACTTCCTTACAGAGGAAGAGGTACATGCCTGGAAAGCCAGCAAGTTTAACAGCACACCCAGCTGTTCACCCTAAAGAGACTCTGATACATATACAGGGAAATATGACTAGGAAGTTCCCTGTAGACATGTTTGCAACAGTGAAAAATAGAAAACCAAAAGCAGAAATCAATAAGTAAATGTGGATATATTCTATTTGTAGTATTTTATTTCTTTCCCTTTATGAGAAAAATCTGGTGCAATTATCCTGCAAACATTTATACAGCTCAATCAGGGAGATGGGTTTATAGATTTTTCTCTTTCTCATTCTGTGTTTTCTGTATTTTTCAAGTATCCTACACTTAACTTTTAAATAAAAACGTATTATAAAGTGTATTCAGAGCTATACACATTGTTAAGGGAAGATATATATCCCTAAAACATAATCAAGCTTATGACAAACAAGTAAATTACATTAAAAATGTTTATACTATTATTTTGTATATGATATATAGGTATATATATGCACTACGTGTTTATATGCATATCTGCACACTATTTACATACAATCCTAGAAGAATACAGAGGATTTTTAGCAGTGTTAACCCTGGGAAGAAAGTAGAATGGAAAAAGAGGATCAAGAGGGAATTTTTCCATTTTACTCCACCTGATTGTTTGCTGTTCACATAAATATGAACATGTTCTGGTATACTGATTGCACTGATGCCCCAAATAATGACATTTCCCCATCCACAGCTTTTTTCTCTAACTGTGAGGTCTCCACCTGACTCTGGCCTTGTACTCACTTGGGCCAATAGAATGCAAAGGAAATGATGCTATGCCAAGGTGGAGGAGAGTCAAGTTATCCCAGCTGAAACTATTCTACACCTGTCCAGAGACAGTTAATCCCCCAAACTTGTAAGTGCGCCATGTCAAAATCAGAAATCTGCCCACCAGGTTCACAGTGACTACAGAAGCCTGGGACCAGAAGAAATAGCTAGCTGACCCATGAACTCATGAACAATAATTAATGTTTATTGTTTTAAGCCACTGAGTTTTGGAGTGATTTTGGCATGACTTATTAGCTAATACATGCATTCACCATATATGAGATTTTTAAGAGTGGAAAAAAGGTCCATCCATTCTAGTAAAAGTGACCTGCTGATTCATACCTAGACACGACATGTAACAACTCCAAGCCTCTAACATTAATGTCATCATTAGGGTCTGACCTCAGAACTTGTCTATTTTCCCCACAAATTATCCAGTTTCTTATTTAGAAGACATCTGCTTCAACTTCCAAGAAGCTGGAGCCCCACCAACCTAGTCTCTAGCGGAATCTTGTAGCGTATCATCCAGCATGGTGTGTCATGTGCCTTCATTTACCCTTCATCAAGTTTCTCTAACCAATGCTGAAGACAGAAAACAACAGATTGTTCATAAACATGTGCTGCATTTGGTGGTAGAGTCTAGCCAAAATGAATATAAGGAGAAATCATGTCATTAAGTCTGCTCCAAAATGAGTCAGCTGTAACACAGAGCACATCTTAGCAGACCATACTATTCTGCATCTTGATTTAGTTACATAGATCAAGAGACTGGTGTGGCAGAAGGGTATAAACCTGAGAATCTGGAATACACATTCTGCTACAAACTCAGGCTATGACTTTCGGCAAGTTATTTGAACACTAGGTTTTCTTTCCTTTCCCTTTCTTTTCCCTAGCCCTTCCCCTTCCCTTTTCCCTTTCCCTTCCTCATCCCCTTCCCCTCTTTTCTTTCTCTTTTCTTTCTTTTTACAGACAGAGGTTGGATGACTTATCTCCTAGGTTTCTCCCGATTTGAACATTCCATGACCCTGAGACTGTGAAACAAGCCCTAAGGCCTTCTGAACATAAAAGTAACCTTTTCATTCCACTTTAGTCTCCACAGATTTTGGTGTCCTTTCTCTCGGTCCAAATAAGTCATTTGAAAAACTTGGACTGAGGAAGATTTTAGCTAAAAGCAGGCTGAAAAGTAGTTGCCATCAGAAGCTCCTTTATTCTTCATTGTTAAATTGGCTAACTGTTAAATTGTAAAATGTAATATTGTTAAATTGTAAAATGGTTACTCATTGTTAAATTGGCTAAATTAGAACATTGCAAATGTGCTCAAGGAACAGATGTTGGTAAGTATGGGCAGCATCTTCACCTCATAGATAAGGAAACTAAGGCCCTGAAAGATCTTAATAATTTACCAAATGCCATACAAAATCTTTGCAGGCAGTATGAGCTCTAATTTTGTTTTCTAATTCCTGGTCCATCCATTAATCCATTCAAACAAGACTTATTGAACACTTTTAGATGCTATGCTAGCCACTAGGGACCCGAGGAGTCCTAAGACAAACTCATCGCCCTCATGGAGTTCACAGCCTGGTGGAATGGATGAAGGAATCAGTCACACATCATGAGGCAAAAGTGTTTATGGGATTCTTTGAGAACCCAGAGGAAAGAATATCTGTCTTCATGAAGAGACATGTAAAGCTTCATGGAGGAGACAAGTGAGCTTCATTTTGAAAAATAAGGAGTTTATCATACAGAGCAGAGGAAGATAGAACAGAGAAAATAGCATATTGACAGGCATTTAAAACATACACACATGCACACACCCCATGACACACATAAATAGACACACACTCCACACATACATGCATACACCCCACACATAACCACATGCCACCCCATACACACACACACACACACACACACACACACACCTGAGAACTGTAAGCAGCTAATAAGCTTGAAGCTAGGATGAAGGTTGGGAATGTCAGGAGACATGAAAGAAGAAATAGGCAAGAATAGATAATGCGAAGGAAAGAAGCTGACTCTTGCCTAGGGAGATGAGGAATGAGCCAATAAAAGACCAAAACGGGTAAAGGACATAGTTATCCTTGCTTTTAACAAAGAGCATGCTCTTAGCGGAGAGGAGACAAGAAGACCCAGTTAATGACTTAGAAGAACAATTGATTTGGAAAGGAATGAGAGCAGGGGAAGCTAACACACATCTACTGCTTTTCTCACTTACCTATGCTGGGTTTCATTCCCTCCAGCCCCAAAGTGCCATTCACCATCCAAAACCTGACCACATGGGGAAGGCACTGGAGATGCTCAGGGTTCTCAGCGAGGCCAACCCTAAGGCCAGAGCCCATTGCTGCTCACAGCTGGACCAATGAGCAAAGGCTGTGCTGATCCTAAGAGAAGCATGGCCTAGGGAATCGCTGAGACCCCCCAAGACTAAATCAGATTCAGCACTAAAGTAGCAAAGAGTCCAACAAACCTAGGTGAAATCTTAGCAAGTGGTATACTAACTTAATAGCCATGTGACTTTGACAAGGTTATTTATTTCTCTAAGACTCGGGGTCCTCATCTATAATATAGAGATACATTAACACCTGTTTCCTGTCATGGATATATAGTAAATGATATGGTATGTGTGAGGCACTCAGCACAGATCTGGCACACGGTAAGCACTTAGTAATCCATAATTATAATTATTATCATTCAGTGTCATGTAGTCAAGCACCCTGCCTATTCAAGAAGTCTGGAACATGATAGATGGTCCTAGAAGCATTCTTCTTGATATCTTACCCCCTTTCTTCTGCTCTAGAGACCTCAAGTGACAAAATATTACGTTAAATGGGCCTCTCCGCTGCTCCACTGCAGCATTTCTTACATTCTTATGAAGTAGATTCAGTCCAAGCTCAATAAAGTGTTAGATCTACTCTTGGAGTAGCTAATAAAATTTTCTTTCATTATTTTCTTCCTTGTACCACTGAGTAGACCCTCTTTTAAAATGTGCAAAGAGTACTAGAATAAAAATACATATTACAGGCTTATATTTCATATGGAAAAAAATTGTATATCTGCCACCATTCCTCCTACCTCATGGTGGTTTTGAGAGCTAAGAGTTGGGGTTAAGAATATCACTTTAAATAGGAACTTTGCTGATTTTTTTTAAAGATTCTATTTATTTATTTGACAGAGGGAGAGAGATCACAAGTAGACAGAGAGGCAGGCAGAGAGAGTGGGGAAGCAGACTCCCCGCCAAGCAGAGAGCCAGATGCGGGGCTCGATCCCAGGACCCCAAGACCATGACCTGAGCTGAAGGCAGAGGCTTTAACCCATTGAGCCCCCCAGGCACCCCACTTTGCTGAATTTTTATCTACTCATTTATTTCCTTCATGAAAAAAAAAATGAAAGTAAAGCTAAATCTTGTACATCACTGGAGATTTTCATGTCTTAGCACCATCTACAATGTTGGAAACATTAAGAGACCAGCAAGATTTCTTGCATAATGGAGCCAAAAGAATGAGGATGGGTGGGGAGGAACAGAGCAGAGGAGACTTTGGGGCAGGGGGAGTTTTTACCTCAAATAATTCTTCCCCAAAACTCTGAAACTTTACTTGCAACCTTTAAAAACTATTGTCATGATGGAAGTGCTTCTTTCAGACCTACAGCCTTATTGGAAGCTTCGAGGGTCCTGTCAAGCTTTTTAGATCAAAGATAGGGTGATAGGTATTAAGGACGACATGTGTTGTGATGAGCTCTGGGTGTTATAGGTAACTAATGAATCATTGAACACTACATCAAAGACTAATGATGCGCTATCCTATACAATGGTAACTGAACATAATAAAAAAAATTTAAAAAATAAGACATGGGCTTGAAGTTGAGGTTAATTTCACTTTGTAATACCATTAAAATGAACATCACAAACAAAAATTTTAAAAGGGATTGATTCCTTGAATTTAAATATGTCTTTTATAGGTAAGTATTTGGCAAGGTCACATTTACCAAAAAAATATATACTTGGTTGAAATGAGGACCCAGGTAATTCAGACATCCAAATTTACTGAGTTTTTTTTCAGTTAGTTTGTCCTTCTGCTTAATCAATTTTGTTTCACATTTGATTGATCAGACCTTAGACTAAAATGACCAAATTATCTGGTTAAACCTTCTGATAGGAAGAATAACACTGCGGAAAAATATTCATGATAAAATTTTAAATGATGCACAACACAGGTGTATGGAATAAGATACAGTTTGGTTGAAATACATATACCTTTTTCAAAAGAGACTGTGTGCATAGGGATAGAAAATTATCTGGAAGCATTTATAATAAGATAGAAACAGTGATTTTCTCTGGTTAGTAGCATTAGGGATAATTTCATTTTTTTATGTATTCCCTCTCTCTCTTTCCCTCTCTCCCTCCCCACTCCTTCTTGCCCTCCCTTGCCATAAAAACAGCTATTAATTACTAAAAAATACTAAATTACTAAAATTACAAAAAAGTGTTATCAGTTGTGTATATAAACCAAGCCATCAAAAACTTCTGCTTAGAGTATAAATCAGTATAACATAGAAGAGCAATTAGCAACACAGTAATGATTATCATTCCCAGTTTTGGGCTTACCATGTTCTATACAGTGTACTGTTTCCCCTGGTTTAACTTCAACTCTGGGAAGTGGTTATCCTTAAGAGAAACTAAGGCATGAGGATATTAAATAACTTGCCCAAATTCACACCACTAGTGAATTATAAAATTTAATTTATAATTAAATTCACACCACTAGTGAATTATAAAATTTAATTTATAATTAAATTATAAATTAATTTAATAAATTATAATTAAATTTATAAATTATAAATCAACCAAGTATATATTTTTTTGGTAAATGTGACCTTGCCAAATACTTACCTATAAAAGACATATTTAAATTCAAGGAATCAATCCCTTTTAAAATTTTTGTTTGTGATGTTCATTTTAATGGTATTACAAAGTGAAATTAACCTCAACTTCAATTTATAAAAAAATATAAATTAAATTAAATTATATTATATATAAAAATATATAAAATATATAATTAAATTCTGATGGTCCAAACCCAAAATGGCAGAGACTGCTCTTAATCATCATGCTAAGGTATGAACAAAAAGTCACAGACATCTGCAAAGCTATCTCTAATAATGTTAAGCTAGTAAATTATTACTACCTGTGCTTTGTTCCACTTGGATTGGTATACAGTAGCTACATCTACAAACTTTGCCCAGTCTGCTCCATTTTGAAGTTTTTTTTAAGCTCTCCCCTCTCACATCTTGTTAATATTAAACCTTGGTCTGTTAACTGGCATGCCTTTCTCCTACAGAAAGTAGAGCATGAAGAAGATATTGTCTTCTAGCTATACAATAGAATACAAAACAGCCGTTAAAAATATTAAGGAAGCTCTTTATGAATTGATATGGGGCGATTTCTAGGATACACTCTTAAGTTAAAAAAATCAAAGTGCAAAAGAGTATCTCTTGTATGGTACCTTTTGTAAAAGAAGTAAGTGATTATAGGAAAATACATGTGTAACTACCCATATGTACAAAGGAAATGTGAGGAGGATTAACCTGAAAGTAAAGAGATTAGTCATGTATAGAGGGTATGAAAGGGCTGGAAAGAGGGAAGAATGGAGGTGGGGTGGCAGGGACAAGGATACATCACTTTGTAAAGCTCTTAGAATCACAGTTACGGTTCAAACTTTCCACATATCCCCAAGCAATAAACAAAATGCAATGCAAAAATACAATACAAAAATTAAAAATGAACCTACCTCTATTACAAATGAATCACAAAACCATAGTAAAGGAGTGGGGAATAATAAAACTACCCTAAATAACTGGAAAATCATATCCTGACTGGATGCTGTAAGGCTGAAGACAAAAGTAACTATATAAATTTTATCATTTTGTTAGTAAAGGTGTTTCTTACATGGGTAGAGTTTAAAAATTTTGAAGCAAACTTTATGTACACACTAGAATTAAATATGTAAATGCATTGTAGAAAACAGGAACCAGATTTTTCACTTTTGGAGAGAGAAGTTATAAATAAAGGGGGAAGTCAAGAGTGAAGCCTGAGGTAACAGTATAAATGCATGTTAATATTGGATTTTGACCCATAGAATCAAATAAATATCCATGAGTCCATACTCATGGATATAAATAATCAATTATCTAGATAGATGGGAGAGAAAGATAGCTGTCTTGCTATAGAATTCCAATAAATAAATGTTGAAGGGAAGAGAGAAATAGAAAATCACCATGAAGCGAATAGCATAGTAACAATTGCTACAGAACCTAGATCCACCAATGCATGCTAAAATCATGGGTGAAAATTTGAAGAGAAACAGGATTTCCCTAGTCTCAAAGCATCTGCCCCAAGATATTTGTTAACAATAAGGGAAAAGGTCGTAACTGTCAAGGGAAGAAACCCAACAGAAATCATCTTAACCAAGGAATCAGCATTAACACTACCAGTAATAAGACATACTGCCATGACAAACCCCATGATAGGATGCACTAAGGAGGACGCAACATCTTCTCTGGTATTCTTGCCAAAAATACCTACCCTCAATCCAATCATGGGAAAACACCACACAAATCCAAATCAGGAGACATTTGGCAAAATAACTGATCGATACTCATCAGAAATAGTCATAAAAGTTAAGGAAAGGTGAAGTACTGTTCAGATTATAGGAGATCACAGAGAAAAAAGCAACAAAATGCAATGTGGGATAGTGAATGGAATCCCAGAAAAATAACCACAGCAAGACATTAATGAAAAAGGGGCACCTGGGTGGCTCAGTAGGTCAAAGCCTCTGCCTTTGGCTCAGGTCATGATCTCAGGGTCCTGGGATCGAGCCCCGCTTCGGGCTCTCTGCTCGGCAGGGAGCCTGCTTCCTCCCCTCTCTCTGTCTGCCTCTCTGCCTATTTGTGATCTCTCTGTCAAGTAAATAAATAAAATCTTTAATAAAAAAAAAAAGACATTAGTGAAAAGACTGGTAAAATTTGAATAGGGTTTTTATTTTAGTTATTGGTGTTATGCCAGTGTTAATTTCTTGATTCTGACAACTGCACTATGGTTAAACAAGATTTCAACCTTGTGGCTTTCACTTATCTCAACCTAGGACAGGGATATACAGAAACTCTGCACTAGTTTTGCAACTTTTCTGTAAGTTTAAAGACAATTCAATAACAAAAGGTAAAAGAAAAGATACTGTCTTTACTCTGACAGAATTGAAAATACTTTTGCAGAAGTAGATCTGTTTTTGAGGAGAAAGACCAAATTTGGGGGGGAAATAATGTGAAAATAATAACAAGAAAACTACATTCGGTCCAAAATTCATATTTTTTGGCCATTATAGCTTAAGAATTTGTATCAACAATTCTGCCCCTTGTATTCAACACACTTAAGAGTTTTTATTCCTCAACTATAATCAATCTTAGTATTCCAGTTTCAGCAGAGACATCTTTCCCCTTCCCAAAGATGCGGCCTTAAGAAGCTCTTTGCGATCTCTTAGCTGTTTACAACTCCAACTGTGAAAAACCTCTAACACATTTGATTTGGGGCCCAAAGGAACCGTATGGCTGAGATGGACAACTCAGGCAGTTTGTTTTACTTTCATCTGCTGAGATGTTGCATTTATTTGCTTTCTAACATCATGAAAAAGCCAGGTTGGGTTTTTTCTTTTTTCTACTCCTCCATCCCATTCTCTCCCCTATTTAACAGTGTCAGTCAGAAGAAGAGCTATCAAGAAGCAGCAATGCAAGTTAATCAGTCAGGGCCTGAGTGCCCAGGAACTGTTTGTTACAACAGCAAAGGGAATGAAGCATATATAATGAAGCCTCCAAGCAACAGACTAATTAATACCTCTCTCTTCTTTGAAGAAAATGACCTAATATTGAACTCCAGTGGATTATACAACATTTTAATTTACTATCTGCTAAAGGAAGACTACTTTATAAAATGTATTCCTATTTATTCCTCCTCTGATAACACTAGTAGTCATTCAAATTGGACCCCCCTGGCCAAGATCTTAAAAGAAACCTGACTAGGACAAGTAGATATTTAATATATGCCAGTTATACTCATGCCTCTTGTTTCTACCAAAGCAGAGGCCATATGGAAATAATCTTGCGTGTTGCTGGCACACAGGGGCACTAGTAACTCCTACTTGTTCCTACCACCTTCCCTCCCTCCACTTTAGCTCATGTTATTATTTGTAAAGTGTTTGCAAAGATTTGCCTTCCAGACAACAATTCAGAATAAAAGGCAGGAGATAAACACTCTAAGAAAGAACAGAGGAGGGGCGCCTGGGTGGCTCAGTCGTTAAGCGTCTCCCTTCAGCTCAGGTCATGATCCCAGGGTCCTGGGATGGAGCCCCACATCGGGCTCCCTGCTCGGCAGGAAGCCTGCTTCTCCTGCTACCATTCCCTCTGCTTGTGTTCCCTCTCTTGCTGTGTTTCTCTTTGTCAAATAAAAAAAAAAAAATCTTAAAAAAAAAAAAAAGAAAGAAAGAACAGAGGAAATCTCCTAGTCAAATGAAAAACTGCTTTATTAGGAATTAAGAGAGGCAGCATGGCAAAGTCCTAAAGCCCTCACTTCGTTGCTGGGTACAGGAACGTGAACATCTTAAGACTCCTGGAGCTTTCCTCACCTGTGACTAAGACACTGGAGCTAGATGGCCTTGAATGAACTTCCCAGGTCAAAAATGATCCTGCAGTCAAATGTTCCTCGTGTTGCCAGATCTAGCAGATGAAAATACAGATGTCCATGTCCCGTGCAATATTTGGGATATACTTACTCTAAAAATTATTCATTGTTTATCTGGAATTCAACTCTCATCTGCCTATATTTTATCTGCCAACTTCCCTTCCCCCTTCTGAGAAATGAGTAAGTAAAGCTATTAATTTAACTACCAGGCCTGGATTCTTCTATAAATCCACCACTTCCCCACTGTGGTACTCAAACAATTTATTTAATTTTTTTTAATTCTGTTTCCTCGTCTATAAAATGGGATAATAATTATTATAACTTGTTCATAGGATTGTTGTGGGAAGAAATCAATCTATATGGTGCTTAGCAGAATATCATGCATCCAATAAATGCTTGCTCTTATTATTGTAATTACTTTATTATTATGTTTGCATTGAATAAAGCATTTGTTAAAAGAGCAAACAAGTCAATAAGCAAAGTTTGGTTTTATCAGAAAGATAGAAAATGTCTTTGCTGAACAAGGTAGAGGGAGAAGAAGAGTCTGTGAATAAATGGAGACTCCTTAAATTGCACCATAAGATTTCCCTGTAATCCCTTAATAATAATTACTGTCAGGCTTCAGAATGAAGAATGCTTAAAGAATTTTCTCCCAATGTTTTATACATTTCATTTTCATTTCAATTCAGAATAAAAGGCAAAAGAATTGGAGTGAAAAGAGTGAGATAAGCCCACACAAAAATAAGGAAAAGGAAAATATGTAAATTAAGAACATACTTATCACTGACCCTTTAAAAAAAGGAATTGACAGGGACCTCTAGCGAAATATTTCTGTCTAGAGGCTAGTTTACAATCCCTTCCAAGATTACCTATGCCTGGATAGCAGCCAATATTTAAGCTCTTCTCTTCGAAGTGTCCTATCTGCCCCTTCCACCTTCATGTTCTCAAGAAGTCTCCTAAGAACCCATCAACACCAACACAAAGGCTGTAAAATAACATTTTCCTCTTGGCTGGATGCAAAAACCAAAACAGCAGAAAGGTTCTCGATGAAAATTGTTTGAATCGCTATCAACTCATTCTTTCTGCTGACTAGATGGGTAAAAAATTAATAAATAAAGAAGGTTTTAAGTCTCCAGTTATATGAGCAGTTTCCAAAGACAATTCCTTTTTTCCCTGGGGCAAGGTTCAACATAAATGATTCATCGTCTTTATAGCTAGTATTCATAGGTATTTGGGGGTATCCCACGGACTCAAATGAGTTCTTTTTCTTTATCTGGTCTCACGAGATTAATTATTTCTGTCAATGCAAGTCTGTCTTGTTAACGAATCCCAGTGGGTCCTTTTCCCTAGTCTATCAGATTAATTTCAGATTCCAACATTTTAAGGTAATTGTTTTTCCTACATTACACTGCTGCTCAAGTGCGCTGCCTCTAAAGAATACGTGACTCTCTATGAGGCCTTCAATTTCCCCCCTAATTTCCTTAATAAGAGATCAGTCTGACAACTTCATCAATTTCACAAGTATATATTGATGTTTGCAGTGATTATAGGAACTCTGTTCTTATCATCCATATTCCATTTTAATAGTAATCTTTAAAAGGAACCTCAGGCAGTCAAGTTGCGAGTGGAGTAGATTGAATGGCAGCCTTTGCACATGTATGTATGACCTGCTCAGCAGAAAGAAGCAAAATCAGAAAATTTTGTTACGTTACCAACTATCTAAGAATAAAAGCCACTTTAAAGCTATAGGAACAAAAACGTGCATGTGAAAATACTTTATAAAATTTAAGCTTATCACTATAAAATCAGGGTATTACTGGTTTTATTTAGAGAAGAAAGGGTAGAAAGATGCATAGAGAACTACCTTTGAGGTTTGAAAGTCTCCAGAGAAGAAATACAATGATGAGAGAAAAGACAATGTATTGTGGACTCCACTCTGTTCCTATTATTTTCGCTCTCTGAGCCTCAGTGTCATTTATAAAAGGCAACTGATGATGCCTCCCTCAGAGTTTCTTATTTGATTAAACATAACAGTACATACACCACCACCAAAAATAGGGTCTGACAGTTAGTAGAAGTTCAATAAAGGCTAATTTCCATTGTGCTCCTCTTCTTTAGCATTCCTTTTTCAAATGCAAATATAAATGAAGAGGCCACAACTTGATTTCTTTATTACTTCTGAACATTTTATTAACCCTGTAGGAACAGGAACAGGGAAAATGACAAGCGTGTGGTAGGAAGGGATCAATACTGATGAGGAGAGATGAATCATATCAGAATTCTCCATAGAATATAGTAGGAGCAAAGGTTATTCTTAGGCTTAATTAAACTTGCAAAGTTTATCTTTCCCTCTCTCTCATTGTGGAATTCTTCACCCAAGGCAGAGCTAACTACTGGTGTGAAAATGAATCGTGAAGATAGATCTGGAGAAAGAAAAATTATCTGTGCAATGGATGACCTTCCAATGAAGACATGCATCTTTCTCAACCTGAGTAACCAATCACAGAAGCAGAGGCACAGGGGAGGGACTATTGTGTGACAACTTTTTAAAGTTTCCACAGATGATTCTGGTGCCTGGCAAGGATTAAGCCACTGCGCTGATGTAGAACGACCTTGTGCCTAAAAGGTAACAAAGCTCTCAATCAGAGAGCTGAACAAAATTAGTAAGCGCTGAAACATATTAGCTGGGGGGAAAAAAAAAGGGCAGAAAACCTGTAGTATAAGAGTTCCCTCTACATCCTCTAAGGGAAGTGGGATCTCTTCCCTCAAAGAAAAATCTACATGAGAAAGAGCCATTGTCTACTGTATTAAAAGGTTTCTCTACCAGCCCCCAACCTTAACCTCCTATACAGAAATATCAAATTGTCAGCACAGGACCCAATGTATTTCACAAAGTGCATTCAATAAAGTTGTCCAATGTCATCAAAACTATTAAGGAGTGACCTGCATGGAGAATACACTTAGACTCAAAATTTATTTTATTGACTTATCAACAAGCATCCAAAACAGTGAAATCTGTGAGCAGATAGAAGGAGAAAGCTGGAAGACAAAAGGGGCAGGGGCAGGGAAGGGTAAGTAGTAGCTTGTAGGAGTAACCCTAGGAAGGACACTTGGAGAAGAGTGGAGGCTGTGAATCCATTGAGCTATAAGGACTGGCTTGGTGGGGTCTCTGGTTGAGAGAAAAAGGACACGATAAGAAGTAGTAAGGACAGACTACAGAGAGTGGTGCCAACTGCTGGAAGGAAAAGGACAATTGATCAGACCAGAGATGGAAAGTCCCCAAGCTAAAGCTCTGTCAAAGGTCCGGAAGAGAAGGAAAGATGGAGTATTTGTTTACAGGCAAAATTTGACAAAAGTGAAGTTGGGGAACAAAGTCATTTAAAGACTGTTTTTGATTCTTTATTTGAAAGATGATAGCATTATCCTGAGCTTAGGAGAAACTCACAGAAACTTTTATTTTCATTATATTCCATTTGAACTAAAGGGCACGGAGCACAGATTTTGGAGAGAAGAGGTTGAAAGATCTGGAGATTTCTGGCAAAAGGGAAAAACCTACAGTTTGCCTGTGAAACCTGCTTACAATTATTATTTGTGTATATGTGTTTTTCTTCTAAGGAACTCTATATCTGTGATCTTTGCATTCTCTGTGGTGCCTAGGAAAATACCTGACTCAAATATCTTGAGCTTAATTTGATCATAAATCATAATTTGATCAGAAGCCACCTGGTCAGATAAACCTAGACTGAAATCAGCTTCTTCACTCATTAACTGTGTGACACTGAATAAATTAAGTATTCTTTCTAAACTCAGCTTCCTCATCTGTAAGATGGAATTGTTGAGAAGATTGGAAGAGACAATGTATGTAAAGTACTTGCCACAGTGCCTAGAAAATTGCCAGCATTTAACAAAGGGTAGTTCTTATTATTTTTATTATTCAGCTCTTTATTCTTTCTTCTCACACACATAATCCATGGTATCTGATGCTACACATACATCAGTCAGCCAGAAACCCAAGTAAATCAATGAATAAGAAAAGGACACCAATCAATCTTCCAATTTTTCTACCCTGACAAGATCCTGGCAACTGGTAGTGAGAAAAAACAAAAGTCTGCTGCAGAGATGTATCATCTTTGTTATCTGAACAGAGTGAGATGATGTCACAGTTATCAGGGGTCTTTACAAATGAAGACAATTCTACTAATACATATGAATAGTGCTATTTCATTCAGCCTTCTTCAAAGACTCAAGCAAACAATAAATAAAAGAAATACCCTTCCTTAAAAAAAAACCAAACTGAGATGCCTTAGCTTTTGAAGAAATGCATAAAACTGAAAATATAGCTTTAGTTTTCAAAAAGTAGACAATATTTTATAAGAACAAGAATGAAAAGACTAATAAACTAATGAAAATATTCCCATCCGAAGACAACACTGTTCTTAGAATGCTGGTTCATAATTAAAAATGAAATTATTTTATAGTATATGAAGTTACATTTTCTGAGACGATGTCTATCAGGACAGAACTAAAGACAATCATCTTAATATATTCTTGGCAGACCCAAGGAAATATTAATGCTTTAAACTGGGACCAAGGGGCACCTGGGTGGCTCAGTCGGTTAAGCATTCTACTCTTGATTTCAGCTCAGGTCATGATCTCAGGGTCATGGAACTGAGCCCCACATTAGGCTCCCCACAGAGTGGGAAGTCTGCTGGAGAGTCTTTCCTTCTCCCTCTGCCCTCCTCCCCTTCTAAAATAAATAAATAAATCTTAGAAAAAAATAAAAATAAACGGGGACCTAAATTTGGCTTGGTTCTAGATCCAGAAAAATTATTTGTGTATGCTATTTCCCAGATACCTATAAAAAAGAAATTGCATTGAAATATGTGAATGGCATTGGACTATGTCACTTCTAAGCAGATAAATTTTAAAATCCAAATATTCCTATTTTGAAAACAGCGCCATTTAACTTTGTTCTTTTCCTGCTACTACTCCCATTTTTTATGTGAATTGAGTGGTACTATAAATCCCCCTCCTAAATGGTTTAGCAATACTTAAAATTCATCAAAGAACATTCCCACCTCCAGGAGATACCTCTCCATTATTATGGATGACTGACACATAAACAAAAGTGATGCCTCAAATTGGAGCCAGTTCTTCACTTGCAAATATTCAGACATCAAACGATTCTTTCCTCATTTTCATAAAGACAGTTCTGACCATATTATCATAGCTAAAGGACAAAGTATGTAGCTCTCAAAACTCAATTGATCTTAGTTATCTAAGTCTTACTTTAAATGAAGATAACAGAAATCCTTTTTCTATGTAGAAAGGTTAAGCTTAGGGGAAAAAAAAAAGTGAAAGATTTTCTGGTTCATCCTAAATAGGCTTTGGAGAAAGAATTGCTAAGTGTGAAACTCCTCACCTACTGAATTTCATCGATCAAAGCGTTTTGTAAAACAAGCAAATGCAGAATTTTGAGAGGCATTTAAAGGGCTTGTCTTTTGGAAGTTAATACCCTCTGCTTAATTTATCATTGATTTCCACTCTCCTTTCCTCTCTTATACTATCACCATGTGTAAAGGAATATAACAAGTTTCTCATTTGTCTACAATTTAGCTTGAATTGTTCAAGCTCCAGATATTCATGAGGGCTGTAAAGTACAGGATGTGTGTATTCGTTGGGATCCTATCAATACTTACGGCATCCCTACTATGTGCCAGGCTCTGGGTAAGCAGGCTTGGTGTTGGCTTCTCCCTGTCTCTGACCACATAGCAGGTGTTTCCTGACATATCTTTGTCATGTTTGTTCACAGAGAGCACATTAATAGAGTCTCAGGAACCTGAAGAAAAGCACTTTTCCCAGGCTGGCAGGAGGGGAAGGAGAAGTGCTCCCTCCACAAGCCTTTTTTGCTTGGACATCGGTTAGTCAAGCACCGCTGGGCTCTGCTGCCCCATCACAGGGGGATCACCCAAATCTGTTCTACCTCCTCACTCAACTGTTCTGGTCTTGAATATCCCTCTGTATCCACTGTAGAGGGGAGTAAATTCAATTCCACGGTGGCTCAAAGTATAAATAGAGAAGCTTTCTTGCTGATGCCAGGTGCCCTCTTTCTCCCTTCCCATCCCTTCTCTACACCGCTCCTCTCCTCCTTCCAAACTCTGGGGACTAGAAGTACAAATAATGTTGTTCACATATAAAATACTAATTTTAATTACAATTTTTGATTATACAAAAACTATCCAGCTCAGAATGCTTTTCAACTTTGTAATAATGATAACAATAATGACAACAATAGTATTTATAAAGACTTACCATGTGCGACACAATGCATTTTACATTTCCTCCCCTAAATGGCCCTGCAAAGTAGGTATTAGGGCCAAGGAAATTAAGGCTGGGGTAGGTCAATCCTTGACTTGACCAAGGTCAAACAGCGAGTGATAGAGACAAAATTCAACCAGGTCTGTTCAGATGCCAAAGGCCAGATTTTCAAAACCCCCCATTCTGCTTCATAAGGTCAGGATGTGAGAAGCAAAGCAAAAATAAGATGATAGCCCTAGGAATTTGCTGAATACAAATTTGTTACCCTTCAAAAGCTTATCAAAAACCAAACCAAAAGTACTTAATTTCTTTCAACAGAAGACAAACACTAGAATAAATTCAAGTGGCCTAAACTTTTGATGTGTACTACTGTGAGTAGAACATACAGCAGTTTATGTTTAAATGAATGCTGGCAATGGAATAGAATATAATGCACCATAATTGATTTATGGATACTGTGTCTCTTAATAACTCACAGTTAGTAATTTCCAATTTTAACCAATCCCCTTCGATAAGAGCCTGCTCAAAACACTTAACATCGTTTTCTTTGACTACCTGGGGCTGGAGCAAATGTTGCCCACCATGATAACCCGATCAGCTAAGCCTGCTGTAAATGTGTTACTCCTACCACCCACATGTTTGCTCTGTCCAGTGATTTGCCCTATAGGTCAAATTATTCCCATGTACTCTCTCCTAAAACTGAGTTTCATGCTCAGTATTCAAGATGGTTATGTTGTCTCAGGTCCCAATTCTATAGCCATCGCTCCATTCGTTAAAACCTTGGACACCTTTGACCCTCACTTCTCTTTCTGTATATCACTTTCTCACCTTTGTAAACGTGTGTAAATGTTTACATATGTTTATAGAAACAGTTTATTCATCTCTTCTGTATGTAAACCAAATAACTCACTCAGGGCTTTGTTGTTGTTGTTGTTTTAAACAACAGGTAAGACTCTAGTTTAGGAAGAATGGTTTTACTTTCCCTATAACACAGGTGTAATAACAAAATAGCACTTTATGGTCTCAATTTCCCTTATTTTGGTCAGTTTCAAATGACTCTCTCATTTTCAACAGTTCTATTTCATTTTTACAGTGATACCATAAAATCCCTGGTTTATTTCTATTTCAATCACAAGCTTTATTCCTCTTCTCAGCACAGTAATTTCTACAACTCGTGTAATCAGTAGTATCAATTGACTGAATTATTTTAAATATACAGCTAGACAGTGGAAGTTTTTGGACCTAATACTATACACACCATAAACAATATCACTTAACATTCCAGAAAGCAGTTATTAAGCATGTATTCTGCTCAACAACTCTGTTCCTTCCTCTCAGAAACTTATCAGCCAGTTCATTGAGTTCAGTGCTGTTCAATAGAAATATAATGCAAGTCACATATGTAATTTTAAGTTTTCTAGTAAAGGCAAAGAGAAACAGGTGAAATTAAATTAGTGTTATCATTATTATCAAAGTGTTAATATAAATTAAATTTTAATACAACCTATCTGAAATATTATCAATTATCAATTCCAATATATCATTATATAAAAATTATTGAGATACTCTAAACTTTTTTGTATTAAATCTTCAAAATCTGGTATATGTATTTATACTCAATTCAAACGAACCACACTTGCTTCAATGTCACCTTCAAGGCTGGGCACTCGTATATTGGGAAGCACAGGTCTAGATCCTTGGTTCTCAACCTCACTGCACACTGGAGTTACCTGGTAGCTGTTAAATGTGGGTGCTCAGGCCACCCTCAGACCCATGACTAAGAACCTTGGGGAATAAGACCCAAACATCAGTATTTCTTAAAGCTCCCAGGTGATCTCAATGAGCAGCCAAAGTTGACAACCACTTACCAAAAACAGAATGGAGAATGTTAACCAACAGGAATGTCACCATTTGTTTATTTAAATGTCAGGTGATGCAACAATGAATAAAATCACGGAGCTCATAACTTGTATGAGAACTAGAGAGACATTACAACAAGTATTCTCAATGCTGTGATGACTGCTCAAATAAAAATACTCAAACAAAATACACCATGTAGCAGAGAGGGAAAGAACCCCAATCAGTAGCCTGATAAAGGACTAGTATTCATGTGCTGGCTGGTAGAGATTGTTAAATGTTGTCAGATAAGAACTGGAGAGTATTTTTTGAATGGGGGCAAGTAAGTGGCTTTCAGTGACCTGAGCAAAAGGCATTTTAGTCAATACCATAAAACTTCACTAATCAGAACTAAATTCAGATTTTATAATTTCTGATAGATGTTGAGCTACAATTTGCTTTTGCCTTACAAATATATATCGGGGGGAGAGTAAGCCAAGGAAAAGAAGATTTAACAAAAAATTTAAAATTCTTAACACATTATCTAAATAAATAAAATTAACTGATAGATCCATAAGCGAAGCTCTTAATCTGTTAGCTTAATGGATTGTATATATTAAAATGTTATCAGAGTTATTCAATTATATTTGTAGAAAAAAGCATAGTAATTCAGACTTTCAAGTTTATGAGTCCCTTTTGTAATATGAGCACAAATGCTCTTGAATCTAGTTTTCCACCCTCAAATATGCTTTTTTAGCATGATAAGCTTTTGAGGAAGTTTTCTCCCAGTTATGGACTATAGTTGTAAAATAAGAATATGCCTCTAGCACCCTCCTTACCTTAGGTTCTTTTTCTAGCTAAAATCATTGTTCCTTTATTTGCTCAAAATGAGCTCAGAATGTTCCTCCTTCATGAAGCCCTCCCTGACTATTCCTCATAGCCCCTCTGTCTGTGTCACCTAGTGCATTGTGGACAAGATTCTCACTACACTTACTCATATAGACAATTAAGCACAAAACTGTAATCTTTTTCTTGCAATACTATGAGCTACTTACAGGCACCTTCATGTCTTTTTTGGTTTTCTATCTCCAGCCCCAGCACAAAGAGTGGTATACAGTAAATACTCCAAAATATTCTTCAAGTTAGATTGAAACAGGAAATGGCACTTCGTAGAAACAAATTAAGAGCCAAAATATATTTTCACAAGAATAAAAGATTTACACACTAAAAAAAAAGAAAGAAAGAAAAAAGAAAAGATTTATGCATTAAGCAAAGGTGCACAGAGATTTCTTAAAACTGTGATTATTTCACCTTAAAAGGAAAGGGAGACCGCAGATACCTGCTTATGCACTGGAAATTTTCCTACAAAGTAATGTTATGATTTTTTCCCCTTGAAAGAAAGAAACATACATATCATGAATTCTACACTGAGCATTTAGGGAGTGAACGTGGTTTGTTCAAATAGCAAAATAATTGGAGGTACTAATAAACTGGTTAGCATGACCCAGCCAGGAAACTTAATTTGCTACACTTATCTTTCTAAGTAAAACAAAACTAACTGGGTCAATGGAAATGATAATATGCTGCCCAAGGCTCTCCCTAGAGCTTCTGAAAAAATAAGTCAATTGCCTTTGAGAGAAAAGTCCCAGTCTGGCTCTGGCCTGCTCTGAGGGACAAGAGGGATGAGGCAGGGACAAGGTTTGGGAGAAGGGGTGAAGAACTCATTGTTCACAGATTGGGGCTGTTAACTGTTTGTTGTAGTATTTCAATGTCACTCATAGGGCCATCCCAACCTCCCCCAGGACATAAAAAAATAGGGACTTACAGAGTGGAGCCATGAGACTCCTTCCTACTACATCTGCTGTGGGACTCATTCACCCTGAAACACAGAATGCTTGGACCATAAGCATATCCTACATTAGGTCCATAGGTGAGGTGGATATTTGGTAGTTCTTGGCATTGCCTCATTTATCCACAATGCTCAGGATATGTGAGATTTTATACACACACACACACACACACACACACACACACACACACACAGCACATATATATAATATATATATAATCCAGATAATTCTACGAATTTCAACAGTAACATATGCCAGATCAAGAACTCTACAAGCTAAGGTTATCTGTAAACCTCTTAAATCTATCCTCCTTGGGAAAAAAATAATAATACAGCAATCTCAGATATATTACATGGGCCTTGCTTCTTCATTTTCTGCCTGAAAGCATCTTAACATGTTTAATCACAAAACAGAAAGCAGCCTTTATGTTCAGAAACTTACAGCACTTCACATACTATTTCTTTAATCCAATTCAGAGCCTTAAATAGGTCCAAATTCATATATAGCCCTAATAAGCGTTGAAATAATAGTCCTCTCTTCAAAGAGAACAGTACTGTTAATATATAACTGGTTAAGGTTAAACTAATAAATCATAATCAAGCAAAAGTAGGTCTTGAAAAAACTGCCTTAAGCCTCCATGACTTTACAATTCCATATTCAGCACTCATAATAAATCCCAATTCATGTGTGTGAATACATAAATATTCATGCATTGTTAAATATGCACCTATAAATGCACAGGATACATATGCAGATGAAAATGTATTTTATGACTACACCTTATGAAAATGTCTCATAGACATATATTGGTCTTGGAGAAACTACCACTTTGATATCCATTAGATGTAATATATGAGTTTACCATTGTGTCATCATCATGGTATAATGCCATTGTCTAAGATTTATCTATTAGATAACTCAGAGGTATGTAAATGCTCTAGAAATAAAAAGAAAATTGTAAAGCCATTAAATCAAGGTCAATAAAACATTTCTGTATCCGTCATAACCTAATCCTCCAACTCCATCAAGTTTTAGCTGCAGTGACTTCCAAACCCATTTACCACTTTTGGGTCTTCCTCTGCCTCCTTGTTATAATGATGACAAACTGCTTAGATTGGCTGACTGCTATTGCAAGATCAAGCCAAAGCCAAGCTTTGAAAACCCAAACCGATGATTAAATCGATAGAGTTGCCCAAATTAAGCAAGGCTCCACTTTAAAAATGGTTAAGCTTTAGTACTCCCTGAGTTCTACTATTTACTCAACCCAGGAAGCCAGAACAATGAAATTAAATATTTGGACTGTGTTGCAGTTCCTCCCACAAAAATTCTCAAAGAATTTTAGGAGAAAAAAAATCCGTAAATAGTTTTCATAATGCACAGATTGAGGAAATCATTTGATTCAATGGCTCAATGCTGATAAGACTTAGTTGACAACAATAAACTTTTCTAAATAAGTTATTTGATCCATGCTAAATTTGTGTTGACCTGTCAATGGCAGGCTGTGGACGGTTGTGGTCAACCGGATAGATAGAGATCATGGCAAGCAACCAGTTTATATGGACAAAGACTGGGTGGTAAACAATGCTAAAAACAACCAAGGGATAGGGAAAAATGCCATAAAAAGAATGAGAAATATATGTTGGACACTTAACCTATGTGTCAGACTTTGCTAAGTATATTAAACATATTATTCTATTTTATTTTCATCTACATTTCATTCATTCACTCAAATGCATTCATAGGTACACATATACATGAATATATATACACATACATACACATACCATTGGATATGAAGTAGATGAGGAAACTGAGGTCCAGAGTGGAGTTATTCCAGATCTCACAATTAGTGAATTGCCAATAGGGGCCTCAATGACAGACCAGCCTTAGCAGATGCACTTAACCAGTACACTACATAGCTCCTTCTCTCCCCTAAGTCTATGAAGAGGGCTAATTTCCAAGGGACTGGACAAAGTGGAGGTTGTAGGCAAAGTCCAAGGCTGGACAGGTGATCTGGGCTTCCAGCGCTGAGATCCAAGCAAGGCAGGGACACAGGCAGCCACAGAATCAGCACACAGGGCAGGAGTCTAGAAATTCATTTAAGGCAGAAAGACACAGAAGGAAACAGCTCTTGGGTATACATCAGGGCCCATGTTGAGATTCAAGTCGCACACCAGAGCAAAGTTAGAAACATATCAAAAAGGGATCATTTCAGAATTTGAAAAAAGGCCCTGGGCCTTCGGGTTGATTTATAAGGCACCAATCTATGCTAATTAAGTGGGTATAAGTCCATGGAGGCAGGGGCGCAGCCTGCAGGTCACGGCAGCTGAACACCCGATCTTCTAGGCTGAGGACCACTCATGCTTCTAAAATCTTCACTGAGTTCCAAATGTGGTGCTTTCCTCTATTCCAATTATCACTGTCCTCATCCCCGTATTAGAAACAACAACAATAAGACATCTACTTAATTCAGTCATCTGGGAAATGCCATGGGTAATACAGCACAATGGGTCAAATAATGCATTCAAGAACCAGTCAATTCCATGGAAAAAGGAAAATCAAATTGCTTATTTTGCATCATGCAGAGGAAAAAAAGTTACTATTTGAATGTTGTGCTCTTCAATGTTGTACTGATGTTGGGCAGAAATATTCACTAGGCATCTCCACACTTTGTTGCTTCAGTATATTATTTTTTAAACTGCCTTTAATTCTTGAATCAAAAGTATCCTTTGGGGATGCTTAATTCCTTAATGTCAATCTTTTTTTTTTCCACTAAGCGAGCAAGTTCTTTGTTTTTTCAACTAAATTCTTTAATCAGCTTTTGTTCAGAAATTGTTTATTTCTATCTATATTACAAATGCTAGATTTAACCAATCTATCAACCCAAGATAATACAAGGAGGAATCCGGTCAGTTCGCCCTTTCCTCTCAGGAACAAGATCCTGTATTCTGTAATTTTGAAGAAAAGAAATAATAGGATAGACTAAGATTGAAGACAAGAGGATGTCAGGTCAAAGAAAGGCATATGGTCCTTCTAGAGTCTTCCCATCTTATATGGGGAATTGTAATGCATTTGTGCTAAATGCTTTGAGTATTCTCATTATGCAAAAAAACATTAGAGCCTAGTATATTTTGTTACCAGAGTTCTGCCTACTGGGAACTATAATTAAAGCACATTTGAGCAAATGCAATTTTATTTGTTATTAAGCAACTAAAAGCTTAGTCAACCTTGCAAATATGGCATTATCTTAGGATTACAATATGAGCCAGCCAGCTATCCAGTAAACCTTATTAGGTCCTATCTTTATTAGCAATGTCTCCTATTCCTTTTGTAGGAGACGTCTATACTAAGAAGTCTTCTTCATAGAGACTTCTATGCTAAGAAAGAAATGCTGCAATTATACCAGGATTAAACTAATAGAAAGTACATCCATATTTCAGAAATGAGAAAAGGTGGAAAAATGTACATGCTGGAGTTAATAAAATAAAATAGTTATAGATAGATGTGAATTTGGGCTTGCTTCCCAGACTACTATGATGTGCAATTCTGGTTAAAAAACACTGACCTAGTCAATGTGATAGCTGCAGAGGGAATTCAAAGTTCAGATGCCTCAAAGCTAAGAGAGTGCACAGGTTAGAAGACCTGGAACTTTAACATAGGCCAATCACATGATCCATCATATAATTCCACTGGCTATTAATGAAACAAAAATATTTCTGCTTGGTTTGATAGCATCTTCACTCCAAACATGGAAGAGACCTTCTCCCACTGAATAACAGTTACTCACTTGATGAGAACAAATTAATCCATTGGTAGAGCCAATCAGATCAAAGAAGAATTAGTACAGTCTGCAGGAAAGTATCAGACCACAACAAACTTTCTTTATAAACATGACTTACTATCCTGAGATTTGATGAGTATTGGGGGAAACTCTTAAGGAAGACAAAACACAATTTCCATTTGGGAGAGAAGGGAGCATGGTCAAGGTCCCACACATTACTAAGACTTGCCATAGTAAGTTTTTATCTTCCATCTTGATTTTTAAATTGTACTTTGTGAAGTATTGGGGGAAAGAAACCGATTTGGTATAATCTGATTGTTTTATCAAATTTATGGTGGTTGCAATTTCCCTTCAATCTAAGAACCTTGGATGAAGACATTGGTAGCATAGGACCTCCTCCAGCTTTCTACTAATGCTCTCACCCATAGGAAATGCATTCGTTCTGTAACAACAGAACAGGGCAATATCTTCTGACATTTTTATTTAGGAGCTTACAATTTCTAATAACTTCAGTAAAGGTCTCTGGTAGTCTCCATGCACGAGTGAATTATAACAAGAGAATAAAATAATATTAATTTTAGCTCCTGAAAATTCTAAGAATGTAAATCACTAATGAAATGTTGAAATAAAACCATAGCTGTTTTTGATTTCCAATGATGAAAATTTCATTTTAACTCTTTCCTATCTTGTGACTACCCAGTCCCTCCTTAAATGAATGGATTTAATAACTATGAGTTTACTAATGAGGACTCAATCTAGATAGACAAACAAACATAAGATGTGTAAGTCAAGGAGTACAAAGGACATTTGTTAAAGATCCAAATAGTGATAAACTATAGCAGTCATAATTACAATTGAAAAATACATGAGTTTGGATGATTTTCTCACTCTATTAGAACCACACACACACACACACACACACACACAATCAATGAAATCTCTATTTCCAAAAATATTTTTTTGTACCTTGGAAACCTCTGTTGGTCCTGGCTCATATCAAATTTCTTTCTATAGTTATACATTGAAGATTTAGCACAAGAATGTTTTTAAAACTGTGATGTTCTTGAAGTTTCATGCTTCTAGTTACAGAGTAGAAAATACAAGATATCATGAAACAAAAATGTCTACTTAATTTAAATGATTGTACATGTAGAATATAATTTAATATGAAACTCAGTCACCTGAACAAGGACATACTAGACACAAGTCACACTAGTCATTGGGAATATCTGTCAATTTAAAAGAGGAGGAAGCAGCAATATCTTTATAGGAAATTAGTTTCTGTTTTACTATATATATATATATATAGAGAGAGAGAGAGAGAGAGAGAAGATGGTATTTTTTAACTGATCTCTTTTAAAGGTTTAGTTATGCAATGAATGCAACTCCTATTTTCCACATTGGGGAACAAAGGCTGAGCTTATAATTCTTCAATTCTATCCACCAACCATAATATCCAATTGACTCATGTGACCTTTCCACAAGGATTTATCAATATTGAGGGAATCTTTGTACACCTAATCTATTTTTCCCAAAATGTGTATAAACTTGCTGAAGTTTCATGTCATCTATTTGCTGATTTTTAAATATTTTCAGTTCCTTGGAAGATGTAAGAAAAAACTTTAAAAATAAGCATGAGCAATGGCTTGGAGATTCTGATTTGTTTTAACAAAAACAGCAATTATTTCAAATCCTCTGCTGATTAGAAAGTAGTGGATCTCACTTGATATGTCAAAGCATTTTGATATAATGTTTTGTACTCCCATAAAATACCATTACCATCTCTAATAATTATCTGAATGTTCAACTTTTCCCAATATCCTTTTCTTAGTCTTATGTGTCCATTAGGTTATTGCTTGCCTAAGAAAAATGTGCTACAAAGAGGCCAACACAACAATTTCAGGAGGAAAGAATAATAGCCAAATGCCCTTTCCTTCTTCAGTATAATTTCTAGGATTCCAGAAAATGTAGCTACTTAGCCCATATCACCTTCAGAAAGACTTTTAGAAGATCTTTCAAGTTATCCTTGTAGACAGAATGGAGTAAGTAGATTGAGTCATGAATGGTAAGTTAGTTTCAACACCTATATCCAGAGGGCATTAATTAATAGAACAACATCAATCTGGTTCCAGGTTGGGAGCATCATAGGATTCTTTTCTTGGTTCCACTTGTTTCAACATTTTACTCAATGTCCTGGGTGAGAATATAGAGAGGACATCATAAAATTTGTAGAAGGGAAAGTGATCATATTAGATGACTCAATTAGGATTGAAAAAGAAGCTGACAGGTTAGAGACAAGGGCTAAATATAATAAAATGAAAAGTGATTGAAATAAATTTTAAATGAGGTGATTAAGTCCAAAAGGACAATTGTTCTGTACAAAACGAACAATGGTTTAGTAGCAATCCATGTTTAGAGATTATAGTCTATACAAAGGCTGATATGAATCAACAGTAAACAGAATGTTTATTGAATGAATGAATAAAATAGGGTATATTCAGTGGGAGAGGAGAAGAAAGTAGGGAAGGGCAGGGGAGGGAAGAAGAAAGGGAGGTAGGAGAGAGAGTGGAAAGGAGAAAAAAGGGGAGGAGAAGGGAAGGGGAGAAGAGAATCTATATGAAAAGGAGCAAAAGCTCCATTTGTTTCTATGCAGCCTAGACCAGCCCTGAAGTACTGCAGTATAAGAACAGACAAACTGGGTTCATTCAGGGGTGACCTAAGATGTACAGTCAAATCAACAAATCAACAACATCCAAGACATTCTTGAAGGAATTAGGAATATGTAGCCTGGGAGATCTGATAATCATGTTCAAATATCCTAAGAACTTTAATGGGAAAAAATTAGCTGAGTACATGAATAAGAAGGCAGATTAGTCACAAACAGTTTCAAGAGCTATACCCAGAGGGTACTAATTAAGGGAACCATAGCAATCTGGTCCTAGGTGTTAAGCATCATAGAAGGATTCTGTCCTAGGTTCCATTTGTTTCAACACTTCACTCAATGTCCTGGGTGAGAATATAGACAGTTCATCATAAAATTTGTTACAAGTAGGACAAATGAATGGAAGGCACAAAGCGGCAGAATTGGATTCTGTGAAAGTAATTCAGTGTCAAAGTTCTCCAAAGATGGAATGGCTTAGTTCTCAAAAGGATGGAGCTATTAACTACTTTCTTCAGGAGATGTTAAAGCCCTGACCGGAAGATCCTTGGCACAGATTTTTCCACATTAATTCAAGCATAAGATAGGCGAGGACTAGATAATCTTTGAAAGTCCCTCCCAACCTCAAGATTCCAATATTCAAACATTTTTCTGTGGTGTAAAGTAGGTTCTTGCAAAATATTTTCTCTTATAAAAACAATGAAAACAAACGGTTAGCCTTGGGGAGGTGATCCAAGTTTTCAGGAAACCCTAAGAGAATCTTCTCTTTTGTTGTATGTCTGTTCTTTAGAGAACTAATCTCCTTCCCCTGGAATATATTAATATCTGTTTGTCCTCTGCTATACCGACTGACTTGGGGAATTTGCACACAGCACACTTTATCTTGCTAAATATAATAGTCTGCCCGGCATTCTGTCTCTATGAGAAATCCCTATTCACTTTCATAAATTATGTGAATGGATCTGAAATGTAGTTTACTTTTTTCAAAAGAAACTATTCCCAAAAGTAGCCTGAAAACATGCCAAACATTTGCTCCAACACACAGTTCAATACATGATATTGATATGTATTATCATTGGGTTAAGTCTGAATACAAGGCAAACTTAACACACTTTTTTTTTTTAAGATTTTATTTATTTGACAGAGAGAAACACAGTGAGAGGGAACACAAGCAGAGGGAGTGGTAGCGGGAGAAGCAGGCTTCCTGCTGAGCAGAGAGCCCCATGCGGGGCTCAATCCCAGGACTCTGGGATCATGACCTGAGTCGAAGGCAGACGCTTAACGACTGAGCCACCCAGGCACCCCTAACACACTCTTGAACAAAATTCTTCTCTTCCCATGGCCCAGTCACAGGAAGCTCAAGGAAATCAGTATAATTCTAATATTTGCTTATGCAGGCTGTACCCAACCAGGTAAGTCTGGTAAAACAAAACCACAGTAATAAAACAAAAACCACAGTAGAACATTCTAAAACCTAATATAAATTACATAAATATAATAAGTATGATAAATACTTCTCTAATTTAACAAATATTTTAAAATATATAAGTACTTTTTTACCATCTGTTGTACTTTCATATAGAAAAATGTTGCTTTTCCACCCTGTGAGTTCTTGGGTGCCTGAGTGTTTGAGTCTATTATATACCCCTATCCCATCTTTTAATAATCAAAGGCAATTAATGTTTATCATGACACAAAGAAAAGTAACCAAAATCCCTAAATCCTGAATTCTTTCTAATCATCTCCAGAGGCCTCTCCCATGCACAGCAAGTTCCCTAAGAGATACTTTCATACTTTCAGAGTAAACACAATCTTACCATTAACTAGGTAGGGCTTTGGCCTCAAATGCCCTCTGGTCTCCTTCCCTGGTGAACTGACCCGGATCTCATGTGAGCTTGGCAGACTCCTCTTGTCCGTTGGGCTAAAGATTAATAAAAACAGCCCAGCAGCTAATCCTTGATTACTTTCCCAAGTATCAGTCTGATTCTAGCCCCTGACAAAGCCTCTGTTCTGACACAGATTACATCTACCCAGAGGAGGCAGGCTTTCCTAACTGGTAAAGTCTTTCTATATACCTGTGCTGTCCAAAACAGTAGCCACTGTTCACTTAACACATTAAATTAATTAAAATTAAATAACGTTTAAAAGTCAAGTCCTTAAATATACTAGTTAAATTTCAAGTACTCAACAGCCACATGTGGCCGGTGGCTAGTATACAGAACATTTTATCACACTCTATTGGACAGCGCTGTTCTAGGATACCATTTGGCTCTTCACTTGGGCAAACCATGGTTTTGGATTTAGGCAGAATTTATCTTCCACTAAAGAGCTGAGTGTGCAACTATTTACTCATTCATTCATTCAACAAATATTTATCAGTTCTTTTCCTAGCTGCTGGATATATAATCATGAAAAAACAGACATGGTACCTGCTTTCAGAGAGCTTATGTTCTACTGGAAGACCAAAAATAAACAAGTGAACAGCTAATAGAAAAGATTATTTATTATGAATTTCAATGCTAGTATATCTCCCTTTGAACCTCAGAGTAACAGGTGTTTCTGTTTCATTCAAGTGAGCCCATCCCTACAGTAGTCAGCCTTTCTTTTTACTTTCTTCAGATGGCAAATACTGATGGTTTTAGGATTTAATTGAGTCTATTGATTTTTAGTCTTTTTTTCCTTAGAATTTCTGCCCACAGCTTAATTCTTGCCTATGCTCTTGTTTCCCTCACAAAGGGTTCTCCAGGCTTTATAGTTTCAATTATCACATCTTTAGGTGTGACTACTCTTAATTACTTACATTCCCAAATAGTACAACAAACTACTAGACATCCTCTCTTGGAAGATTCCTCCCCAGTTTTTTAAACCTTATCATAGATCTTCAGAATGCCTCTTGAACTCATATCTCTTTTCTATCCACAGTGGCCCATACAATCTAAACTGTTATTACTCATGCCTGAATTACTAAAATGTATGTACACACCACGTTTGTCTCCATACCCTCCCTTGTTGGGATCACCTCCCAGCAGCTGCGGAGACTACCACTCTCAGCAGTGGTGCTAAAAGACCAGCACTGACAGATGAGTACCCTAGTAGCCTGGCAGCCCCACCTCCCCCGACCTCACTTATCCCCAGTAGCAGCTTCCAAAATGGCACCATTTCAAGGGAGACTGACCCAGCAGCTAAGTTCATTGGGATTGGGGCTGTCATGGTCAGAGTGGCTGCCTCTAGGGTTGGGATTGGGACTATGTGTGGGAGCTTCATCAATGGTTATACCTGGAACCCTTCTTGAAAGCAACAGTTTATCTCCTATGACATTTTGGAGGCCATGGGAGTCTTTGCCTTATGGTAGCCTTTCTTATGCTCTTTGGCATGTGAAAGAGCCATCTCTACCTCCCATATTTCTTTCTTCCACATCTCCCATGCCATGTATATTCCTTTCCCTACACCTCTCCAAGAAGCCAGGAAAAGTGGTTGGTTCAGGATTCAATAGAGGAAAGGTAAATAAATACTGTATGAATAACAAAAATAAATGACCTGTTATTACCCTGGCCAAAAATCTACCCTGGCTCCCTATTAATATAGAATCAAGTTTCTTTGTCATGAACTTACTGCTTTGAAAAGATAAGGCTAAAACTGAATGATTCTGTTATGAAAATGAATGCTTCATTTAGGAGTAGGAATTATAACCTGTTTAATCTCTAGAAATGACTTTAGATTTTTCAGGCTAATATACCACTCAGCTCCTATGACATATTATGTCCCTGCCTATGTGTCCTCCTTTTATCTAGTTAAAACTTTCCTAATCATCTTCCTCCCACAGCTTCCACAAACTCTTCTTCTACACACACACACACACACACACACACACACACACACACACACACACAGAGGAAAAGCTTTTAAAGATAATTTACTAAAAACACACACACACACACAAAAGATAATTTACTGAGTTTACTGATACAAATGGGAGTTTTAAGAAGCACAAGTGAACTATTTCAACATTATTTTGGCCAACTTCATATACCTTTCCCATTTCCTTGCTACCCACATGAAGTCTACACTGTCTTTTACTGTAGGATCCCAAGCTCAATAGCTTGAGCAAGTCACTAAATGGTTTCCTGCAGGCAAATTTTAGATCAATAACCACAAACTAAAATCATTTCAGCCTTTAACCTAAGGACCTACTGGTGATTAATAATTTCACCACTGGCCAGGATGATAAAAAGTAAAAAATCAAACTCTTTAAAAAGAAAAGAGATACAATTGACATTTAGCAATCTAAAAGTTTCAGGTGTACAAAATAATGATTCAATATTTGTGTACGCTGGGACATGATTACCACAATAAGTCTAGTTGCCATCTATCACCACACAAAGTTATAAAAAAATTTTTCTTAGAATAAGAACTTCCAGGGTTTATCCTTTTGGCAACTTTCAAATATGCATTACAATATTATTGACTATAGTCACTGGTTGAATATTATATTCCCACAATTTGCTTAATTTATAATTTGAAGTTTGTACCTATAGACTACCTTCACCCATTTTTTTTTAAAGGGTTTTTTTTTTTTTAATTTATTTGACAGAGAGAAAGATCACAAGTAGGCAGAGAGGCAGGCAGAGAGAGAGGGAGAAGCAGGCTCCCTGCTGAGCAGAGAGCCCGATGCGGGGCTCAATCCCAGGACCCTGAGATCATGACCTGAGCTGAAGACAGAGGCTTTAACCCACTGAGCCACCCAGGTGCCCCTACCTTCACCCATTTTGACCATTCTCTAACCTCCTTCCCATCTAGCAACCACTGTCATGTTCTCCATATCTGAGGTTAGTTGTTTTGTTTGTCCATTTGTGTTCTTTTTTAGATTCCACATATAAGTGAAATCATATAACATTTGTCTTACTAATTTATTTCACTTAGCATAATTCCCACAAGGTCCATTCATGTCATTGCAAATAGTAAGATTTCCTTCTTTTTATGGCTGAGTAGTATTCCATAGTACAAAAGCAGGACATCTTCTTTATACATACATCTATCAATGAACACAGGTTATTTCTGTATCTTGGCTATGGTAAATAATGCTGCATAAACATAGGGGTAAATGTATTTTTCCAAATTAGTGTTTTCATCTTCTTCAGGTAAATACCTAGTAGTAGAACTACAGGATCATATGGTAGTTCCTTTTTTTTTTTTTTTTTTTAACAAACTTTCATACTGTTTTCCATAGTAGCTGCCCCAATTTATATTTCTACCAGCAGTGCAGAAGAATTACCTTTTCCTCACATCCTTGCCAACACCTGTTATGTCTTGTCTTTTTGGTAATAGAAAAGCATGAGGAGGTATTAAGCATGAGGTGGTATCTCACTGTAATTTTGATTTGTATTTACCTGATGGTTAGTGATTTTTATGCATCTTTTCATGTGCCTGTTGGACATCTGTATGCCTACTTTGGAAAAGGGTCTATTTAGGTCCTTTGCCATTTTTTAATCGGATTGTTTGCTTTTTTGTTATAGAGTTGTATGAGTTCTTTATATATTTTGGAATGTTAACCCCTTATCAGATATTTGATTTGCAAATATTTTCTACAATTCAATAGGTTAACTTTTCATTTTGTTGATTATTCACTTTGCTGGGCAGAGGTTTCTCAGCTTTATGTAGTCCCATTTGTTTATTTTTGTTCTTTCTGCTTTTGGAGTTAGGTCCAAAAAATCACTGCCAAGACCAACATCAAGGAGTTTATCACCTATGTTTTCTTCCAAGAGTTTTATGGCTTCAGGTCTTACATTCAAGTCTTTAATCCACTACTTTATTGTGATCTCAAATTAAATATTTATATGCTACATAGTTTAGATGTCTAAAGAAAAAACTATGATTTGAGTTTATTAGTAATTAAAAGTACTGAAAGACTCTTTCTTAGACTGTTCTGGTTACCTTCCAAAAATATCTATTTCCTTTTTATGAAGATTAAATGTACAGAAGTCAAGTCTCACTTATTATGATGATAACCTGCTCTAGCAATCAAAGAAAAGGAATTTATCTTATCTTTCTGTCATACATTATTGCAGCTGAATTAATTCTTGTAGTTATTGTATGTCCTTAAAACAATTATACAAGTTAATTGATACTTAAAGTTATTAAAACCCATTTTTTACTTTTTTCTGCATAATTACTGTTTCCACTGCCATAAATGGAATAGACTCTGAGAAGCTATGTAGACTTTTATATTTGTTACTCAGATCCCTTGAAAAAAGGTTCAAAATTATTAATATACATACATATATATACAACATAAATTATTATACATAAACAATTTCCCTGAGCAAGACTAGATCATAACAAATGTTTAACCCATTTCCTAATACCGTTTTACAGGAGCTTCAGGTCACTAGAATTAATTGCACTGACTTGGAAGAGCACAGAAGATATGCTGTATCACTGGTCACAGGCTAATCCTTAATTGTGCTTAAATGCTTCTGTATCTCTATGACAATATTTATTTAACAAACACATACAACACTTGCTATGCCAGGCATTCTTCTAAGCCCTTTATAAATGCTAAATAACATTTAACATTGTGAGTTAGTTAGTATCATTATCCTCATTTTGCAAACAGGGAAACTGCAGCATTGTCTTGCAGTGTCTTGCTCAAGTCCCTAGAGCTAGTAAATGGCAAAGTCAGAATTTAAACCTAGAAATTGGGCTCCAGAGTCTGAGCTCTGAAGGGCTCGGCCCTTCAGTATTCCAAATTATTTCTACATTCGAAATCTAGTTTCAGTAGAAGGGTATTATAGCTTTTAATTATGTGGGGAAAGAAGCTCTCCCTTTGATATATGAAATCATTTTGTAGCTGCTCCCGTGCAGACCCTAATGGTCTCCTTTATCCCCTACTCCCTGGCTTGGGTGCTTTCCTGCTATGCACCCACTCAGCTCTGTGCCTTGTCCTATGACAGCACCTACCAAGATTTCTGTGCATTAAATATTAAATTCTTGGGGCGCCTGGGTGGCTCAGTCATTAAGCGTCTGCCTTCGGCTCAGGTCATGATCCCAGGGTCCTGGGATTGAGCCCCGCATCGGGCTTCCTGCTCAGCAGGAAGCCTGCTTCTCCCGCTACCATTCCTTCTGCTTGTGTTCCCTCTCTCGCTGTGTTTCTCTCTGTCAAATAAATAAAATCTTTAAAAAAATATATTAAATTCTTTAAGGGCAAGGGGTAGGTCTTGTTCACAGTTGCAGCTCCAATGCGTACCTTGAGCTGATAAAGCATTGTAATAAATTATCCAGCAGCCAAAGAGTTAAATTGATTTCTTATCAAGTTATGACACTCATAATAAATAAATTTCTTCTCTTTACCCATGGGAGTAGGCACACATTCCAATTTTAAAATTACCAAGTGTGTGGAAATAGGCTTGTGATTTAAATGAAATGATACTGTAGAAAAGTAAGTTAACAGATGGTTCACCATTGTCTTGTCACAGAGGTTTCAAAATTTGGGGTGTTTCAAACTTAAAGAAACTAAAGTCCCTCATTTGAAGAACTGAACATTTTAAGCTAAAAGTCAAAGAATATATACCAAGCTACTACAACAAAACACTTCCATCAAAACTTGCAGCAAGGAATCAATTGCCAACTAGCACATTGCTCTCCACAAGAAATGACGTTATGTCATTTCGCGCAAAGGACATCAAAACAACTTGTCAGTTTAACCAAGGATTTAGATACACCACAAGAAGCCTTTCACATACCACTTAAAGCATTTCCAGGAAAACTGCTAGAGAAGCTCTTAAGGCACAGTAATGTGAATCTAACTAGATTTATTAATCAACACAAACTATCACTTTTCTAAAATGTCTATCTCTTTATAAGTGGATGGATTTGTTAGCAAAGTCCTACTAACTCTTGGAAAATACAGTTCTACAGAGAAACGATACATTTGCTTTCATTCAGCAACATTCACTCAATGAATTGTTAATTATGTACCTATTAACATAATTATGTTAATTATGTACCTATTATGTGCTAGGTACTCTACTGGGTATACTTATAGGAACCCTTCTTCTGACAATAAGACTGTATTTTTTAATTGAGTTAGTAACGTCTAGATTTTTTGGTCCAGTTTAATAGTATTAGGCAGTAAGTTCTTAGTATAAATGGAAAGAAGAACAGAATTACAGGTGACATAAATAATTCTATATTTTATCTTCGATGACAGGAACATATATGTCAGGTTAAACATGCAGTTTGAGTGTTATGATTAACTGCTCATTTTGCATTTTTGCCTAATTTGAGCAGGCAATTCACTGAAGTAGTCAAATTGAGCTTGGCATAGGGCTGGCCATCACTTGATAAAATGAAGGAGCTGAATGGGCATTGGAAGCCCAACTTCCTCCTAAATCACAAGGTCCTGAAAAAAAGAATGAGTTCTGTAGCTGTGGGGCTGGAAGTATTTCCTAGCACTGACTATGCATCCATATATGATTGATAGAATGAATCAATGAGTGACCCCATGTAACCTCTCTGTAATCACAAAACTATATCTCATTTATAAAAATTTCCAGAGGTACCAGACATGAAGATGGTATTTGGCCACTACCCTAATAATATTAACCCTTCCTAAATGAAGAGATCATATTAAGACTCTTAAGGCAAAATAATATGAAGCCAGCTAGATTAATTAACCAAGACAAACTATAACTTTACTAACAGCTATTAATTTCAGTGAAATTTCCTTAACTGTCTTAACTTATCCTCACTGATTTTTTTTTACAATTTTTTTACTTATTAAAATTTATATTTTAATTCCAGTATAGTTAACATACAGTGTTATATTAGTTTCAGGTGCACAAGATAGTGATTCAATAATTTCATACATCAGTCAGTGCTCATCATTACAAGTACACTCCCTAATCCCCATCACCTGTTTCACCCATTTCCCCTCTGGTAACCATTAATTTGTTCTCTACAGTTAAGAGTCTGTTACTTGGTCTCTCTCTCTCTCTTCCTTTGCTCATTGGTTCTGTTTCTTAAATTCCACATCTGAGTGAAATCATACACTATTTGTCTTCCCTGGCTCTATTTTGTTTTGGTTTTTACTTTTTTGTTATCTTTTAGGCTATTCTGATTATTAAGATAGAGGTTAACAGAATGATAAATTATAACTCTGCTTCTTTGTTACCATCTTAAACTCTATTAACAATACATGCCTATCCAAGCTTATCCCCCTTTTATGCCTTTGATAATATAACATGAAATCTGCACCTCCAATTGTGTTGTACAGGACCCATTCTACTATAATACATGTTTGCCTTACCTCCCCAATAAATTCTAAGCCAATATTAAAGACCTAAATGTGAGACCTGAAACCATAAAAATCCCAGAAGAGAGCACAGGCAGTAATTTCCTGACATCAGCTGTAGCAACTTTTTTCTAGATAGGTCCCCTGAGGCAAGGGAAACAAAAGCAAAAATAAACTATTGGGACTACATCAAAATAAAAAGGTTCTTCACAGCAAAGCAAACAACCAACAAAACTAAAAGCTTGCCTTTTAGTTTTATAGAGAAGATATTTAGCTAATAGAGAAGATATTTACAAATAACTTCTTACACTACAGAATGGAAGAAGATATTTACAAATAATATATCTGATAAAGGGTTAGTATCCAAAATACATAAAGAACTGATACAACTCAATTCCCAAAAAGCAAATAATTCAAATAAAAAATGGGCAGAAGACATAAACAGACATTTCTCCAAAGAGGATACACAGATGTTCAACAGACACATGAAAAGATGCTCATCATCACTTATTATCAGGAAAATGCAAATCAAAATTACAATGCAATATCACCTACACACATCAGAATGGCTAAGATCAAAAACACAAGAAACAACAGGTGTTGGAAAGGATGTGGAAAGAAAGGAAACCTCTTGCACTATTAGTGGGAATGCAAACTGTTGCAGCCAGTGGGCCTCAAAAAATTAAAAATAAAACTACCCTAGGATCTATCAATCACACTAGTGGGTATTTACTCAAAGAATACAAAAACACCAGTTCAAAGGGATACATACCCCTATGTTTATAGCAGCATTATTTACAATAACCAAGGTATGAAAGCAGCCCAAGTGTCCAATGATTGATAAATTATAATTTTATATATATATATATATATATATATATATATATATATATCTCATGACCATGACCTTTGGCAATTTATTAAACATCTCTAAGCTCAGTTTCTCATCTATAAAATGGGCCTAAGTGCAATTGCTCCCACAGAATTGTTGTGAATTATGGTAAGAAATACGAAATTATGTAAAGTAATTGGATTGAACTTGACACATAGCATTAATCTCAAACATTAAAGGCATACTTTAATACTATATACACTTAGAAATGTTTTTAATGTAAAAGCTGCTTCTTTTCTCCCAAATAATTACATATTAAAAATTAAGTATTTAGGGGTGGCAGAGAATTCAATTTTTCATAAAATAATTCCCACTTTATATATCTATTAGGTCAAGACATTTACAATTAGCATTAAAATGCACAAATATACTCATGTATGATTAAAGTAGGTGGTACAAATATCAATAATTGCTATAAATTAAATTTTTATATTCTAATTTTTGTCACAGAAAAGTAAATTATTTTCTTCAGCACAAGGATATATTGAAATGGCCTACCATTCCCTCCCAACTATCATCACATCACCCAGAAATCCAAGGCATTTTGAATCTTTAGTGTTTCATTATTTGGATATTCTCAGGACATTCAACCATGCCTCTTCAATTACTGAAGAAAACGGGAGGTTTTTGCTTTGTTTTGTTTTAGTCATAACCATTTTAGCTTCACTTCAACATGATCATCATTCCAACTGTTTCTTTGGAAGCTTATGTTGCAAAGCCAATAAAAGACTGTGTTCCCAAGCCTAGAGACTTTCCATTTATAGCTTTGTACTAAGCCTCTTAAAGGTAGTTATTTATTCCAATTAAATATTTAAAAGGTAGGTCCTTTTATGAAATGGCTTTTTTGTTAAATCAAAAAGGGATAATTATTTATACTTTGAAATCCTTTCTAATAGGATTTGAGTTGACCTACAACAAAAGACATAAATAGATTAAGATTGTTAAAATAAATCAAAACATATCAAAGCACTGGAAAAGATAGTGCAAATATAAAAATCATTTGATTATACACAAAATTTAGCTCTGAGCTTCCATGACACTAAGGCAAAAATGAAAATACAATTGATCAAGCACTTCTCATTACTTTACAAAGCAAATCTGTAATACTTTTATATACTAATTCTGAGTGTGGTCTTGGTACTAAATTCCAGCAGGAATTTATCTTTTGGGCCTTTCTTCAAGGAAAATTGAGTTTGAGTTTCATAATACACAGTATTTTCATCATAAGGTTCAGTGGCTGCTTTGAACTTCAATAAAAGTCAATAGTATGACATTATGCCAGTAATTTTAAAATCATTTTTAGCCATGGAACCTAGAAAATAAAATATTATGCAGCAGCTCAATATATAAAATACATAAATAAGAACTAATTGAAACAGAGTTAAGGGGCCTGAAGCTACTGTAATCACCGATTACAGAATCCGGGTAAGGAAAAGGCCTACAAGCCAATAAGCTGATCATATTAGCTACATATATAAAAATGCAAATCAAATGTCCTACAGCTAATATCACACTCAATAGTATAAGATTGCATGCTCTTTACATAAGACTGGGGCCAAGGCAAGGATATCTACTCATATCAGTTCCACTGAACATTGTACAAAGAGGTCTTGGCTAGTGCAATAGAGGACAGGGGAAAAAGGAAAATAAGGCCAACAGATAGGACAGGTAGAAGCAAAGCTATCCTTATTCACAAACAACCTGATCTGGTATATAAAATATCTTAAGAATCTTAAAAAAAAAAAAAATCCACTAGAACAAATAAGTTAATTGAGTAAGGTTTCAGGATGCAAGATCAATAGACAAAAGTCATTTGTATTTTTATATACAAGCAACAAATATTTGAAAATGAAACAAAAATACATTTATAATAGCAGCAAAATCCATGACATACTAAGGAATAAATTTAAAATGTGTACATGGGTAGTACACTTAAAACTACAAAATACTACTGAGAAAAATTAAACAAGATTTAGATTTGAAGACTGCTAAGGATGTATCCCAGTAAAATTCATATGTTGATGTCCTAATTCCCAATGTGATAGTATTTGAAGATAGGACCTTTGGGAGGCAATTAGGTTATATGAAATCATGTGTGGGACCCTTGTGATGAAATTTGTGCCCTAAAAGAGGGCACGTATAAGAACTCATTTCTCTATATACACAAAGAAGAGGTCATGTGAGCACACAGTAAGATGGTAGCTGCCTCCAAGTCAAGACGAAGCAGCCTCACCATGAAATCTACTCTGCTCACACCTTGACCGTGAATTTCTCAATCTCCAGAGCTGTAAAAAAATTAATTTCTTTTTTTTTTAAGACATCTCGTCTGTGGGGCGCCTGGGTGGCTCAGTCGTTAAGCGTCTGCCTTCGGCCCAGGTCAGATCCCAGGGGCCTGGGATGGAGCCCCGCATCGGGCTCTCTGCTCTGCAGGAAGCCTGCTTCTCCCGCTACCATTCCCTCTGCTTGTGTTCCCTCTCTCGCTGTGTTTCTCTCTGTCAAATAAATAAAATCTTTAAAAAAAAAAAAAAAAAGACATCTCGTCTGTGATATTCTGTAATGACAGCCTGAGCTAAGACAGAGATATACTATGCTCCTGGATCAGAAGATGTAATGTTGTTAAGATTAAGATATCAACTCACTCCAAATTATTCTGCAAATTCAGCATAATCTATTAAAATCCCAGTAGGCCCATATGGTCTAGAAATTCCACTCCTAGACATACACTTAAAATAATTGAAAACAGGGACTTGGATAGATACATGTATATCAATGTTTACTGTAGCATTATTAACAATAGTCAAAAGATAGGAACAACTCAAGTGTCCCTCAACAGATAAATGGATGAACAAAATACGGTGTATACATACAATGGAATATTATGCAGCCATAAAAAGAAATGACGTTTTGACACATACTACAATATGAATGCATCTTGAAAATGCTATTTCTAAATGAAACAAGCCAGACACAGAAGGACAAATATGGTATGATTACATTTATATGAAATACTTAGACTAGGCAAATTCATAGAGACAGAAAGTAGGTAAGAGATTACCAGGGGCTGGGGAGTGTTGGATATTACTGCTTAATGGGTACAGGGCATTAATTTGGGGTGATGGAAATTTTTAGAAATACTGGTGATGGCTGCACAACATTGTAAATGTAATTAATGCCACTGAATTGTATACTTAAAAATGGGCAAAATTTGTTATACATATTTTACTACAATAAAGGAAACTACTTACCAAAAAAAAAAAAAATCCTAGGAAGCTTTTCCATAGAAATCTACAAGTTGATTGTAAAATATACATAAAAGTGTAAAAAACCGAGAATAACTAGAACTATTTTGAAAAGAAGAACTAAGTTGGAGAACTTATATTACCTGATCTAAAGACTCACTATAATGTTCCCATAATTAAGACAGTGTAGTATTACTGTAAGGGTGGATACATGATCAGTGGAAAAGAACAAAATGTCCAGAAATAGAGTCATATTTGATCAATTAATTTTCAACAAAGCGCCAAAGTAATTCAACAAGAAGAGGAATGTTTTCAATGAATGGTGTAGAACACTGGATATGTACTTGAATAATGAACTTTGATCTCATCTCACATCATATACAAAATTAACTCAAAATGGATCATAGACCTAAATCTAAAAACTAAAACTATAAGTCTCCTAAACAGAACAATTTGAAAACTCCAAAATTGATTAGTTGAACTACACTAAAATTAAAATCTGATCTTCACAATCTCCCTCAAGGAAATGAAAAAATAAGCTACAAACCAGGAGGAACTGGGATGAAATATTATAAATATCTATATCCATAATTTATTTACTTATTTTTATATTTATTTCTTTAAATTCTCATATTTGTTTTATTATTTTACACACATATATGAATATATATATAAAGTGGTGTGGGGTGGGTGTGTGTGGAACTTGTATTCAGAATTTAATAACCTACAACTTAACAAGAAGACAAAAACTCATTTAAAAACTGTCAAGTGA
>CM053614.1:19367433-19433253 GCA_028646535.1 Procyon lotor | reverse complement strand
TGACCTGTACCGAAAGCAGAGGCTAACCCACTGGGGGTTAGTGGGTTAACCACCCACCCAGGCGCCCCTCTTTTTTTTTTTTTTTTTTAAAGATTTATTTATTTGAGAGAGAGAGAGAGCATAGGAGCACATTGAGGTAGGTGGCAGAGGAAGACTCTCAAACAGATCCCCTGCTGAGCTGAGCACAGAGCTCAAAGCAGGGCTCAATCTCATGACCCTGAAATCATGACCTGAGCCAAATTCAAGAGTCAGACACAGAACCAACTGAGCCATGCAGTTGCTCCTAAAATTATATTCTTAATTTTGTTTGTGTTAAATCAAATGTTTTCAATGAAATTTAAAATGAAGAGAATGTTTTCACTTTATCACAGAAATTGCACAGTAGTAAAATTTCACAAATTAAGCCCCACTAATTTGGAATTGTGAAAAATTTGACTTTTTTTTTTCCTTTCTTGAAGCTTATATTTGAACCAATGTAAAGAGAAGTTATTCTTCTTTGGATGCTTTTCAAATCCTTATAAATAACATGGCCACAGACAAGAACTCTTGTTCAGTGCCTATATGTCTCTAACAGTTGCCAGCTCTCTCTTTAAGAAAATTTATCCCAAGCTCAGTCTTTCTCCAGGCAACAGAAGCTGACCATAATTTAATAATGTCATTCTCATCACATTATATTTATTTTTATGGTTGCCTTCTGTTTCCAACAGAATACTGGTTTTCTATTCACAGTACTAATATAAAGTTTTTTCTTTAAATAAATTTAGAATACGAAGTGAATCACTTTAAAGAAAATATTGAGTAATAACTGTACAGGTGGTAAGCAAGTATATCTAAAAATCATGATAGTGGTAAAATACCTAGATGTTAGGAAATAAATATGTAAAAAACCAATACATAAAAAATTATGTGTAAAACAGTAAGAGGAAAATCATCTACTTGGTTGAACAAATTAATTTTGATCCCTTTCCTAGTATTTTTTTGCATACCATTGTATTAATTCTAAATGACTCCTCTTTATTTATTCAGGTGATCCCATCAAAACCCTTACTCAACAATATTTTGACATTTGTTCTCGTTCAGTACAGTACAAGCCTCAGAGTTTTAAAACTGAACCCCTTAAAGGGAAAAAAAAAAGTCTGTAATTCAAAAACTTCACTCAACAAATGCTTATCAATCACTCAGTACACCTGACAGGATAAGCCAGATTTGGGGAAGGATAAAAAGATCTACGTGTCCACTCGTTATTCAAAAGCTGTTTTTGAGTGGCTATAATATTCAAATCCACTTGCTGTATAGGATTTAATTAAAGGAAAAGAAGGAGAAAAAGGAAGATGCATAGGAGGAGAGGAGAAAGATGGGGAGGGAAATAATTATTAAACAAGGATTCTGAACTCAAAGAGATTACCACCTAGTTATTATTACTTAGTATTGTCCTTGAGTTTTACTTATAGTCCAAGATACTATTTCATTTTCTCATATATTGCCTTCTTTAAAAAAGGCAATGTATTATTCAGTAAGAGGTAATATTTAAGAGACATTTCCTTTGAGTGTCAGAGTCTATGAGACTCAATAACAAATTCATGGAATACAAAACAGCACAACCTTAAACCCATAACAATGTTTATAAAATTCTGCAGAGTTGGCCTTTCACATTTTCCTTGTGAAAGAGGTGATGCTGCCCCAGAAAGGAAAGAACTCAAATCTGTAAAATAAAGTCACGGTACTAAGACAGTACTAACTTGAATATATGCATTTAATATAAAAGCCCACAAAGCATAATTTGAAGTTTAATTATATAAATTAAATTTGTTGGAAGGAAGCCGCTATCCTTCTCAAAGATGGTGCTTTCAATCTTTACTATATGTGTATATCTCACTTAGGATGAGTGGAATTATGAAACTATAGCTATTAAATTACTTGCATTTTTATTCTTTTCTCTCTCTATCCTCTGTGACTGAAGCCTATGAGGACTTCTACAAAAAAAGATGAAATCTATTGTGTTCTAAGAAAGGGTAGTAGTTTTTTATATGAAACTGGATTTTGATGTTCAACACTCAAAGAACATTTTCATTTCTGATGTACTGAAGGCAGATTTCAAAAAAAAAAAAGTATTATATTATATGTACTCACACATTGAATATCATTTTATTTAAAAATAAAAATCTTGGGGCGCCTGGTGGCTCAGTGGGTTAAGCCTCTGCCTTCAGCTCAGGTCATGATCTCAGGGTCCTGAAATCAAGCCCCGAATCGGGCTCTCTGCTCAGCAGGGAGCCTGCTTCCCCCCCTCTCTCGGCCTGCCTCTGCCTACTTGTGATCTCTCTCTCTCTCCCTGTCAAAGAAATAAATATAATATTTTAAATAAATAAATAAATAGATAGATAGATAGATAATCTTTCAGAAAGATTACAAGACTTTCTTTGTACCCTAAATCCTGTGTGGTGGTATCTTCCATACTACCTCGGCATGGAAGGCCTTCCTAGTACTTCTGAAGCTGATGGTACAGTTGCCATAAACACTATGACAGCCCTCTGACCACGCCTTCTATTTGTATTGACTGCACTCTCTTCTCAAAAGGATTATGAAAAAGCCAATCAAGCCGATATATACGAATATTAAACATCTGGGAATCAACTTTGTTTCACTACTTCATTTCAATCAGTAACATGGGAGGAGAAGTAATATTTGTCGTCAAAGAAATTAAGCCAAAAAGCTGACCCTACAAAGGGAAGTGGGGATAATGATCCATCCCTGAAGTCCTCTGGCCTTCATGGTTATTTCACCAGATTCTGGGGCCAATCCTCCTCCTCCTGCAGCAAATGAGACAAATTTGGGTCCAAATGCTTGCAACCTCCCCCAACTCCATCCGAAGCTTATTTCTGATAACCAGTTCTGATAACCAGTGCCTGGGCTCTTTCCACTATGGCCAATCCCCATCTAGTGCCATAATTACTATCTACATCCTTCCCTGACTTTTCTTCTCAGTCAACAGTCAAACATTGTGTCAGGGACTGTGTTAACAATGGAAAACCAAGAACAGAGGACTTACGACAGGGGTGCTAATTCTTACCACTATAGATATCCTGTCTCATACGGTAGCTTAATCTAATTGTGCTTCCCATAAAAGTAAAAACATTTTTTAATGTGAAAAAACTCACACTGTTACATAAGTGCAGCCAATTGAATCTTCAATTCCACTTAAATAGCATTTTAGTGCCTTGAATCTTATAATGAAAGCTTTTGCTTCTTCTTGCAGTGTATTTCTTTGACTTCTTACTATAGCTTCTATGATGGTCTTGGGTTGCTGGCTTCCTTAATTAACTTCTCATCACAAAGAATTACTAGAGTTTCTTACTAACTAGAAATGAATACTTCAAAATTATTTTTACCACTAGGCTATCTTTAATATTCCATGAGAATATTACTTCAGGAAAATTAGAAAAAAGGGGGGCTTTCTATCACAAACCCAGGATATTTTTGAAGATTCATGTGGTGAATTAGATTCTTGTTATTTGGACCTATCAAAACTTCCTTGCAGACAGAAGGGGAAATATTACTCACACACTGAGGGTGTAAGAGAAGGAAAACAAAATGGGATCATTGGAGCCATTGATAAACAAAGAACCATGTGGTTTAGACAACTTTTAATCAGGAATTCTTTAACCTGCAACACAAAGTATTCTGTCAGTCTCTGAGACCCCTATTAGCACAGCCAGATCAGCTTACTGGTTTAATCAAAGATGAATGGAGAGGACAGTCACAGGCTGGAGTAGGGAAGGAGGCAGCTCTCTGGTGATGCCTATTTTGGCTTCCTGACCAAGTTTTCTCTGACAGTTTTCTGTAGTTTGGTTTTCTGCATTGAACATAAACTGTCATATTCTGCTCAGTCTCAGGAAAATAAAGACTTGAGGACTGATCTCCATGTGATTTTTTTTTTTTTTTAAAGATTTTATGTATTTGACAGAGAGAAACAGAGCGAGAGAGGGAACACAAGCAGAGTAGGAATAGTAGCGGGAGAAGCAGGCTTCCTGCCAAGCAGGGAGCCCGATGTGGGGCTCTGTCCCAGGACCCTGGGACCATGACCTGAGCCAAAGGCAGAAGCTTAACGACTGAGCCACCCAGGCGCCCCGTCCACGTGATTTCAACTCCACCTTCCCCCCACCCGAAGCCATGACTTTTAGCTAATCCACAAAGAAGAAATCAGGACAGTTGCCTATAGACAAAAGGAAGGTTTTAGAAAGAAGTCTCAAGATAAACTAGCTCTCTTGCATGTGGAAGTGGATGGAGGGAAGCCCTGATAGGTAGCCTTTGCCAATTTTCATTGTATAAATAATCTTACCATGTATTTCAAACTACCAACAATTTAATAACAGGTTAACAAAATTCCTGAATATTTAATAATCAACTCTGGAAAGCCAGTGCCAGTTCCACATCACTAAAAGTAACTATATGTTTCCTTGTTTCAGATATTAACTTAATAAAGTTCTTTATTTTTTTCTGAGAAATCATTGTGTACCAATAGGAGGCATTGTTATAGGAAAGTCGAGCACATAAATTCATATTCAGCTTTTCTCTTCATGAAGCTTCTAGTCCAGTGATAAGTTCAGCAACCTTTGCAAGATAGAACCAAAAATCACTCAAAAGGCAACACACTTACAAGTGCAAGTTAACTTAAAGTAAATTGACATCTAAGTACCTAAAACATAAGGAAAATGAGTACGATAGCCCATCTCATAGGGTGATTGAAAGGCCCAAATGAGATCATGGATGAGAACACTTTTGGTGAGTTATAGGCCTCTACAGAAATGTAAAGGATCATTCCTCATAGAGTGGATAGAGTGGAGTGAGGCTAATCAGACAAGGCAACATCTGGGTTCCCAGAACATGGTAATTGATGATGACAAGGTCAAAGATAGAAAGGCAAGATGCCTAGGGATACTGGGAAGACAGAGCAGCAAACAGAGCTCACTGACCTCAAAGACAGTGGGGTGAATTGTGTTCACACAGACATTTGGCTGTACTAACCACACCATCGTGCCTTTTTCATTTATAAGTATTACTAAAAATTACTAAATTTCCATTTAATATATAAACATCACTAAAATTTTTAGTTCCTCTAATTTCTCAAAAGCTGCATCTGCAAAACTGTCCTCTAAGGGCTGTTTTTAGGATATCCAGGATAAAGACCTAAATGATAGGTTTCCCCAAATTCAAGGTCTGAGTATGGCTTGCTTAGTAAGTTAAAAGTCTGGTCTTTGGGATTGAATTCTAACTCTGCCACCTGCTGGCTATATGCCTTATACAAGCAATTTAAACTCTTCATGCCTCAGTTTCCTCATCTACAAATCGAGATGGTAATATTTAGCTTATAATATGGCTTTTCAGATTAAATGAACTAAAACATATAAATTATCTAGTACAATGCCTGGCACATAGTTATAGCTCAATAGCTGACAGATGTTATTATTATTGATTTGAAACATATTATATTCATAATTTGGATCAAAAGTCTTCTTACTTATGTAATAAAGAAATTACAGGCAATTAAATTAGTTTTACTATTTGTTTTTAAATGAGTGATTTTTTTTTTTAAAAGATTTTATGTATTTGACAGTGAGAAACACAGTGAGAGAGGGAACACAAGCAGAGAGAATAGCAGCGGGGGAAGCAGGCTTCCCGCCGAGCAAGGAGCCCGATGTGGGGCTCGATCCCAGGACCCCGGGATCATGACCTGAGCCGAAGGCAGACGCTTAACGACTGAGCCACCCAGGCGCCCCTAAATGAGTGATTTTTAAATCAGCTAGTATTTTTTTTTTTTTTGACTATTTAAGTGTCAACTTTGTCTTACAACTAACACTCTTATGACTGAAAGTCCGTTGACTAGTTTAAGAACACTGTTTAATACCTCATACACATCCAACATGGAAGGGAGGGATGGAGAGAGGGAGAGAGAGACATCAGAGGAAGAGTCTTTCTGATCCTCCAATATATGTCTCCTATCAAGTCACGTGAACACCCTCAGACCAATTCCTGTGGCAAGAGGGTTAGGATATGCTGATTAGATGGAGCAGGCATGGCTAGAGAATTAGAGGTCTGGGTGGGAAGAGAGGAGGTGGATATTAGGTGGGTAACCTACAAATGGACCCTATACTTTCAAGACCATTTCTTCTACTCATCTATTGACCTCAAACTATAAGAAATAGCTGTTCAGCAATGGACATGATTTAAATTTTGACTGCCTATAGTTCTGCTAAGTACCACATTACATTAAAAAGATGATATTAGAAAAAAAAAAAAGATGATGTTGGCTGCTAATTACTCTTGCCCTTGGATTTTCCACCTCCATAAAAAATGGTAGAGAAATTTTCTTATAAATTGAATATCCTACTAGCTCCAGTATCAGTGGCTACCATATTTTTTGATAGAGCCAATTTTCTTATTTCACTATAGTGACATTTATCAAGGTACGGAAGGTTAGTTATGTATATAAAAAAACACCAGCCCAACAATCTAAAAAGAGAACATACTCAGTTTTATGGCTGAATAATGAGAATCAATTTGCATGACTGTAGAACTGACTGACTGAATTATAACTACTTGCTTTGAGACATTCATGAAGATGAGATCCAAGAAAAAAGATTAGGTACCTCTTGCATGGCTTTTATTCACTGGTCTTGTCATACAAACAAGCTTAGATTTTTGACTTAACACTGCCCCAGTTCTCAAACCACAAGCTTCTCCTTATGACAGTAGCTTTCTATTATTATGATGGATGAAACCCCAAATAATATTTACTCTATCCTATTGGAAAAAAACATGAAAATGTCCAGAGGAGAAAAATCTCCAAAAGTAATAAATGAAATACATCCACCAATAAAGGGGAATAGAATCTTGGTCCCTGGTCTCCTTTTCAAGTTATTACTCCTCTGATGGGAATGTAAGACTAGGTCAGAAATCTAAACATGGCTTTAATTCCCACATTCCAATGCTAGATACTTTAAAAGGACCAGAATTAGCTGAACTAAACTTTAAAGGAAACTGAATGCTTCATGGATCCCATGTATAATACATTTCTCTATATGAAATTCCTATAATCAAATGGATCCTTGAATGGCAAAGCAAGGGAAAAAGTATAAAATCAGCGAAATTAAGAGTGATGTGAGCCCGTTATTGATACCAGTTGTGTTTCTTTGCCTTCACGCCCTATATATCTAAAGCTCTATCTATCAAAAGAACATGTCCTAAAGAACAACACAGTGACAGAGATGAATTTCAATCTGACAAATGCAGTGAACTAAAAAATGAACTATATCATAAACCATTGCTCTTTCTCAATCCACACAGAAAAAAAAATCCTAAAGAAACTTACATTCTCTAGGAAATAATGGGGAAGGTGTTTGCCTAATCTCTGAAATACTGTGTGAGTAATGAATCAATCTAAAGCCATGCAGAAATTATCCTTTAGTAAAATGCCTTCCCACATTTCATGTTAAACCGTGGTTTTGTTTGCTCATAGCTTTTTTCAAATACTACTTTTGTCCCCCAACAATAGTTTTAGACTGCAGAGGCTAACTAAAAAGTTAGTCGAAATTTTTCCATTTGAACCAATCATTTTGGCATCATAGAAACACTGCCATCTTCATTTACTCATCCAATCTATCCACATGATTCACTACTTTTCTGTAAAAGAAAAATGCACATCTTGATTAATGAGATAATCTGTGAAGCAATTGTGCTAACTTTTCTAAATTTCATACCTATTAATTTCAATAAATTCCCACTAATTTCTGCATTATGAAATTGATTGAGTGGGAACATCTAATCTGTCTTTACAAAATTCTTTATTACTGCAACTATACTTCTGTAGCTTTTTAATACCATTTTGTGATCTTTTCATCAATACTGTCCATACTTACCATCCCAAAACGTACCACGTATTTTAAGTAGCTAAATCCACTCAAATTTTACTTCAGAGTAATCTCAGGTTATCAAGTTGATTGTGCCATGAGCACTAGAACATCGTGTTTACATGCATATACTGTGGTGTGAATGGGTAAAAGCCTCTCCTCTGCCCTATGCTTGATGGGGAGCATTTGGTCCATGGACTCCTGTCACCTTGATCCTGCCCTCCCACGTGTACCAGCACCCATAGACCCACACAGGTTATACCAGGGCAGCAGCAAGAATAGAGAACAGCTAGAGCTATTTGCCAAGATTAAGAAAACAACAACTTAATGATATAAATAAATGATGCCGCAAGTGACACCAAGATTCCAAGCTTCAGTAACTAGTCTCAGAGACTAGGAAATTCAGACTGGGGAGTGGGGTGGGCTGATGAGAATGAGAATCATCTGGAACTTGTTGAGTGCGGTGGGGGAGGGGGGTTGATGGAGAAGCATTCCAGTTAAAAAGTAGTAGGCAACTGGACATGGGATACTGAAACCTAAGTTAAAGGACTGGGCACACATGCAGAGTTGTGAGTAAAGAGTGAATATCCCCATGAGGGAGAGGAAAAAGAATCCAGAACAGAGCAGGGACTAAAATAAAGAAGTATCAGTGAATGGGTAAATGTGAATAAGAGTATTTAAAGAATGTTTAAAATTATAACTGGTGAATGAGGACAAAAAAAAAAGATGCATTAAAAAAAAAAAGGAAGGGGGCACCTGGGTGGCTGTTTGTTAAGTGTCTTACTCTTGATTTTGGCTCAGTTCATGATCTCAGGATTGTGAGATTGAGCCCTGCATCAGGCTCTGCGCTGGGCATGGAGCCTGCTGAAGATTCTCTCTCTGTCTCCCTTTGCCCCTCCCAACCTCCTGCTCACTGGTGCTCTCTCACTCTTTCACTCTAGAGACATATATCAAGGTACAGAAGGTTAGTTATGTTTATAACTCTCTCTTACATATATAACTCTACAGAAGGTTAATTATGTATATAACTCTCTCAAAAAAAAAGGAAGAACAACAGATGAGAGAAGGGCCTTAAAATCTATTCATTTGTTATTAACTTATTGAACAAATATTTATTGAGCATCTACTCTGGTGCTAGACATTGAGGTTGAGGTAGGGGAGAGGGGTATCCAGGTATAAAATAAATTCAGCCTGTGTCCTCTTGGAGTTTACAGTCTAGCAGAGAAGAGAGCAAGACATTGGACAGAGAGCATGACCCTCTCCTACCCTCCCCACCTTCCACAAGTATGAATAATTGTGATAAAGCTTCAAAAAGAAGGAAAAAAAAAGCAAGGTCCAGGCGCTGGGAACATATTAAAAAGGGAGCAGGTTAATCTTGTCTGAAGTGTTAGTGAAGGTTATCCTAAGAAAATGACATTACCTGGCAAATGAGTAATAAAAAAAGATTTAAAAAGAAAAGTGATCACCTAAGTCAGTGGCCACTCTAATCCCAAAGCCAAGTACAAGGAGGAAGTTCAGGGTAAAGCGAGGGCTGGAGTGGACTCTGCTAACAATTTGCCCAATATTTTTCACCAGTTCTGCCTTACTAAACAAAACCCTAAGCTTTTTTAGGGCTCAGCTAAATATTAACTTTGCCAGCCTGCCTTGCAGCTAGGGGTTAACTGATGACAATTCTGACCTGTAAGACATAAGCAGAATGCAGCTGGGGATTTCAGGAAAGTTTTGCTTTCCCATTAGCAGCACAGATCCTTCCTGTGAGCAACCTGGTTTTCTTTTTCCTATCTTGATTGACACAGTGAGGCCTGAAGTGAAGCAGGCAAGCCATCCTGCAAGGTAAAGCAATGGTAAGAATGAAAGCCACAGAGGTGACTGGGTGGCCCAGGTCACGATCCCGGGGTCCTGGGATGGAGCCCTGCATCAGGCTCCCTGCTCAGTGGGGTGTCTGCTTCTCCCCCTGCCCCTCCTCCTACCCCACCCCTGTTTATTCACACGCATGTGCGCTCTCTCTCTCTCATGAATAATTTTTTTTTTTTAATCTTAAAAAAAAAAAAAAGGAATGAAAGCCACATAGTAACGGTGACAGAACTGAAAGCTGAGGGTGCCTGGAACCTCAATGGCTCCCTGGAGCCCCCACAACAGTTCCAGACCCTCTACACCTATGGGCTTCGTGTTAGGAGAGAAAGCTACTTCTGATTTGTTCAAGCCAGTGTAGACCAGTTTCTGATACATGCAGTCAAAGGTAACCCCTAATTAGTACAGGGGTGTAGTGGGGGTGAGAGGAGTAATCATTGTCAAGGACGATCAAAGTAGAGATGACACAGACAGAAACAGGGATATAAAACCATTTTTAGCCCTTTTTGACAACACGGACACTATTATTTCCACAAATACATGAGATAATCAGGCTATACAATCATTACATAAGTGCTGTGTCATTTAGGATAATGCTTTGGAACTATAAAAATTATCCCCTGGAAGTTGTTTAGCTTTAAACCACAGAAAACTGGTATATTTAAAGACATCTATTTGTCACATCAGAACATTTTCTTGAAAAAAATTTTTTTCTCCACCGTTGTACTTTAATCAAGACCATCTGAAGAGGTAATGGAAGTCTTGTTCTGAGAACTCAGCCATGTGCTGTAGCAGGTGGTGGACATTTAAATGGCATTATTTATCATAAGTAGCATATAAAGGAGTATCTTAGAGTCTCTGATTCCAAAAATGTATGTCAATTTGGCAGAACACCAGTGCTTTTTCAGTTATTAAAGCATAAATGGGTTTTCAACATTTTCCTTTTCCTAATTATACACATTGATTTGTCATGACACTCTCCTCTTGAAGCATATGTAGAGTCAGCTCTGGCCAGCCTGATCAAGAATCGTTACACTGGCACATTCTGCAATGTTGTCCACCACAGCACACACGTCACTGAGAGTGTGTCCAGTCTAGGATGTGACTCTTGTTCTAGCACATGCTCATTGTATTACCTGACACAAGTTACCCAGACTGAGCTTTGGTTTCCTGAATACCTACACTGCATGAGTATTAAATGAGATCCTTTCTACAAAAACGCGGCGTACACAAAGGCCTTCATTGCTATAAGCTCTCTACAAACATTATCTCCTTTCTCTTTTGCCCGTTTCCTATACTGAGCTGCATTTGAGGAACTGTCATTAAAAGAAACAGAAGCAAAAGCTAGTAAAATCTGTTCCTCCTGAACAGATCTCAACCTAATTAGGTGCAACAGGAAGATGGGGTTTCTACTTAAATTCTGAAGCAAGGATGATAAACATACAGAGAATGGTAAAAATCAATTGCAGCCATTATTGGAACATCATGCAGACCACACAAAGAATATGTTAAGGACTGTTTCCATTTTCAAAAGGCTAAGTCAGTATTATGTCATCATCACAAAGCATAAAGTACAGTTCACAGAAAAGAATTTGGAGGACTCACTTTCTTTGTCCTAGGGACACAGACTAGGGGATATTTCTGGGCACAGCCCTGAAGAGAGTGTTAAGGATGGGGGATGCTTCCTGACAAATCCCCCTGCTCCCATCTTCCTGTGACCCTTACATTCACAGCTGTCTGCCCCTCAGCTGTCTGTCTCCCTCGGCTTGAATCAGCACCGCAAATATCTCCCCTAGGAGAGCAGAGGGGAGTCCCTTACCAAGCATCGCCTCCCTGATGAGTCTGATGAGTTGTCTCTCTGATTATTTCACTCTTCTCAGGGCAATCTGGCAGGCAAGGGACAGTGAGAGTAAAAGGATTCTAAGTAGGACCCCAGTGCTGAAACAGTAATACTATTTATGGATTCTGAGAATTTTTTTTTCTTGAAATAAATGTGAATAGTAGCACTTCCTTGGCCAGTCTCAAAAATGTCAATCTATTTGTTTGTTAATACAAACGTGCTGCTTCCTTGGTTCTCTCCTAGGAGGGTAGGGAGCCAGGAGAGGTAGGGAGCCAGGAGAGGTAGGGAGCCAGGAGAGGGAGGTGAAGGAACCAGCATTATCGCCTTGTAATTATTCAGAGGATGTTTCCTTTTATTTTATGTTAGAGTGGCTAAATTTGTATTATTCCTCTGTTGCCCTAATCATCATCATAAATCAGGAAACAAGAATCTCAATGTCCAATTACCATTCAGAGTAGATACAGGAAGGAAATTAAACCTCCCTTTCTAAGTGGAAGAAAGGGCAACTCCACTGAGCTTTCTAAGGGAATGTGTGCTGTGCTGAACAGTACATTATTGAAAAAGAGATAAGCAATTGTTTGATGTACAATTGCCAACACTTTCTAGTCTTTCAACTTCAGTTCTAAATGCTTACGAGGAATAATATCTTCACATTTTTCAAAAGGCTGCTATAGGAGAAAGCCACTTACACTCACTTACATTCACAAGTATTGCAAGTACAGCAATTATTATTTAAAGAAGAGAAACAGACAGAGCCAAAGCCAGAGGCCAAGAGAAGCAGAGAGATTGAAGTCTTGGCCTCTACAGTGTGGGGGGACAACACCAGAAATGTTTTCCAACAAAACCCGGCCCTCACCACCAGGCTCAGAAACCCCACACCTCACCAACTATTTCCTTTAAGGATCTGAAACCAGAGAGCTACTGGAAACAGATTTTTTTTTTTTTAACTTCTAAGAATATAATAAGCTCAAACTCAAACTGCTAAATTATTTTCTCTCCTTGGTAATTTTTCTACTAATAAAGGTAGAAACTAAGTGAGACTAACTTCCAGCAATTTAACTAAATACTACTGGTCAATTTAGTCACTATAGCTGTATTGTGGTAGTATAAGAGAAAAAAGTAAATCAATCCAGTTGTAACCAATCCAGTTTAGTCAACGAGTCAAAGTGGTTGATCTTCTAACTCTGTGAAATTATACCTAAATTAAATATCCCTAAGTAGACTTTACTTAGAAAAAGGTAATATCCATCCAGAGTATCACTAGAAAACCTACTGTTTTTCATGGTGTTTTAACACAGGGATCCCAGTCACGCAAAAACATTTTTAGAAAACTGATGAATTTCGGGGCGCTCGGGTGGCTCAGTTGGTTAAGTGTCTGCCTTCAACCTAGGTCATGATCTCATGGTCTTGGGATGAAGTCTGAGCTTATGCTGGGCCCTCTACTCAGCAGGAAGTCTGCTTCTCCCTCTGCCTTTGCTCCTCCCCCCTGCTCATGTGCACTCTCCCTCTCTCAAGTAAATAAAATCTTTTGAAAAAAGAAAATAAAAGAAAATCGATGAATTTAGTCGCATCGTTAATAACTCCTAGTTATTAAGTTTATTGAACCAAATTCAACAAATTTTTAAGGTGGTAAATACAAGATTAGATTCAGATTAAAAAGAACGCTACAAGATACAATGAAGAAATATAAGTAATTTTTATCTCTCTGGCTTTTAGAGTATTTTTAAATTTTTGTTTCCTTCTATACCAGCTTTATAATTGAGTTGAAATCTGATAAAACAATATGTCATCCAAACCTAAGTCCTATGCCTTAGGCATTTAATAACTGGCAACAATATTAAAATTGCACTTATCAGTTCTAACTTTTTTTTGTCTAGGAACTAACTGGCTCATAGCCCAAACATGATAGTAATTCATAGTTAAAACTGTATTTGGATCTTCTTAGAATGCTATTACTGATCTTTCTCTGTATTGATGGCATTTTTTTTTCCCCCAACAAAAATGTTATTGTGGTTATATAGATCACTGCATGGTAAATTTCAAAATTCTAAGTCATCTCAGAAGTAGTAGTTCTTCAAGTATAGTTCCACTATAGTCTATAAGGATCATCTAGATGTTTGGAAGACTAGACCCAACTTTAAGTCATTAAAAAATGAACATTCAAGTATATAATAAGCTTCTACTGCAAATGTCAATTTCTAATACAAAATACAAAAAATTTTTAAATGCTGATGTTCATAATGACTATCCAACCCAACGCTGCACAGATTGCTCCCTTCAGCCACTGTTGGCAGGGGAAGAGAGGTGAAAAGGGCTTTGGGGGTTGGGGGATGGTGAAGGGAGAGCAAAGGATTCAGTCACTGGCAAAAAGGCAACTAATAGATCAAGCCCAGTTTTCAAGATCCTTTCTTCTGGGAGGAAGCATATAAACCAGGAAAGAAAGAAGGTATCAGTGACTAAGAATTTTTTTACTAATCTTTTTACAAATAAAATCCCCTTGATTTTAATGGCAACATATTATACCTTTCTCTACATTTTATTTCACCAACCCCCTAAATTGTATGGCTTTTTCTAACCCCTAAAAGGCAGTGTAGTATAGTGACCTGAGTTCAAAACCTAAGTCTTCCACTTAATGTCTCATCTATAAACTGGGAATAATAGCATCTATATTTCGATAACATCGTTTTCAGTGCCTTGAAAAGTGCCTGCCACAAGGTAGACGCTCAATTTATGGTAATAAGAAATCTATGAGATGTGAAACTACAAACTGGCTTTCTAGAAACCCGTCTGTGTCCCTTGCTCTGGTGTGTGCCACCGTTTGTACACAGCTGTGCACCTCACTTCAAGGGCACTTTTTCTCCCTAAGACTCAATACTTCTTCCTTTTGTTTTTCATAGGGCTTTTGTCTTTCGAAACCATTTCCTTCAGAACAGGCTTTCTCTGCTTTTATCACAGATGTTTTCTCTTTATCAAGGATGAAATTAAAATGCTTATGGATTTTGTTTATTCCTCCATTATTTATAGTTTCTTATTACAGCAAGATAGATTTTTTTAAGTCGTCCTTACCAGTCACTGGTGCCAACCACCCTCCCACTGTCAGCTGAACCACACGGATCTATGCAGAAGGAACAAATACTGAGAATACTTTCACCTGTATGGAAAAGACCTTAATTTCTAAACCCGGAAACTTGTTTTTAAGGAAGAATTTCTCTTCCCAAACATTCACAACTGGCTATGTTCTGAAACCTAAAACCATGGTTTTTTCTCCTTTAAGTTTTAAACTATTAATTTTACATTTCAAAGGGATGTTAGCTCAGAAGCAAAAGGCTTTGATCATTTCATCAAGTAAAAACTGTAAAATTGAATTCATAGAGACAGACCAAGAAAAAAAAAAAAACACCTTGGCTGACAAAAATTTCCAATTTTAAATCCACGGCCATCCTTCATTCAATGTTTGCACAGCTCCACGGGATCTTGTTTGCTCATTAAAGTGAGGTCCTCTGTAAATAGTGGGTTTCAATGTGGATTTTCTATAGACCATAAAATTTCAGAATATTAAGAACCATAACTTCTGAAGGGCATTTTAGAAAATGATTTGGTAATTTTTCTGAGATGTATTCCTGAGACTTCAAAATATCTGTGCATCTAGAGAAGAATATTTCAAGTGTTCCTTTTGATATGAAAGTCTTTTCTCCAAGGCTAAAGCCTGTAAATAAAGTCGTTTTTAGAAAAGATGGAATTTAGTCAAATATGGAATTGGTTTCAAATCACTGCATGGCTAATCATTTGCTTGACTAAATTGATAGCTTGTCAAGTCTTCTATTTGATTATTAACAGCTACCACCTCTTCTCCAGCATTTCTAGGGCCTATTCTTGGGAGGATTAAATAAGGTAAGATGAATTAACAAGCCCAGCACAAGACATGGCACGCAAGCATTCAGTATGTGGCAGCTGATAATATTTACTAGCAATTATTTTACAGTTAAACAGAGGGAGAGAGAAAATGATCTGCCCGGCACTGGCCACCACGAGTTTCCACTGTTTTCTGGGGCTTTTCTCTATTCATCATTCATGATGACACTAACAACTGAGATTTAATACTTTTTTTCTCTATTTTAATTAAGAAAACAGAGCTAGTTGCTGTTGAATCAGCCTCCGTGCTCACTCTTGCCCTCATTCTCTTCATTCTCCACAAAGCACTTAAATCATCTACCACATACATCAGACCATGTCCTTCTCCTGACTGGACCCTCCAAAGACTTAACTTCATACTGAAACTGAAGTCCGACTTAGTCCTGCGGCCTTTGAGGCCTCCCAGGAACCAACCTCTCACATCATTCCAAGGTGTGTCTTCCCTCCTCCTAGTCACACTGGTCTTTTTATGTTCCTTGCCCTTGGCCAAGCCTGTTCTCATCTCAAGGCCTTAGCACCTGCTGTTGCCTTTGCCTATAGCGCTCCTGACTCGTGTCTTCACGTGGCTGGTAGAACCACAAAGGTAGAACCACAAAAAAACCTCTTTCCACAAAGCAGCCACAGAGACTACTTCCTCAGGGCAATCCCTCCCATACCTCTCCCTAGAAATCCTTCCATCCCATTGTACCCCCCCCCCTTCATAATCTACTACCCATTCTATTTCATTTCCTTCACTTCTCCCCATGACTTTATTTTTATGTAACCAATTGATGGAGGAATCTCCACTTCTTGACATATAAACATATAAACATTTCCCCTAACAGTACCATGTCAACCTCCTTTTCTTGAGAGGAAACAGGTCCCTATGGCATCTTAGCCAAACTCCATAGTTTTTCAGCCACTTGTGACTGAGAACACAGTCTCATTTTGTTTCTCTTTAAGACCTGGACCTCTTCATTTCAAATCCATCACAGAGTTAATTCAAAGCTACTCTCTTCCCTTTCCCCATCAGAGGCCAGACCATAGTATCTTCCAGCGGAGAACAGAGGGGAATCCACCCTTTTCACACATTTCTCCTTTTCTTTCTCTCTTTCAACTTCTCCCCACTTTCTCCCCTCAGACACCAGACTCTCAGGGAAGCTCAGTCTCACCCTCCACACCCAGAAGAGCTGCACAAATGAAGAGACTCCTCTCTCTTTTTTCTATTCTGGTTGACTATTGAGATAGGATCATATTGACCCCCCCACAAAGTGTGGTTTTTAATTCCATCATGAGCTGGGTTAGGGATCAAGAGCTGCCTCTTTTAGCTCACTAGTTCATTTGCTCATTCACTCACATGAGCAGCAATGCATTAGGTGCTCCGTTCATGCCGGGCACTGCAGAGGCACACGTGCCAACATTTCTCGGAGTCTCTTATATCTTCAACATTTACTTCTTTTTTCTCTTGCAAGTCATGTACAACTCACCGGTAGTCAATATCCTGTTCAAAGACAGTCCACAAGATAGCTGGCCAGGAGCAAACTCCATTATCTCTGTTTAGTGAAATCTTTATAATTCTGAAAAATAGAGGAGCTAGCTTCGCTCTTGGTAGAAACAGCTAGAGCTGCTTTAGTTTAACAATTAAAATCATATCAATTCTAGACAACTCTGAGAGGGAGCCTCCTTGTCAGATAAGCTATCATTTTTTAATAGACTTTATTTCTTAGAGCAGTTTTAGGTTCACAGCAAAACTGAGCAGAAAGTACAGAGTTCCCACGTGCCCCTGCTCCCACCCACGCACAACCTTCCCCCCTATTATTGCAGAGAATATTTTTATGTGCATGGACACACATTGGTGGTAAAAGGTTATTTGTATTTTTCTGATTTAAGATGAATCTAACTATGAACCGGCTGAGAAGGGGAGCGATATTTTTTGAGGGACGTACTCTCTCCTTAACCTTTCCAAGAGAGCAGCCCTGACGCGGTCGCCTTTCCCCAACTTAAGAGCCCCAAGACATGGTCTAGCTCCTGTATTTTGCTATTTCCCAAATGACTGCAAGTAGAGCCACCCTAACAACTAGAGGCCTCTTGCACACACACCACCACCACCATGCTGCTAGGAACCAAAATCGTGTAAACATTTTCCAAGCACCACTCACTCCTGTCCTGTGTTCTGCCAGTGGACTTCCAGATCTACCTTTAGACATACCTCCTCTAATCTTCAGAAGTACATATCAAACACCCACTTTTCTCTTTAGAGAGGGATCAGGGATAGAAAAGAACAGCAAGCCTGGGCTTGCTAGGATCTAAGAATACTCTTCAAAACTCTTCTCCTCACCCACTCTGTTCCAATGCTAAGATAAAAGGCTTACAGATTCTGCCAGGGAATGAGATGCTAGTCCACAATTCTGGCAACGCCCCAACATTGGTTCATTCAAAGTTCCACTCACTTTGCTCCAAAGAATGGCAAAGGACCTTCCTCCTCTCATGAGGGAAGGGAAAAGCAGGCTCTGAATATGCACTCCCCAAAATGCTGGCTCCCACTCCTTCAGTCATCTTCTTCTATTGATTGGGTTTAGTGGCCAATCTCATTCTTACTTGATGCCTCTCAGTACTTACTGCAGAAAGGCTATCGCAGTGGCCCACAACACCTTGAACTTGGAAGTGCACTTAGTTCCTCAGGTCCTCAGCTTTGAGCTGAAGCCCCAATTCTAAGACTAAAGGAGAAAACACCATTCCATGTATTGGTTTTCTCTCTGTCAAGATCAACTCATTCCTTTCTTAATCTCCATCATCTCAGTCTACCCGCATCACCTAGAAAAGTGTTTGGCACATAATAGGTACTCATTAAAGATTTGTTAAATGGAGGCACCTGGGTGGCTCAGTCAGTTAAGCAACTGCCTTCGGCTCAGGTCATGATCCCAGGACTCTGGGATCAAGCCCCACATCCAGCCCCACATCAAGCTTCACATCAAGCCCCACACTGGGCTCCCTGATCAATGGACAGCCTGCTTCTCCCTCTCCACCACTTGTGCTCTCTAGCACACTCTCTCTCTTTTTCTCTCTCTCTCAAATAAGTAAAATCTCTAAAAAAAAAATTTAAAAAAACACACACACACAAAAAGATTTGTTAAATGAACCCTGTTTTGAACACTGGTAAAATGAGAATTTAACTATATCATAATGAATCCCACAATGGCTAAACAGCCCCAGTGGTTCAAAATCAAAAGAATCTCATGTTAATTTAGTTAAAATGTATATCTATTTTACTGTATTGCTGCCCAATACAACAGAAAACTTTTTTCTTTTTTTCTACATGGCATCGCTTTTAAATGTTTCCAGATAGAGATGATGATCCTGATTGCTTTTCTTCTACAGGCTTCTCATGACACATTGGTTTCCAGACTCCCTAACCATCTTGGCTGCCCTTCTTCAAAGCATTAATGTTACTTTTAGGATGTGGTCTCCTCGTGATAAGCAGTTGGACTATCACTTCCTGAGAGCTAGATATTCCTTTTCTGTTGAAGAAGCTTATACTCGCATTAAGATGTGTGCACTTGTTGTATGGGGTTAATTTTTTCAGTGAAAGAACCACATTGCTGGCTCACATTAAATGTGCAGTCAACAAGCCTCAGATTTTCTTTATATGGACTATTGTCAAGTCAGACTTTCACCTCCTACACCAGGTTAAGTGACTTTTCCAAACATAAATGTTCAATCTTATATTTAGCTCTATTACATTTCTTTCTTTTGTTTTTGTCTGTTCTAGTTTCTAGACGTTTTTAAAAACCTTATTAGCATATTAAGATATTCAATTTGTCATTATTTGCAAATTTGACAAATATATTTTCTATCTTCACTTAAGCTACATTTATCTCCCAATGATCTACAGAGAATGGAGCCAAGTCAGAGAGCCCTGGGGTGTTCTTCCTTTTCTGAACTGGCTCTTTTTTAATATGGCTGCACATTCAACTGCAAATCTACCTACATCTGCGTAATGTTGCCCCCATGCAGCCCATATTCTAATTCTCTCTCTCCCTCTCTGTTGTTACAAAAATGGAGCTTTTAAGAAATGCTCTAGAGAAATTTAAAAATGACACAAGAGGAGTTCCATGTTTAATAAATAAGATCATCTTCTCCTCAAAGATAAGTTTAAGTTAATATGATATATGCATAGTTATCTTTCTTTTTCATTTAATAAAAAACCCCACTTAATTACTTTCTAAATTATCACAACTTTCTTGATTAACATCAATACTGTTGTTTTGGACTTCCAAAAATCTTTGTACCTTTTTTGAAAATCTGGATACATGTCCATCTTCAGACTCCTCATAAACTCCATAAATGCCCACAGAACCCCACCATTTCCAGAGCCAAATCATCCCACTCCTTAGTATTTAAGAAGTTCTAAGTCTGAGCATTGATAGTGGCCAGAACTTCTTCTATGATCTCCTTAGGAATTATATTAGTCATCTTGGGCTACCATGATGACGACCACAGATTGGTTAGCTTACACAACAGAAATGTATTTTCTCAGTGTTTGGAAGCCTGGCAGTCTCAGATCAAGGTGCCAGCATGATTGAGTTTTGACGAGCTCAACTTCCTAATTTGTAGACGACCACCTTCTCACCGTGTCCTCCCATGGCAGAGAGAATGAAACTTGATTGAGCAAACTCTCTGGCATCACTTCCTAAGATGGCACCCATCCCATTGTGAGGGCTCCCACCTCATGACTTCAGCTAAAACCAATGATCTCCCAGAGGCCCCAACTCCAAAAACTATCCCCTAAAGTTAGGGTTTCAACTATGGATCTTGGAGGGACACAATTCAGCCCATAGTGGGAATTAATTCGTTATTCATATTATTTGTTTGGCTTGCCCTATCCTTTCTCAATTTGAACATCATTGGCTCTGCTCAAAAGGATGAAATACAAGAAAATTAAGATTTGAGTTTTCTATCTTTTCTCCATAATCTATCCTATTATAGCATCATCTCCAAATAGAGAATCTATTCTGTCATTTTTCCTTATTCCAAATTTAAATCTTTAAAAAGATATTTTATGAGACAGCATTTTTTCAGAGCTATCATTTCTTCACCAACAGGTCTCACACTTCCTGCTTTGGCATTTCCCCTAATCATGCATCACCATTTGCCCCAGGATTTCTGCCCTACAACCCTGTCACATTCAACTCATCTTCATTGATGGCTGGCCAGCGGCTAGCAGCTCTTCAGAAAGGGCAATGCTTTACCTCTGCCTGTCACCCACCCAAAGTATGCTCTCTGGGACACCTGAGTTCTGCAGCATACCACCAAAGAAGACCATCCGTACCGTCTTTCCAGCAATGCTCCTTAAAGAAAATTGAAGCCCTGTACTTTGTGAAGGTTCATTTACTGCCTCAATTTGGGGTACTTAAAAAATCAATAGCAATCTTAATTCCCACTGGAGATAAATAGCCCAAATCTTTAACTATGCATGAACATAGGAAATTTAAGAAAATATAAAAAGAGTGTTTAGACTTCAAATCATCTGTTCCCTTCTTAGAACTACACTTTTCCCAATCTGGATGGCATCCAGATTCGGGAATGAGAGGAGATGAGAGAAAGAGCTTGTGGTTTTTTTTCTATAAGATAAGGAGGATAAGAGTTTTCTATTTTTAAATTTTAATTTTTCTTTTTTGTCGTTGTTTTATTTCAACTGAAGACTGAATTAGGAAAGACTTTTTGCTGTACAATTTGGAGAGCTTTTATTCAAAACTTCTCTCAAAGGCCATTCTGAATATTCTTAATCAGTGGGTTTCTAGAAATCACCGTAAGGCCTTCCTTTTCTTGATTTTTGACAATATGGTATCTTGTTGTAATTATATTTTTTTGACCATAAGGAAGTTAAACATCTTTTCACATGTGAATTGTCTCAATATATTTTTGTGCTTTTATCAACTGAATATTGCTCTTTAATTGAATGTAAAAATAGCTTATTTATATATAGTAATCCTCTGTTTGGTATATATGTCATGCTTTTTGTCTCCTAGTCTATTGCTTGTCTTTTGACTTTTTTAATGATGTCTTCCCTACCCAAAAATTATAAAGATATTCTTTTCTGTCACTGTCTAATTCTTTTAACCTATAAAGTACCATATGCATCGATCAATTGAAAAGCAATATTCTCTTTCTCCACACTTGTCTTTTCTAGTCTAAAAATCTTTTTTTTTTTTTTTTTTAAGATTTTATTTATTTATTTGACACAGAGAGAGAGAGATCACAAGAAAGCAGAGAGGCAGGCGGGTGGGGGGAGGGGGAGCAGGCTCCCTGCTGAGCAGAGAGCCAGATGCGGGGCTCAATTCCAGGACCCTGAGATCATGACCTGAGCCGAAGGCAGAGGCTTTAACCCACTAAGCCAGCCAGGTGCCCCTCTGGTCTAAAAATCTTAAACCTTTTTCCCCCCCAGTTTTTCCCAAGGGTCTATATTTTGAGTCTTATATATATATCCTTGAGACTTACTCCAGATCATCTCCATGACCTACTATCAGATTTCAACAACTATATCGCTGAGGTTAATTATAATAGCAGCATCTAAACATTTATTCAACATTTATTATGGGCCATGGACTAATCTAGTTACTTATCTGTATCATCTCATTTAAGACTTACAAAAGCACCATTTTATAGATAAGGAAATTTAAGATTAAGGTGGTTAAGTAGTTTGCTCAAGGTTTTACAAATCATAAATGCCAGAGGCAGAATTCAAAGTTAGGAAGTTGGGTTTTCTGCTGCAAAGCCCATATGCATAATCGCGGCATTTTATTGACTGTAAAAAAATTACGTACATTTCTCCCACAGACCTCTAGCTAGAAGGAACTCCCTAAACATTAAATCACAACCTCTATGTTTAAAAAAGTAGAGTGCTGATGACCCACAGAACAATCCCCTCGCATATAAATTCTGGACACATACATTAAAAAGAATAGACTCATTAATAATGAAAACTAGTATCACATGTGTAAACACATTGCTTTTAATCTATTCAATTATTTCCCCATAAGCACTAACTGTGCATCACAAATTATACTGTCTAGAAGACATACAACAAAACTTACAGCTTGGGAGATTCATTGCCATGGTCTAATGGAATAGTTTTCTGAGAGAATGAAAATTCTGCATCTCCAAGATGGAATATCCCTATCCACTGTTTCCTCATTTCGTTAATCAAATTGAAGATGGACAAAGAAGGCAAACTACACAGGAATACCACTGTATAATTAATTTGCAGATCATTTCATCAGCTACATATAAATATATTTTCTTCTCATGCACTTTAATTCAGGAATTGCAAGCTGGTAATGCTCAGCGGCCAAAATCAGCCTACAGGAAAGTCTTAATTGTTCCACACAAATGAATATATGTTCTCCAGTTTGCCACAGGCAATACTAGTCCCTATTGAATCACATCTGGCCTCATGTAACCTGGCCCCACATCTACAGGCATTTGAGTTTATGGTCCCTTAATGGATCTAGTGTGATCATGAAGACAGTGAGACAGAAGCCCATATTAGAGCCCCTATAATCTGAGCTTACTACACATTACCCCCCAAATAAACTTAAGAGATAAAGCCACTATCCCGCTGTACAATCAACCAACAGTAACAGTCACTGTGCTATCCTAACCCTATATTCTCCTTGTTCCCCCTTCCCTTTTCCATACCAAGCCCTAAATGATAAGCTTTCTAGTTACGCTTGTTGTTCACTCAGGAGTGACTAGAAGGCTGCACAGTCAGATGACAAAATTGGCTACCCCAACCACGTCACAGAGGTACATTTGTGACCTTCCACAAATCCAGTTGTTTTCGCTGTGTGGTGTATGGTACAAGCTTCAAGGGATAAAAGCAAAATCGTATTCACTCTAACCCTCAAATAACCTTGAGCCCTGCTGTAGAGTGGATCATGGAGACAAAATTGGTTTTTTGGTAAAGAACTGAATGTCCTGCTTTCTATCCTAAAAATAGCAATACAGTAGGAAAGCCCATAAAACTCTGAGCTTTCACTCAAGTCATTTTAAAAGTCCTTGGTTAGGGTGGACCTGGAAAAAAATATATCTGCAGAGCTTTAAAAGCAGAACCTAGGAAGATGGTTATGGTCATAAACTAAAGAAGCTCAGTTTAGATCAGTTCTCAGTGAACAGCTAGGCAAAGAACTTTTGCCTTCAAAAAAAAAAAAAGGTTTCAACTATATCTTTTTAAATCTTAGAAATAATGTCAATGTTGGAAATAATGCAGAGCTGTATTTTAGACAGTGAATGATATTCCATAAAAATTAATTCTCTCTCACCATGGTGCAGAAAGTCAAAACAAGGCCACACAACACTAGGAGCCCGGATTCTTTGGAAAGTCCCATCAACCCATTTCAAAGGCAACGGATTATAATAATATTTGCAGTGTTAAGGTGGTGTCTATATGACACCAGGAAACACTTGATTAGGTTGATGCACTCAAGCAGTCAGTTCAGTGAAACATTTACTCAAGCCCATGTTGTTTGCCTACATTAACCAAGTGATTGGCTGACTTGTTTGATTGGCTGACCACTTTGTTGGACACTGTCTGCTCTCCCACTTCTTTGGCCAGTTGGAGCAATCACCCACAGCACCCACTTCCCATTTCTATGCTCTGAGGGGAAATTGCCTCTTTATAAGTCTATCTCCCTTAGTAAACACCAACCTCCTCAAAAGGCAGGGGCAGCTTTCCATCCATCTACTACCTTGTCCAGTGTCAGGGTGTGTATAGTGTGGGCAATCAATCAATGGCATGGCTCTTGGCAAGTTGCCTTTGTGGTGTGATGGGAATTTGTCACATTTCTTAATCTCTAAATGTTATTTGTTTCTTCCCATCTAGAGGGCCTTATAAAAAAGGTTAGTTAAATGCTTCCCGCAAAGGAGCCACACAATTTCCCATGTCTACAATGCTATGCCTGCATTCAGGTGGCTTCTCCACTCTGTTCTCTCCATTCTAGCCTTTCCCTCTTCCAATTCATATACCACACCTTCTACGAAGCATTCCCTGACAACTTGACAGTGACTTCCTCAGTGACTTGAACCCTTATGACTCTCTCTACTCTATGCATTTAATATCTGAGCATTTAATGGCAAAATGCTGACTTGTTCTGTGTTCATTGGTATATATTTGGTATCACCTACTACAAAGACTATAAAGCTCTTTGAGATTTGGTCCAATACATCTGTTAAGCTGTATCCAGCTATTTTTATATTTTTGTGATCAATTAAATAATAAATAATATCTAACAGTTGTCCAGTGTTCTATGCTTTATTTCACTTGGTGTAAGGGCAATTCTAATACCCACATCTAACCTTGGGCCCGGAGAAGTTAAGGAACTTGCTTATGATGATATAAATAGTAAGTTTCTCTTGGATCCCTCTTAGTAGAAGTAGGATATCTTTCTGTTTAGGCACATATTCTATCAAAGCCTCCTCAGTTTGCCTAAGAAGATATTCACCTTTTCCCCAGCATTATTGTTAAGACATCTGAGTCTTAACATAAAACCTACAATCTTAATGCAAACTTATAGCTGCCCAATATGTCTCATCAACCAGGTGGAAGGAATCCTTTATCTAAACAAGATTGCTTAAAGCACATATACTCTCTATATGCTAGAAAATCCACTACCCACTCTAAAAGCAAGAGCAGCAGAGAGCTGGGCAATCGGACCCCTACAGTACTGGCTAATTATAGAGCCACAGAGTTGGCTCTATTATTGATCAAGCCAAATGGCAAGCAACTTGCCAAGCAGCCAACTCTGTGGGATTCAACTATGGGTCCACAGTTAAAAGTACATGAAGACACTGTTATGTTGCAGAGTCCCCTTCATTGAAGATTCTTGGGAGAGAGTCCTGTCTGGTCTTAGTACCAAGGACAGAAATTTTCCAAAGCAATTGTTCTATCTTCGCTTATGGACCCTATAGCATTTTTAACTAACCAGGTTTCCTTTTTTGGTTAAAGGTGGATTTGTGATCTATCCTAAGTGAGTGAACAGGTTTCATAGTCATCTTTGTCTTGTTCCAAATCCTACTTAATGTCCCACAGTCACTTTTCCTATTATTCCCCCCTGCTTTTAATTTAAAATAGATAAATGAAGAAAATACTGCTTATCCCTCTCAACCTCCCAGTTCCAACTATTTGTGCCTTCCTGTCTTTCCCCACCTCTCCCAGAATCATCTGCTCAAAAATGGATTTTAAGAAACCATTTTACATGATGATGAAATGGTTGTTAACCATTTCTTGAGTCATAGACCCCTTTGCTAAATGCACAGATAGGTCTTCTCTCTAGAAAAAATATCTACCCCCTTCCAAAATGTTTGAGTATATATCCCATTAGCTCTTGAATATCTGAAGGTGGACCATGGTCCATGGATTGCAGTGAACATAACCTTGCTTAAGTAAATGCACAAGGCCCCTAGAGTTGCCTCCCACGACTTGTGGCAAGCCCAGCAGAACAAAAGGTCACTGAGTTTTCCAAGCCCCTGTCACCAAGGCAGAGGCCCAGGCCTCCTACCCATCTGAGTCCCCCCATACCCCCACTTCTTCCCTCTCTGCCCAAAGACTGGAAATGATGGTCCTTTCAGTCCCTCTTGCTGTGTCTATGCTCCGCTTCATGCCACAACCTTAACTGGCATTCTAACAAACCTCCCATTCCCACCCCCACCTCTTTCTTCTCAAAGTATGACTTTCAGCTGGGTCCACCAGCTCAAGCCTCAACTTCAAAGTTTTATACCTCACACCTTCAATGGTGGGCAGAAGTGAACAAGGAGCAGGGGCTAGCAGGACCTTGTAAATGAGGGAACAGAGAGGCAGCCTCAGGAGCTTCCAGAAGCAGAGTCTGAAATAGTAGTACCTCAGCCCTGCAGAGCACAAAATCCCAAGGGACCATGGATAGACAGATGCTGAATTTCAACCGTGTATGTCTGTGTGTGTGTGTGTCTAAAATTACACTACAAGTAATATCAGCAAAAAACTGCCAACTTGATGCTTTTAATATAGACTTAAGAATTAATGAAGATTAGAAAAACTGAAAACATGGTTTGATTGTGTAAAAGAAATGGCAATTACAGTTAAATACAAAATATATTTACCATTTATGACTAATTACCAGATGCAAAATAACTAGCATGGTAGTATGCATATATATCATTAACTTTATTATAAATTAGAATTTGATTTGCATGCTAAGAATTGCTTCCTGTCACTTGGGCCTCAAGATTTGCTGCTCACAGGGGCGCCTGGGTGGCTCAGTGGGTTAAAGCCTCTGCCTTCGGCTCAGGTCATGATCTCAGGGTCCTGGGATCAAGCCCCGCATTGGGCTGTCTGCTCAGTGGGGAGCCTGCTTCCCCCTCTCTCTCTGCCTGCCTCTCTGCCTGCTTGCGATCTCTCTCTCTGTGTCAAATAAATAAAATAAAATTCAATTAAATTAAAAAAAAAAAAGATCTGCTGCTCACAATTTCTAACATTAAGGGACACATTGACAGGATCCGTATCTTATACTCCTTTTGTTTTTTCCTTATCATCTACATAACACAGCAAGATATGCCTGGAAATTGATAATCTCACTGTGGAGACCAGAGTTTGCACACATATCTGAAACCACTAGAGAAAAATCTAAGACAATATGTAAGAAGATTACACATGATTTATAGAAAAATGAGGGGATCTGCAACAATGGGCCAAAATAAGAAGGCTACATGAAGAAAGTGGGTTTTGAATTTAGCCTTAAAGAAAATATAGGATATAAATTTGGTCAAAGGGCATTCCAGTCCAGGTAGAAAAACTGTTTTCTGTGATACAGAAGATATTCAAGTTTTTTTTTTATTTTTTTTAAAAGATTTTATTTATTTATTTGACACAGAGAGAGAGATCACAAGTAGGCAGAGAGGCAGGCAGTGAGAGGGGGAAGCAGGCTCCCCGCTGAGCAGAGAGCCTGATGCAGGGCTTGATCCCAGGACCCTGAGATCATGACCTTAGCCAAAGGCAGAGGCTTTAACCTACTGAGCCACCCAGGCCCCCTAGATATTCAAATTTTTAAAGAACTCTTTATTTCATATTAATATACCCATTACATTATAATGAAATAAGACAAGCTTTGAATGAACTCTTAAAAAGAACTTTAAAACATTATTTATTTACCTATAGAAATATATACTCATATCTTGATTGTTAGTTTTTAAGAAAGCAAATGAAAAATTCAGAAGCCATAAAGCCGCCTATAAAGCTTAAATAATAAAAATAATTTATTGTAAAAATAGAATAATGAAATCACCAACAGTAGATGACACAACCAAATTTTATATTCCTCGCTCAAATAGAGGAGTTAAATTAAGGAGAGGTATTTCTTCACCTTCTTGGTTTGAGCCTACCAAAATAATGACTATACTTGATCAGATGACAACTAAAATAATGACAGTTGTTAGTAAATGCATATAATCACAATAACCATTGCAAACCTTGCCATATTGTATATGGTGAAAGCATGTGAAGTGTTTAAAAGTCCGAGTTAAAGCTAAAGACTTTAGGAACTCACCAAAACAGCTAGTAAGCAAGGAGAATTCCCACTCCACCTGCTTTAGTGCCCCTTAGGATTAGCAAACTTTTCACACTGCATTCTGAACTCCATGAGACCCAGTAAGGAGTATATTGGTCCCTGTCCTCAAATACCAAGATAGTATTAAATGTGAAATATATTTATTAGGAGTTACAGGCTGAATGGTATGCCCTCCCTAGCCCCCCTCCCACCAACTTCATACATTAAAGTCCTAATCCTTAGTACTTCAGAATGTGACTGCATTTGGAGATGGGGTCTTTAAAGGCATTAAAATGTTTTAAAAAGGTTAAAGGTTCCCTCAGTTAAAAACAAGGTCATCAGGATGGGTCCTAATCCCATATGAATGATGTCCTCATAAAAAGAGGAAACCACAGCACAGATAGACACGGAGTTAAGACCGTATGACCATATGAAGACCCAGGGAGAAGATGGCAATCTCTCAGCCAAGGAGAAAGGCCTCAAGAGAGAGGCCTAACCCTTTCTAGACCTTGGTCTCGGACTGCCAGCCACCAAAACTGTGAGAAAATGAATTGCTGTTGTTTAAGCCACTCAGTCTGTAGTGGGTAAGGCAGCCCTAGCAAACTCAGACATTATAGGAAATTCCTAAGAGAGGAAATGAAGAGGGAGCTGGGAGAACCAGGAACCCACAAAGGTGGTCTGACCCTGAGTGAAGGAGAAAGGGGGGCGGGGGTGAGGGAGAGGGGGGAAGAGAGAGAGAGAGAGAGAGAAAGACGTTGGAAAGTCTGAGACAGCAGTGCTGGTCTAGGGCAAGTTTGGCAAGGCCATAGAAGAGTGGCATAGCTCCCAAAATGGGTGCCTTGGTAGCCCTGCCATCCTCAGTCACTGGCTGAGCAGTGCCAGTGATGGATTTCATGGCACAGCAGTTGGATTTGTCAGGTTATTACCCTCCTTCCATCCAGAAACCCGAGAAGTGCCTTTCATGGCTGTCCACACTAGAAGACCTTACCTCCAGGTAAGGGGGGTGGGGTGGGGGGGTAAATTACCCCGAAGAGAAAGTCACAATGAGGCTCTTCTGAAGTGGGCTCCAGGCAGTCCAGGAAGGACTTTACATTCAGACAACACACATGCCCACAGAAATTTCCACTGAATGAACAAGTTTTTCAGTTTGTTTACTACGTGAAGCAACAGAACATTCTGATTCCCCCTCAAATATTGTTCCATGGTCTGGGCAGTGAAAATCCATGAAGTCAGACTGCACTGACTGCAGAAATCTGGTCACAGGGAAGATAACTGTCCTGCAAATTACCTCTGAAGTTTTTATGAAAAGACAGGCTAGCTACCGCAATTAAAAACATAAATAAAGATTACGATGATCTCGCTGAGGCGCTTCCAGAGGAAGGAGCTACAGGTGGTAACACCTAGTTTGGCTGACCCCAGAGGAGGAAGATCAAAGGCGGTGTTTAGGGTTTGAACCCCATGTCATACTGCCCACGCCTTTTGAGCCTGCCTGCCTTTCTCTGGATAGAGAATAAAAATGCTTGTTTGTTTAAAACTATAAGCTGTCGGGGCGCCTGGGTAGCTCAGTGGGTTAAAGCCTCTGCCTTCAGCTCAGGTCATGATCTCAGGGTCCAGGGATCGAGCCCCACATCGGGCTCTCTGCTCGGCGGGGAGCCTGCTTCGCCCTCTCTCTCTGCCTGCCTCTCTGCCTACTTGTGATCTCTCTCTCTCTGTGTCAAATAAATAAAATCTTTAAAAATAAAAATAAAAAAATAAAACTATAAGCTGTCTAACATGCCATGTGAGGAACAGAACATAAAAAAAACAAGTGTCCGTGAATAGAGAACTTACTGTTTTCAAATCAAAACCAAATGCAACAAAATTAATCTGCCATACAAATTCAATCCTTGCATCTTCAATACCAAGCACATCTACACAGAGAGTAGATGTTCGGTTCATGTTAGAGGAATAAATAACTGCACACATATTGAATTATAGAGTTTCATGGTGGTTAATAATAAATGGAAATAGTTCCTGTAAATGACTGTAATTAGCATGTCTGTGGTCAGGTAAGGGTGGGGTAAATTACCCAGAAGAGAAAGTCACAATGAGGCTCTTCTGAAGTCCTCAGAATCCAGAGTCAACCTCAAAAGTAGGGGGAAATATGGGGCACAGAAAGAAGGCTGGGATCAGCAGGTTTTAGGGCAAGATTGCATCTGTGGAAGGGAGAAGGCTGAGGCATTTCATTTTATTTCCCCCTTTTAATGTCAGTGCAGTGTAGTAAGTGTGTAGGGAGAGAGGGCTGAAATATACGGCACTCAGTCTCCCCAAAACCAGCATCATCTCAGTTCAGAATTTATCAATGTCTTCCTGATACTGATAAAATGAAGTTTCTATTTCATCCATCCATTCATTCATTCATTCATTCTTTCTTTCTTTCTTTCAGTGTTTATAATCAGACACTATGCCATCTGCTGGAAACACAAATTCATAAAATGTTTTCTCTACTATTGAAGAGGAAGTTAAATTTATCAACAGGCCATTACAGCACAATGCATGACGTGTGGCAAAAGAGGTTATGTATAAAGAGCTTCCAGAACAGAGAGAAGAATGTGGCTACAGGGTACTCACCGTGGGATGACAATGGGATCACAACAGGTTGACATGTGAGACTCGTCAAGTGGAGGACCAGAAAGCAAGGAAGCATATTCTATCTAGACAGAAGAGCAAAGAAATAGCAGGTGCAAAGACACGGAAGGGCAACAGTTTTGATTGAGATAAAGTGGGAAGGCGCAAGGGCCGATAAGGTTGTGGAAAGGGAAAGAAAAAAATAATTTTAAAGCCAAAATCTATTACAAATAGGTGTTTCTGGAGTTGGCTGAAGGAGACCTCGGGTAACATGGGGCACAGTGAGAGACTGGGAATCCACAACAGCAGCCAAGAAGTGGCAAGAGAAGGGGCACAGGGTCCTGAAAGGGGAGTTGGAAGATACCAAAGACAAACTTAATTTCTTTTCTTTACCATTTTCATATGTCATGTTAAATTGATTTTTCTAACTCTTCTTTGGACTTAACTTTCTCATGCTGTGCCCAACCCCTTGCTCAGGAGCGGAGGGGTAAGCAGCAGCTCTGTGAAGATGCGAAGTCACTGTGGGGAGAAGAAATTCAGAACTCACCAACGGTGCCTGCACAGGACACCATCCGTGCCAGAGTCATTGACGGGCCTCTGAAATTACCCCCCAGGGTGTCATGCCCCTCACACCCACCCCCCCACACTCACAGGCACACACACAAAGATAGAGACATGCACACATCCCTCTGTGAAAGCAGGCTCAAGAGCTGAAGATTTCCCATTCCCCAGTGTCCAGAAGGCAGCCTATACTCTTTTTCAACTCTATCCATTCACAGGAGACCAATCTGGATGGCTGGACACACCTTGCCCTGCAGTAAGCAAGCTTCAAGAGACATATATACCTCCCAAGTGGGACTTCAAATGGAGTCCATTTAAAAGTCCTACTACAATTTATATGTTAAAAGTAATTAAATTCTTTACTAGCAATCTACCTAAATTATGCATTAGGTATCTCTCAATAGGTACTCTTTAAAAGTCGAGGGTAGCTAAAAATCAAGCAACTGTCATGAAATTTAAGTAACACAGTTTGGCTGCAAACTCCAAATCCCTCCCTGTCAAGTAGGGCGGCAGAGCTAAGGCAGTAGGAAAGCAATGATAGCCCTAGTGTCTACATTTCTACCAATGGCTTTTGTGGATCAGGCATTTTCTTATTCAATTATTTCTTTTAATGTATGAAAAAGTACAAAGGAAAATACAGTAACACCTATGTAGCCACCATCCAAAGTTAACAAATGACATTTTGCCACCTTTGCTTGGGATTTTTATTTTTAATAAGTTACAGATGAAGCCATTTGTATTTCCTAAATCCCATTTCCTCCTCTCTCTCTCCTTGGAGTTAGCCTCTATGCCATGAATCTTGGGCATGTTCAGTAACAGTTTCATATTTTGCCACATTTATGTGTACCTGTAAATATTATAGAGTATGGCTTTAGATTTTTATTTTATTTCCTAAAATCTTCTCTTAGCAACTCAAATGTGGCTTCAAAATCTATTAACATTGATGAGTCTGTTCCAGTGCACTTATCAACTTTGCACATCCTATTAAATTTACTCATTTGTTTTGTTTACAATATGGCGCTTTCTCACTAATAGACTATGAAAGAAACAGAGGGATTTTTCTGTCTTATTCAGTAATGTATCCTGAGCACGTAAACAGTGCTAGCCATGTAGTTGATGCCTAACAAATATTTGTTGAATGAGAAATAGAATTCAGTTAATTTAATTTCTAGAATATTCTTTTTCATGCATGCTTCAGAATTTATCTATTTCTTTACTATGTTTTATTTGAGCTATTCCCAATCTTTTGATATTGTAAACAATATTGCATTCATGCAGAAGTCCCTCTCAGTCATTTACCTAGAACAGAATTTCTAGGTCATAGGCTATATGTGCTTTAAACTTCACTAGATGTTATCAAATTACTCTCCAAAGAGGTTTCCCACTTTTCACTCTCACTGCCTCCTACTTGCTCATTAACACTTGGCATGATCAGATTTTTTTTCTTTTTCCAATCAGATGAAAGTAAAATGGCATCTCAGTGTTCTATTAATTTACATTGTCCTGATTACCCACTAGAGTGATTGAGTGTCATGTATGAAGACACGAGTGTGATCACATCTTCATACTCGATCTGGCTCTCTGGATTTTCGCTTCTGTATGGAAGCTACTCATATTAATTACTCGTTTTTCTATTTGACTTATTATTTGCCTTTAAAAAAATAACCTTAGGTTGACATATATGCCAGTATCTTCTACCAGGATGTGGTCAAGCTTTTCCTTCGTTTTTCTGTCTTAGTCACTCAGAAGATTTCTCACTTCATATAGTCCAATCCATTAGTTTTTCCTTACTCTGTTGTCATAAAGATATCTTCCTATATTTCTATCTGTCATAAAAATATCTTCCCATATCTATCTTATAACTGTATAATTTCATACATATAGTTATAAAGTTTTCTTTCTCACATGCGGCCTCTAATTCATCTTAAGTTTATTTTTATAAATGGTGGAAGGTAGTGACCTAATTTCCTTTTCTTAACCAAAAAGATTCAATTTAGAGTCCTTCCTGTACAAATTGCCAATCCCACCTCCATCATATACCAAGGTTCCATATGTATGTGAGCACCTTGTCAAGCTACCTATTCTATTCTATCTAATCTATTTGTCTATCCTTGTGCTAATTCCAAATTCTAAATTGTGCCATGTATTGAAAATTTTTATAAATCAATATATGGGCAAACCTCATTTTGGGCTTTTTTATTTGTTTATTTCAAAATTGGCTATTCTTACAATGCTACACTTGCATATGTGAGAATCTGCTATCACAACATATACACACCCCATTAACCCAAGTTCACAATACTGAAACATCCATATATGAATTTAAATCAACAGGATTATCTTGCTAATTGTTCAGGTCTGCTTCTGTGTCTCTCAATATTTGTATTTCTCCAAAATGGTTGTACAGATTTTTCTTACACTTATTCCCAAGGACCATATAGCTTTCGTTGACAGCACGAAGAGTATTTTTTCTATTACATTTTTAGTGGGCCATTTCAGGTGTGTAAGAGGAAGAAAAGCAATACCACCAAATCTGGAGCCAGTTCACCCCAATCTCATCACATACTGTGAGCATGGGTGAATTCTTTCATCTCTCTGTGACTGAGTTTTCTCAAATTTCAAGTGGGAATAGTATCAATGCTCTCTCATAAGGTGGTTGTGAGAGGTAAATAATTTAACTATATGCGAAGTGCATGGCACATAGTAACCAAATGTAAATGTTAGTTTTCATTATTACAAGAATATCACTAATTTGTGTAAATTGATTTTATGTCTAGCGGCCTTGCAAACTCTCTTAGTTCAAATGGTTTGTAGACCATTTTAGATTTTCTTTTTAATAATGATATCATCTACAAGTAGGAACTTAGTTTCTTCCTTCTAATCCCTTATATCTATAAACATTTCTCTTTCTTGTCTTACTATATTATCCAAGACTTATAGTATCATGATAAGTGGAGCAGGAAATAAGAAAATTCTTGTCTAACTCCCTTTAAAAGATATATGCTAAAGTTTCACCTTTAAGATTTATGTCGCCGTAATTTTTTATTAGATACTCTTTATAAGATTAAGGAAGGCCCACTCCATTCCTAGTTTGATAGGAGTTTTTATCATAAATGAGTCTTGATGTAGGTATTTCGATCTTCCTAAATTTAATTCCTACATTGTAGTTTATCCTGAACATTTAGCAACAATATACTGTGGGCCAGGAATCAACAAACTACAGCTTACACAATCTGTTTTGTAAAAAAATAATAATAATAGTAATTTTAAATACAATTTTTAAAGAGTGTATTGGAACATAGCCACACCTGTTTATTTACATATTATCCACAATTGCTTTCAAACAATAAAGACAGAGATGCATAGCTGACAGAGACCAAATGGCCCACAAAGCCTGAAATATTTACCATCTGGCCCTTTAGAGAAAAAGTCTGCCCACCCTGATATACACCATATTAAATCCCTCCTCTTACAATTTACAGTCTATTTTGGAGGACTGAGGAAAAACTGGGAGGCAGCACAGAGAGGCTTTTTGAAACAAATGTCCCTTCTAGCTCCCTAATCTCTGTTCCACCCCCTCTCCTGTCAAAGGTTCTCTTTTCTCCTTCCCTCCCCACCCCATTCTTTTTTCCTCTTTTCCTTCTCTTACTTTTTTCCCCTTACTCTTCTATATTTTTTAGAAAGCAATACAAAATCTCTTCCTCTGACTAAATCAAAAAGAAACTGTGCCAACATTTCCTCATTATCTAGTATGTGCCAAGCGCTATAATAAATTACTTCACTTAAAATTCATTCACTCAACAAACAAACACATATTGAACATTATATGCCAGGTACTATTCTAAGGGCTTCACATATAGCAGTGAACCAAACAAAGATCCCTGCTGTCATGAAGTTTGCAATTTAATGGATGGAAACAGTTAAAGATCAGCAAATAATACGTGATGGAGAAAGAGCAGATTGAGGAGGTATAAGAAAGGGGGTTAAGGTCAGGGGGGAGAGTGCAATATGGGACATGGCAGTGAGCAGGTCTCATTGACAAGGTGACATCTGAGCAAAGACTTGAGGGAGGCGAGGGAGGGAACACTAAAGGCTCATGGCAAGAGCATTCCTGGTGTGTTCAAGCAAGGAATCCAGTGTGGCTGGGACAGATGAAGCAAAGAGCATAGGAGATGAGATCAGGAAGACTACAGGGGGCCGGATCACAGAGGAGGTCCTTGTAGGCTTTATTCTGATGGAAATGAGGGGTGACTGAAGGGTTTTGAACCAAGGACTTAAGTGATCTGGCCAATTTTAAAAAGGATCATTCTGCTAAGTGAAATAAGTCAATCAGAGAAAGACAATTATCATAGGATGTCTCTGATATGAAGAATTTGAGAGGCAGGGCGAGGGGGGTCGTGGGGGGAATGAAACAAGATGGGATAGGGAGGGAGACAAACCATAAGAGACTCTCAATCTCATCAAACAACCTGAGGGTGGCTGGGGCCTAAGAGGGTAGGGAGAGGGTGGCTGGGTTGTGGACACTGGGGAGGGTACGTGCTATGGGGAGTGTTGTGAAATGTGTAAGCCTGACGATTCACAGACCTGTACCCCTGGGGCAAATAATATGTTATATGTTAATAAAATTTAAAAATAAAATAAAAAGAGAAGGAAAAGAAAAAGGATCATTCTGGCTATTGTGGTGAGGACCAGTTATAGAAGCTACAAGGCCAGTGGGGGATACTGTAACACTGAGGGAGAGTTCGTATCATTTAATTCCCCAACATCTGGATGAGACGGATGTGATATTATCATGTCCTTTTTGTGCCTGAGGAAACTAAGACTGCCGGCTGGGAACACGCCAGGGCACACAGCCACTGTGAGGCAGAGCTGGTTCAAACCCAGAGTCTTCCAAGGCCCAAGGGTGGTGTCTGGAATCAGACGTTTAGCTAGGCTGCAAGGGGAAGTTACTCAAATAAGAAGTTACTCAAATATCTGTATTCATCCAGTATTTGCTGAAGTACTCAGCAAATATGCTGAAGTACTCAGCAAATACTTCTGCTGAAGACCATCAGCAGAAAGGAAAAGGGACAAGGGACCCAAGCAGGGAAGGAATGTGTTTTCAGAACCAACAGTTGCAGCCAAGGAGATGCCCAACTGTGTGTTTCACCTGATAACCCCTTGCTAGCTGTGCCTTGCTGGACAGCCCCTTAGGTGAGCCAGTTGGAGCGGGACTAAAGCTACGGACCTGTGCAGAAGGCCCCCCTGAGTTGTCCTGAAGCTGCAGTTAGCTCATCATAATACTAAACTCTCCGATGCGTGGAGATTCCCGCCACTTTCTGGAACACATAGTGTGTTGTTAGCATGCTGACAGCTAGGCGTGCACCACTGAACAGAACTGCCTATGTGAGCTCCCTGCCCTCGCTCGCTCATGCACTGAATAAAAAGCCTCCTGTACTAGCTCCACGGAAGACAGTGCTTTGAGGGCTCTCTCCCTGTCTCTATACTTGTAACAAGTAATAAAAAGTCCCTTGCTTTCAACCTTTCCTTGGACTGTCTTCAATTTAAAGCACCCTGAGCCACAAACCTGTTGAGTCTGGTTACAAAATCAACCTGGGCTTCAGTATATGTGCATGTGCTTCATAAATAATCATTTAACGTATGCTATTCCAAATATTTTAAGAGTTTCATGATTTTAAGTTAATCATATATGTGGTGTCTAAATGTGAGGTCTCTCCTGATCAAACATCAGCCCCCCAAGCGTGGGGTGATGATCTGATGATGGGGCTAGGGGCAGGGGTCGTGATACAGGCCAAGAAAGGATTCACCTGCTGCAGAACAAAGGGGAGAGAAGATTACTGAGTACACAGCAGGGGAGCAGAGGGGCTGCGGGTGGGGGCTGTTTTTATTTTTATTTGTATTTATTTATTTATGTAAAGATTTTATTTCTTTCTTTGACAGAGAGAGAGACACAGTGAGAGAGGGAACACAAGTAGGGGGAGTGGGAGAGGGAAAAGCAGGCTCCTTGCCAAGCAGGGAGCCCAATGTGGGGCTCAATCCCACGACTCCAGGATCATGACCACCCAGGGGCCCCCGGGAGGCTGTTTTTAAAGGAGGAAGATGAGAAGGTAGGGCAATATATGGAATTCTCCCTTTTTTGGTAACCAAGCCTCCTTGTAAGTAGCTCATTGGTTAGTTAGGGCCCCTGGTTATGCTGAGGTAGGTCTCCTAATGGGCCTGTCTGTATTCATCCAGGGGGTCGGGGTCACGTTGGGCCCTTCTGCCCTGATCAAATTTCCATTGCTCAAGCCTATTGTCTAAAAGTGGCCTCTACAATATATCTATTAAAATTCCATAGATTTTTAGATAAATCATATTTCTTTGTAATAAAACTTATTTAGATGCTATAGATCCAGACTCTTGGATTTTGTTCTTGAATTACTTATTTAAAAAAATTTTTTTAACCTAGGGGTGCCTGAGTGGCTCAGTCGGTTAAGCATCAGACTCTTGATTTCAGCTCAGGTCATGATCTCAGGGATTGAGATGCCCTGTACTGCTAGGTGCCAGGAATCTACTTCTCCCTCTCCCTCTGCCCCTATGCCTCCCCCAACCCTCTCTAATAAATTAAAAACAAATAAAATCTAGATTTTCAAATATTAGTTTTGCTTCTAACAAACCTAAGGACCTGGAGATTTATTTACTTCAGCCTTAGATAGGAAACCCACATTATGTTCCCACTCTCCTATAGAGTCTTAGATGGAATTTTCTGAAGTCACTTCACCACCTGAGTATTTTTTTTTTCAAAATCTCTTGACTAATAGATACATTACCAAGCTCCAATCCATCTTGCACACTGTAATGCTATCTTCTGTAATATCACTGGTGAGAAGGACAGTTACAGAGAAGGACTTGACTGTGAAATGTTTCTATTGGCTCTTCAGTCACAAATTGAGCAGCTCCAGCCCATCAACATAAAATATAAACAACATAAAAATAGGTCATACAAATTTGATCTCTAATCTACAGATGTTGAGTGATGAAGCCAGCCACTTTGACCCAGGTTTATGGTACGCGATGCTGAGAAATTTAAATATATGTGTGTGTTTGTTGTTAAAATGAAAACCATAGGCCCAAAATGATATCTTAGATCAAGTTATGAAACCAGGGCTTAATACCCAACCTAACTACAGTTTCAACCTCCCCCAGAAATGTAAGTCATACTCATTGGCCAGTGGGGACTTTTCTGATAAGTATCAATGAACTGCTCTCCATTACCCAAAAGAGGATGAGGTAACCTGCATGATAAGACCTACTGAGACTTCCCCATCCGACCCACCAAGGGAAAGTGACCTTGCCTGGAACAATCCTTTCTCCTCTTTCGCTATTAACTTCCTTGCCCTACCCTACTTCCTCTAAAGCCTTCCGTTTCGCACAACTCCTTGGAGCTACCCTCTTCCTGCTAGATAGGATGCTGCCCGATTTATGAATCACTTAATAAAGTCAATTAGATCTTCAAATTTACTCAGTTGAATTTTTGCTCTTTAAGAATGTGTAATCAATATATGAAAATACAGTCAAGAATTCAAATCAATCAGCCACAGACACTTATTAAATTTATTGAGTGGCCCTTAGGCATTATCTTAGGCCCTGGGGAATCGGTGCTGAGAATAAAAAGGTGATTGCCTTCATTAAGCTTTTAGCCTGGTAGAAAAACCAAATAGTAAATATATAATTAGAAGTATGGGGGGAGCCATGAAGAAGGAGGGAAGCTACAGGACTGCCCTTAACAAGGACTAAACCCAGTCCTGTGTGGGAGGCAGAGGATAGTCAGGAAAGCCTTCCCTATAGAAGTGATGTTTCAGCTCAACCTGAAGGACATGTACAAGCTAGTTAAGCAAAAAGAGCAAAGAGGTAGAGAAAGATTGTTTCAAGAGAAGAAAGTGCAAAGTGCTTGATACAGGAGTGAATCCAGTGCTTTGGGGAAAAGGAAAAGTCCAGTGTGCCTGATGGAAAACAGAACAAAGTGGGTACCTTGTGAGGTGAAGCTGGAGACAGGCAGGGGCTGGGTCGGGCTGGCTAGAAGTTTGCATTTAACTCTAAGAGCAAAGAGAAACCACTGGGGGGATTTTTATAGTGGAGTGACATCTAGTTTTCACTATATAAAGGTCAGTAAGGTGCTATGTGAAGACTGGATCAGAAGGGAACAAGAATGAAGTGCACTTAGGAGGCTGTGGATCATGCAGAGGACAGGGACAGGGATGGAGGCAGAGGTACGGGGGGAGGGGGGGGCGGCTCAAAGGTGAGCAGATTCAAGTCAATAGGGACAGTGGGGGGGGTGAGTGAGAAGCACAAGCCGACTGACTGGCTAGATAGAAGGGTCATTCACTAAGATGGGGCGCATGTTAAGGTACTACTTCACACCAGGTGTGACTCTATTCCAAGTATGTTTTAGGGCTGGAGACAGGGGCGGAGGTCCCTTTCACACCACTTCTGCCTATCAACCTAGATTATTGGTTGCAAAAAAATTTTTATTTCATTGGTCTCTTTTTACTGAAAGTATAAGTAGAGTGTCGTCCTTATAGAAGGAAAGGAACAGATGTCTTTTAGGAAAGGCAAGGGGAAGAGAGAGAAAAGTTAAAGACAGCTTTCCAGAGAAGCCCAAGCACTGGGATGTGGTGCAATGGGGGAACCATGTGATTTTGTAATTTTATTTATGAAATACACATTTGGTCTTCATCCAAATATGTATCCAAGTATCTGAGCCCATCCAAATATCTGAGGCCATTTCTGGCTCAGAGCTCCTAAAACCCTTGGAATCGCCTAAGCAGTGACCGCTTTAAGTGTCTTTTGTTATCTTAATGAGGTGACTTTTGCAAAGTGCTTACAGATGGGGGATGGATTGCCAGGCCCTTCAACCCTTAGAATGGAGGGCTGAAAATTCCAGTGCCACTCCCCAACCTCCAAAGAAGGGAAGAGGGGCTGGAGATTGAGTTCAATCACCAATGGTTAATGATTTCCTCAACCTTGCTTATATAATGAAATCTCCATAAAAACCCAAAAAGGATGGGATTCAGAGAGCTTCTGAATTGGTGAACACTTGGAGATTTGGAAAAAGTGATGCTCTTGGAAAAGGCATGGAAGCTCCATGCCCTTCCCCCAAACCTTGCCCTTTGCATTCCCTCCATCTGGCTGTTCTTGATTCCTACCATTTTATAAGAAACCAATGACTCAGTGAGTAAACAAATTTCCTGAGCTTTGTGAGCCTCTTTAGCAAATTAATAAAACCCAAAGAGGGGGTCATGAGACTTCTCTCTACTCTATAGCCAGTCAGAAATACAGGTAATAAGCTGGGCTTGCTACTGGTGTATGAAGCAGGGGTGGGGAAGCAGTCTTATGGGACTGAGTCTTTATTTAACCTGTGGGAGCTGACGTTCTCTCAGGGTAGAGTCTGAATTGAGCTGAATCGTAGGACAGCCAACTGGTGTCCCTAAAATTGCATGAGGCTGTGTGGAAAACCAATCCCCCCAACCCTCACACTGAAATTGGGTGCTCAGAACACCAAAAGAGACAGGAATTGGAGTGGACCTCCAGAGAGACATGACTGACCCAAAAGAGGCAACACATCAAAGAACATTCTGATTACTTTATATCTCTGCTGAGGGAGGACAACATTCTAATCATTTAAACATTTCCCTTTCCTTCCTCGGTGAATGATGATGTACCTATTGATTACAACATAAAGATATCAGGGGAAGGAAGGGAGGACTGCTTTTCTTATTCTTTTGTCTTTTTAGATCCCTCTTCCTGATTCCAAACACTCAAAAGGGAAAGCAGAATTTACAGTTATGGGGGAAGTTGCTTCTGGGCATGATTAAGGGCTTTTTATCTTTCTTTCACACAAAAGCTTGCAAATACCAAGCTATTCGATTACAGAATCATATCCTTTCTATTTTTAAATTATATTCTAGATCTCATTATATGCTAATTATGATAAAATATTTTGCAATAATGCAAAGGCGTTTGAATAATCAATCCGCACTTCCTATTCAACTGCTAAATATATATACCTTAGTGGGTCTCCAATGTGGTCCCCTTACTCAGAGCATTAACATCGCTTGGGATTTTGTTAGAATGCAAATGAATGGGCCCCACTGTAGACCTATTGAATCAGATATTCTGGAGGTGGAGCCCAACAATTTTCTTAACAAGCCTTCCAGGTGATTCTGATACATGCTAATGTTTGAGAACTACTATCTTAGAACAGTTCTTCATTTCATATGTAAAAATGATGGTATTTGTCCAGTGGCCCATATTAACAGGAGACCCTGCTAGAAGCCTGAAGCTGCCAGCCCAGGGCTCCAGCTGCCTTAGGGCCAGTGGTATTGGCCTAAGCCCCTACTGTAACCCTTCCATAGTTCACCAGAGGAAAATTGACCAGAGGAAGACTGACCTACTGTAACCCTTTTATAGTTCCCTGCAAAATGTTCACTGTGGTTTTCTCTGTAATAATGAAAAATCAGGACTCACCTGAATACCCATCAGCAGAGAAGAATGGATAAATTGTAGTGTGTTGGCGCATTAGAATACCATTCACGGTTAAAATGAATTCACTGGAGCTACAGGTTTCAACACAAAGAAATCTCAAAAACATTATGTTGAGCAAAAAAAGCAGGCTGTAGAACACATATGGTTTGATGTCTATATAATGTTTATAACACGCTGTACAATGTGTTGTTTGTGGCATGTCTGCTTGTAGTAAAATCACAATAACATGATAAAAGACATGATAAGCAGTGTATTTGGAGCAGTAGTTAGCTGTGGGGCAAGAAGAAAGGGGATCAGAGATGTGTACTAGCAGGACTTCACAAATTTCTTAAACCAGCTAAAGAAAATACAGCAAGAAGTCAAGCTCTGATATGAGGGGAGATGAGTGCATAGGCATTTCTTTATTGTTATACTTTTCTGTATACATGAAATATTTCATTAAAATATTTGATTAAAGGAGCACTTGGGTGGCTCAGTTGGTTAAGCATCAGACTCTTGATTTCAGCTCAAGTATTGATCTCAGGGTTGTGAGACTGAGCCCCCACTTCCAGCTCACACAAGGCGTGGAGTCTGCTTAAGAGTCTCTCCATCCCTCTCCCTTTGCCCCTCCCCTGTGCGTGCATGTGCTCTCTCTCAAAAAATTAAGAGTTTTTGATTTAAAAAATCAGTTGGAATATGCTATTAAACTTCCTGAGTTTTAAGACCAACTATAACAATAGATCTTTGGTATCAGGCAGATTATTTTCTCTCTGAGGCCCTCAGGTTCCTCATTTGCAAAATACAGGAAGCTGAATTCAGTGATCTCTGAAATCCATCTGCCTCTTTCCCTCTCTCTCTGATCTATTTTGGTGCTCAAATAGAAAAAGCTCAAGCCCCTTGCCTTTTTCTTTTCCACGTACAGGCTCCTCAGCCCTTGTTCCTTGTCCAGCTGTCCCCACTAATAGCCCCCTAGTTTACAATAGTCTCAGCATCTGGGACAGGGACTAATAACATATCACAAAGCAGGAGTCATAAAACCTGTGTTCTAAGATATATTTTAAGGCGAAAAGAACAAAAATAAAACCAGAAAAGTTTGGCACACAGACAAGCTGTGTGGGATTTAGAAAATGACCTTGAATTTGTAAGCAACCTTTCCTTGAAGGACAATCTTCCTAAGATTCCCTAAGCAGTGTATTTCACCAAGTGGAAGAGAATTTTGAATCGACTTTAGAGTAACGTACACTACTTTATCCCTACCCTTTGGGCATCAGCTCCACTTCTTTTCCCCATCTCAACATCAGATACAATTCAGCACAACCAATTAGCTGACTTTTTCCATGAAGGAAAGCCCAGCTTCTCATTGTCCATTGAGTCTCTCAAGCATCTCTCAAGTTATGCTTACAAAGCAAGTTACAAAGGCAAATTACCTTTCCAAACAAGTTTGCCTGTTGATCCTTTGGATGTGATCAATCATTCCAATAACATCAACATCATAATATTGATGAACTATGCCTACAAAGGGTGGCCAGTTTTGACTAACTTATTATTTACTACAAAATATTTAAAATACACTATTATACCCACTACCAAGATGTCATTTTTTTTTTTAGTTTTGCTAATTTACATATTCAAATCAGCAAGTCATGTAAGGATGGCATTTTCTGATTTGTGGTTTGTGACACCATTATCACAAGTGTGATGCTAGGTCTCTTTTGAAACATTTGATTAGTGTAATATGTTAGGAAACATATCTAATATCGAATGATAAGTAATATAAGTCAAAAACAAGCCGATTTGGTTTCAGCTCTACTGTGTACTAAGTAATCTAAGGAAATCATCTCTGAGCTTTCCTTCCTAATCTATGATATGTACAAATTGGAGTTTGTTAATAAGGTCCCTCCAATCTCTGAAATCCTTTGGTCCTTGGAATAGCCAAATAAGCCAATTATTCTAGCCTTATATATGTAGTCTCAGTCTAAGTTTTCAACTTTTTTGGTTGAAAAATTCATTAATGAATCATGTAGACTCCAGCTAGATTCAATGTAATGTGTGTACACATACTTACTTATTTATATATAAGGTACATATTTTAACAGAAAGAAAAATACACACTGCACATTCATTATACAAAAAATAAATGTCCAGCATTCTATTAGTATACATAATAGCACACAGTTCATGGTTGCTGAATTAATTAATAGGATTAATTATTAAGGTCTTACTGTCTCAGAGACTATGCTAGGTATATATAACAATTTCTTATTTAATTCTTACGGCAACTCTGAGAGATGGGTACTTTCTACCTGGTATGAATCATAGTACTATAAATACTAGTCAAGATTCTAAGTCTGTCTTGGCTCACCTCGGTGACATTATTAATACCCAAAAGATAGAAACATGCTTTGTAAATCAACTTTTTAAGAGCTTCACCCTTGTGTATCACTGGAACAACTTCTGGCTTTTGTTTAACATTTACCTTCAACTTTATACTTCTTACTTCCGGTGACATTTTCTACTATTCATTGTTTTGATGTGCCTCTCGTGATTAAAAACAAAGCTAAAATAACGGGGCATGAAATGACAATTCATCAGTGGAAACTATCCAGACCTTATTCTCACTTAGATGAACACAGTTGAATTTTACCACCTTGTGGTACCTAGAATTACCAGTGGTACCTATTTTATCTTCAACAGACTTCTTAATATATTCAGTTATGTATATCAATTCCATAATTTCCTTCAAGGGTCTATTAAACTGGTCAGAAAATTGCCATCAATAATGTGCATTGGATTATAGCACAACAGCTGAAAAGGCCCTTCATACTCAAATGGAAAAGATGGAGAAATGTAGAGTGGATGGTAGATAATTAGTAACTACTGGAACAGCTGTACTCAAAAGGCTAGTGATGAAGGAAAGATTTTCAACCTGGACAAAGAATTGTGCCACAGGGTTCTCCCCTTGACCTTCTGCTCCCAAATACTACCAATGACTTAAACAGACAGAAAAGTTCTAAAATGTGAGGATGATAAAAAATTGAGTGGGATAATGATGGATTATATAAATCAAAATAAACTTGACAGGGTAAAGAGATGAGTCAAGTCAAACAAATTGAAATTCAACACAGATAAGTTTGAGATCCAAAAAGAAACTTCCTAAGTACAGAATGTTTTAGAAAAAAAAAAAGGTTTGCAATTACCTTAAAAGAGACATAGGAACTTTAGCTGACAGTAAATTCAATATGAATCAACAATACAGTATGACTACCTGAAAGCTGGTGCCACCTTTAGTGATATTAGAAATAAGAAATTTCTGCAATAACAGAAATAAAGTATTTAAAAGAAGTGAGGTCATTGGCCTACTCTTCCTGACACTGGTAATTTATTTCCATATTGTATATGGTTTTGGTGTTGAACCTTAAAGATACAGACAAAGCAGCATTGAACCTTAAAGATGGTTACCTTAAAGATGTACACCTAAAGTGTACATCTTTAGGTAACAGCATTGAACCTTAAAGATGGAACCTTAAAGATGTACACAAATGACATTCGGCTTCTCACACCAGAAGGGTCCCACGTCAGATGAAGAGATATTTTTAAATATCAAGTAATTTTTTTTTTTTAGAAAAAGGTGTTAATCTGGAAAGGAAAGAAGACTAAAGAAGGACATGACAGCTATTTTAAAAATAATTTTAAAGCAGTATGTGGAATGAAAGTAGTCTTACTCTGAAGTACCCCAAGGGGTCAAATGAGAATCAATAGGTTCAAAGAAGACAGACTGCAACTTGGCAGAACGAGGACATTTATAGGATAGGATTATGAAATTGCGAGTTTCCTCCACATTAGATAAAGGGATAACAGACTGAACCATCTATAGGTGGGACCCTGCATAGGGGATTAACACACCATTGGGAGTTTTGTCTCGACAAATTTTGAGGTCCCTTGTAAACCAAAGGAAAATAAGTTCATAATCTACAAGTTGCCTAAAAAGAGGGTGACTGTTAAAGACTTACTTATGTTACTGATGGTCCCAGCAAGAGATGGTTTGAAGTTAAATCTACTTTTCACCCATTCCTCAAATATGTATATACATACAAAAAACAAACATGATTCTTTTCAAAGAGCCATAAACACCAAGTCTCATTCATTCAGGTTTTACTCCCTGAAATTTGTAGTAACTCAGAGGGGAATAGGATCAGTTTACCATCTGCAAGGAAAAAAAGTTTGTGAAGTAAATTATTAATATAAAAAAATCCTGGGGGGAAAGCTGGTCCTTATATCTAAAGTCAAGAAAACACTATTAAAAATCATTAGCTTGGAATTTCTGTGCAAATAAATCTTTCTAATTTTTGAATGACCGCTTCTTTAACTCAAGTCAGGTCAGACTGAACAGTTATAAGCACTTGTGAGCAGCATTTATTCTGAACACAGTTGATTCTTGAACAACATGGATTTGAACTGCACGGGTCCACTTATATAAAAAAATTTTTTTTAATAAATATATTTCAGAAATGTAAATTTTCTTTTCCTTATGATTTTCTTAATAACATTTTCTTTTCTCTAGCTTACTTTAAGAATACAGTATATAATACATATAATATACAAAAATATATATTGATTGATTATGCTATCGGTAAGGCTTCCAATCAATAGTAGGCTATTAGTAATTAAGTTTGGGGGAGTCAAAAGTTATACACAGATTTTTGGCTGTGCAGGGCATCAGCACCCCTAGCCTCTGCATAGTTCAATGCTTAGCGGTATTGTACAAACTACTTAGAATAATAGTTTTTTGGGTTTTTTGGGTTTTTTAATGCTAAGAGATCCAGCTTTCATGTGACCTGGGCATTTCTCAGGTTTAAATTAGGCCCCACTAATTCAAGTTATTAAGGAACCTCTTTGGTGATAGGTTGCTTTGAATTCTTGATTACAGATAAGCAAGAAATTATAATAGAGCTTTACTAACCAAAACAAAGTTAATTACAAACTAGAGAAAGATAAATGTATTATGAATAGTCTAAAATTTACCTTGAGAAAAAAACAGCCAAAGCTAGAGAATCAAACAAACTGGCCATGAATTCTAGAAACTGTGTCAGCCCATAGAACCCAATGTTGTCAAATGCACGACTGGCAGGACCACGCGGGCATGAGACCTGTGCCGTTCACTCAGGGCCCTGCCCCCAGACCGGTTGCACATTTGGTTTAATGTTCTACCGCCAATGTCTTGAAAGTTGGTAATTTTTAAACACTGGTCGCTACAAATTACCTAGTTAGTCCTGGAGATGGGTGTAAAATGGTGACCGAGATACAAAAGGCAAGCAAAGGAAACGCCTACACAAGGGCAAAATCTAAATATAGTTCCATTTATTAATGAGCAACAATATCCTGTAATCAAGGCACAGCCTGTTAGTTAAAGTTATAAAGAATTACTCTGCTTGTTTAATGTGTAAACTAAAGCTAATTCACAAATTTGCTAATTGTTTTCCTCTGCTGCAGATGTGAGCTGCCAACCAGTGGAGCTTGAGTATTCGAAAGTAATCAGCCACCGCTTCAAACTCCATCAAAAAGTCACGTATCATTTTCAGAAGGCATGAAATTTTGGTACATTTTTACTGGAGTTACAGAAGGAGTGATGAAGCTAGTGTGAATTTAAAGACAACAAACAATTTCTTCACTTTGCCATGTAAAATGAGAAGTAGCAAAGAACCACTGTAGTACCTTCAGCTTTTTCAGTATTGTCCAGATTGTGAACTGCCAAAGCTACATGTGAATAAGGATACTGTGAACCTTTGCTCAAATCCATTCTCTTTGATGTGTGATGTAAAGTTCCTTTCACCAGTGACACACAGACACCTTAAAATCCACACGTACCTGACAGAAGGAGTGATCCAAAACCTTAAATATCACAGATAAAATTTGGTGTATATCACTATCATCTCTACTTTGGAATTTAATTCATTTCTAAACACATAAATCTAGAAATTAAACAATCCGGGAAAAATCAAGATGAAGTATCAAATATAAAACCCATCTTAGTTTTAACTTAACAAGTGTTTCCCCCATTTAATTTCTAGTTCCTAAGTAGAGTCTGTGTAGCTCTAGAGAGGTATTTAACAACACCCTAGATTTATATAACATTTGTTCCAAAGAGCACAAAGAACATTCACATACAGCATACGATGTGTCTATACGATAATCCTATAAAAATCTGGGAAAAATGCATGATCCTCATTTTAAAAATGGTAGAACTGAGGCATAAAATAGATAAAAGCTTGCCCAAGATGTCACCCATACATAGGCGACCGTGCACGTGTGTGCACGTGCACACACACACACAACAGAAAGTAAATCATATTTTGCAAATTATTTCTCCTTTTTAACATTTTCACATGATTAGAATCTCAGTGAAAGATTATTATGAAATGTATGCCTACAAAAGATATTAGTTACAAAGTAATTTCAATTATAAGTCATTTTACCTGGAGCTCTAAAAATTTTTTAACAAATATGCAAATTAAGAGAGATTTTATTTTTTAATATAATTCTAAAATTATATTTAAATTTTGCACCAGCTCATATTCTACAGACAAAAGAAAACTAATAAAGGGATAGCCTATGATAGGAGCAGTCTACTAAACAAAATTATATTTTGATTTCTGAAACTGCCTTGCAAGAACCGAGGTTATAATTTCTGGAAGGAGCCATATACAAAAAAAGAAAAAAGAAAAAAAAAAGCCATGGTTCATGCAAAGAAACATTTTCTAGTCTATAATTCGCAGCTCAGCTTCCTCACTACCTTTTACTACCTCAAGTCCTTAGTCAAAGCGTTGCAGAGTTGTTCCTCAATTTAAAAACCCTCCAGGAGTCATGTCTTTAATTGGCGTTGTGATGTCTTACGTCATGATGTTGCGTCACCACGTGATGACGCTGTGCCATCACACACATCATCGCATATTGACACAATGTCATGGCATAATATCATCAAATTAAATTCGACAGCACTCCCTTAGCCTGGCCTCAGGAAGGGCAAGAAAGATTAAAAGATTTTCTTTGCTCTTGTCAACACTCAGTCAGTAGGAGAGAACAGGGGACTTCAAAAGCCATTTCCTGGTCTCATAAAACTTACTGGATCCCACAGTAGAGGCATTAAAAAGTTACAAGGGAGCGGAGCCTGGGTGGCTCAGTGGGTTAAAGCCTCTGCCTTCGGCTCAGGTCATGGTCTCAGGGTCCTGGGATCAAGCCCTGCATCTGGCTCTCTGCTCAGCAGGGAGCCTGCTTCCCCCTCTTTCTCTGCCTGCCTCTCTACCAACTTGTGATCTCTCTCTCTCTCTCTGTCAAATAAATAAATAAAATCTTTAAAAAAAAAAAAGTTACAAGGGAGAGTTATCATAGGGCTGGTTTTTGTGTGTTGTTACTTGTTTTGCCCCATAACTAGTAACACTTGATTCCCATTTTAGAGATAAATATTTGCATATATTAGTTTTCCTTTTTTTTTTTAAGGTCATAAGATAGGATAGTATACGGTCTGATGAAAAAAGAAAACTAATTCTTTGACTCCTCATTTCTTGCCCTCATCATCCACCTTCTCCCAATACTTTTTCCTCCTTCCCCACGTTCTTCTCAAACATTCTGAAATAGCAAGTACTGGGAGGGCAGAAGGCAGATGTAGCCAGTGGTTTTGACAAGGAACATCTATGTAAGGTTGGAAAGAGTGTTTAAAGCTGTGATGGGGACCTTTTGCCAAAACAGCCTAATGACAAGCCCTGTCTCCATGTTAGCATCCATTATAAACATGGGGTAGTTGAAGGAGACATACCCAAATGTGATCCAAACTATTTCTGGACGTTAGCTGAATTTACTTATAAACTCTTTCAAAAAGACGTAGTTACCAGTTCATTAAATGTTACCATTCAGTTTGTGTGCATGCATGACCTCTCTTTCGTTAACTCGGTCCTTATGTGCCAGAGCTCTTATGTACAAGAGCTCAGGTCAAGCAGAATAAACAGTGTCACCTTGAAAAGTCCACAGAGCAGTAAGGGAGACAGGTAAGCAATAGATTTCAAGACAATCTGCTAAGGGCTCTAATGATGAAACAGAGTGTTCTGGAGATTCAGAAAGGGAATGGAGTATCTGGAGTTGCCAAAAGAATCCTACAAGGGAGGTAACATTTTTGAATCTTGAAAAATGAGTAGGCAGCAGAGAAAAAAATTCCAGATTCAGATGCAGAAAGCTGGGCATATAAAAGACCCTGAAGTATTAGACTGATTCATCCTTTTGTAGATATTTTCTCAAAATGATCCATTCATATAAACGATATTTTGAGGGATACTGACTCACACACTAACATTACCATAATCCTTCATCATAATTACAAACAGCTTCTAGATGTCTGTTAGACATACTACATCAATGCAGTAGAGTTATCTTTTAGGAGAGTTTCCTATCCATGAGGCTAAATATGTTATTCTCTTTTCATAACCAAATAAAAATTGGAAATCAAAGTCACTTGTGTTTTCTTGAAAGCATTTGACTAGCCACAAAGATCTTGGTAACTTCTTTTCTGGTATGTACATAAAGATGGATTTGAAAAAATCCCTGCTGATGATTCACCTTTTTAAAATAAACATTGAAGAATATTTGTTTTTTAATACACTATGGAAGAAACACCTCAGCCCAGTGAATGGTAACTGGTTACATATTCTAACATTTGGTCCCACATAAAAGCCATTGGTAGGTATTTTCTACTGCTATCACAATCCTCAAAAGGTTTTTAAAAACTAGACATGACAAGAGAATAAAAACTCTAGGGTATTTCAGCCCCCAAAGACTTGTCTTTATCTTTCTGGAAACTACATGATTTTGAGAGGCAAGTTTTTGAACAAGTTTCTAAAATGTCATTTCTAAGCTAGATATTGGAAATTAGCAATTATGTAATTGAAATTTCATAAAAGCTTTAACATAGTTTTTAAACCATGTCAAATATACATATATAATATATATTCATTAATATATCTTTTTTAAAAAATGAGAAAAAGCAGAGAATTAGCACCTAGACTCCCAAAGACATGCAATAAGGAGTAAGTGGTGAGAGAGAAGAAACTTTCCAAATACCAATTCTTCTCATGTATAGAACATACAAAATTTTGGGCACCTGAATGGCTCAGTGGGTTAAACCTCTGCCTTCGGCTCAGGTCGTGATCTCAGGGTTCTGGGATCAAGCCCCACGTCGGGCTCTCTGCTCATCAGGGAGCCTGCTTCCCCCTCTCTCTCTGCCTGCCTCTCTACCTACTTGTGATCTCTCTGTCAGATAAATAAATAAAATCTTTTAAAAAAAATACAAAATTTTATCATAATAGGATAGTGAAGAAACAAGATGTAATGAGAAACTCACTTAAATGATACAGTTTAGAAGATAAAATATAAAGAATATGGGGGACAAGATCTGCAGAAGATGGGAGCCCTATGGTACCCAACAGTAGGCTACAGAGTTAAGAAACTTCAGACTTATTCCTTTAAGAATATTAAGTATTGTTTGTTAAGATTCCAAATCCAGAAGAAAAAATAAGAATAGCAATAATAGTAACATCAAAAACATCCTTGTTTTTGCAGATTTTTGCAGATTTATTCAGATGGCTATTAATGTATTTTTCATCCAGATAAAATTCATGTTATGGAACAAATACATGTGGCCAAAACTCTACACTCACTTTACCTCTTCCAGAACAAAGAATCTTTTGTAGTGTGCAGTCATCCATAATTTGTCTGTTCTACAAGTTCAGAGTTCCACACACTAGGTTTCTCAAACTGGGGCTCATTTTTGCAAATATGTCTCAGTTATATAGCAACGGAGTAAACCTAGGAATGGGGGCTGAAAGTGTTCACAATAAAGCCTGTCTACCTTCACATTTTATAGCTGCACTGACATATATTCTGCAACTATATCTGAGACAGTCATAACAATCACCTGTACTCATTCTTCCTGCCCCTACATGTTTTCTATACTCCTATATCTTCCTACTTATATCTTTTCTTCTACTTAATGAGGACTTTTCCGATTACCATGAATTGAAACAAAACAGCCCACAGGGATATTTTTTAAATCTTAATTACCTATGTGAATAATTTTCTTTAAGTTGTTCAATTCAGAGAGAGGGAAGGGTAAAAGCACTTCCATTTATTTCGGACCTGCTAGCTACTGGAAAAGCTAGGTGCTTTACATATGTTATTCAATTCAGTCACATCTTGAAGGATCTTGAAGGGAAACATAAGACTGAGACAAACTGAAGAAAGAAGCACCAATTGAAGTTGGGGACAAAGAAAGCTAGCCCAAGAGGGGAGCTGAGCTCGATATGGCCCACAACAGAGAGCCATAGCTATTTATACAAGAAGTAATGGTGGGATGAAAGTGATATTATGGAAAGATTCAGGAGGAATTGGGGAAGCCAATCACTGCAGTCCAAGCTGTCTTGACATGTAACCATGAAAGCTGGAGTTAGGCTGGTAGCAAGGGATGTGGGGAGAGGGAGGGTCTCACTAGAGATATTTTCAGCAGGATAAAAGTGAGGACTTGGGAGCAGAGTACAGGGTATTGTAAGACAAAGAGAACTCCAAAGAAATCTTGCATGAGGTATGGGAAGAATGTCAGACTAGCGACAGAAAAAGAGGATGTCAGGTGGTTGTGCTGATGGGGACAGTGGAGGAGAAAATTGCTTTCATTTTAGATGTGAACAGTTTGAGATGACAGTGGGGTACCCAAGTAGGATTGTCGTGTTGGTTATCACGGTCCTGGTTCTGGAGTCCACAGGAGACTTTTCAACAACTATTTAAAAGGCTAGCCAAAATGAGCCAAACCCATTCATTCATTCGTTTAGCAACAACAACAAAATTAGCGTGCCTTTCCTTGTGAAAAAGGAATGGGTTTTTCTCTTTCTCACTCAAAACTTAATCTTCAGAAAATGTTTGAAATCATTCACCACTCTGAAACTTTTGCTGAAAAGATCTGATTTGTAGGAAAGAAAAAAAAAAAGACTCTAAAAAAGCATATAATTCCTTTAACATTCCGGACTGTAACTTGATTTTTTTCAGATTCCACTAATTGGTTTTTCTTAATGTTTAATAGAAGCAAAGTCATCACAATGAAGAAACCTTAAGTCATTTATCAGCTTTCTCTCCAGAGCCCTGAGAACACCTGACGATTATTTCAATCAAACTGATCATTCACTGAACACATAATCATGAATAATTTAGTGGAGCAATAGATCTATTACTTAATATAGTGCTAACCTTTTATAATGCTTCTACCTAGGGAGAAGACTAATATCTATGTCACAGAATGACTTATATGAGGCCTTCGCTTTTGGAGGAAACATTGTGACTCATGGAATATCTAAACACATGCAATTATAAACCACATTATGGGAAAATAGTTAACCTTTGTGTAGCATTTAAGAGTTTACAAAGTACTTTCTCAGACATTATCTCATCTGATGCTCAAAACAACCCTCTAAGAGAGGTATTATTAACCCCACCTATTGGATAGGTAAAGACAACAAGGCACAGAGAAGGGAAGTGATTTGCCTAAAGCTGCCTAGCTATCAAATGGAGCTGAGACTCTCCCCCCAAAATCTGTGGTCTGTCTTCTGCACCCACAAATCTCTTGTGGCATCATAAATACTGATACCAACTTGGGCTTTTCCAAGCAGGCTCTCTCCTTTGCATACAGTTCTAACATGCCATGGCCCTGCTCTTCTCTCCATTTTTCTTGGCCACCCCCCACCAGTGGCCAAGGCTTCCCACATGAGTCCTTGCTAGAGGAGGATCATAAGTTACCATTTCTAGAGCAAAAATGCTCATTTTCTTATGTACCAAATCACATGCAAGCATTTCTGCAGTGTATCCCCATCATTGCTGTAGCCAAGGAAGCCACACATCTGGTAGTAACAGGTGCTGTACTTATTCTGTTTAAAATGAGTCTTGCCATGTGACAGTTCACGTAAACAGCAAACAGAATTCTACCCCATCAAGAATTGCTCTTTATTTCAAATTCTTAAAAGAGACTTGTATCACTGTAAGCTAATTTTGTGAGAGTTCGTTTTGCCCACTCAATATTTAGCTTGATTTGAGAAACTATCTGGAATATTCTTTATTAGGTCCCCCCCTTTCCTTCCTTCCCCCCATCCTCCCTCCCTCTAACCAAGACAGCCTATGATGGATAAAAGCAATGCTTGAGTTCTATAATCTGCTCTTCAGAATTCTTCAATATGCTTAAAGTTTCCCCTTTGTTTTAAAGGGACATTACCCTGCATTAGATGCAAGCAATTAAAAGTATCATTAGATAAAACTGACATTTCTTTTAGAGCAAAAGCAAATTGCATTCAATTTAGAATGTATGTCAGGTCCCTTCTTTACTAGTTACATAATAAATTATCTTGTTACAATAATCTTTATTTTCATCTCGGTCATTATTATTTAATTTTTTTTGCTTACAAATAACAACACTCTAAGGACCACATAAAACATGCTCTTAGACAAAGCTCCAACAAAAGTGTCTTGTGATTTTGGGAGAACAAGAGGAGATATGATTCATAATTGTATATATTTAGATAACTGTACATGTATGATCCCTTTGGGCCAGGGAAAGCAAACAGAGCAGAATGCTTTCCCACTAAATAAAACATGTACCCTCATATGGTCAAATTTGAGTTTTCTTCACCCCAACCACACCCTCATATTAGTCAAGGACAACTTTCCTGACTACCTCGTATTAACAGCACTCTTTTATAAACTGAAATTTTAATCATTTAGAATTCATGTTCAAAAGACATGAGTAGTTTCCTATTCAAAATCACATTCTTTATAGGAACTTGCAGGCAGAATCCCAAATTCAATTTATTAACGTACTCACCGATAACTAAAAAGCGTTTTAGCAAACTAGTCTGGGGTTTCAAACTTAACAGGAAACAGTAAGAGTGGAAGGTCTAGTGCCAAGGGGATTCTAAGCCCATTATCCGGATGGGGGCTTGCAAGGTGACTAATCATTCCAAATGCCTGGGACGGTGAGATTTTCCAGGACATGGGACTTCCAGTGCTAAAACCAGGATAGTCCTGAACAAACCAAGTCGGTTTCCCTAGTTTCTGGCTGAGGGAAAACCTCCCACTGGAACTACAGTGGCACATACAGAGGAGGCCTTGCCCCCAGGAATGGGGCAAAAGTAGCGCTGGAACCATAACACAAGGTGGAAGCCTGATGAGAGGCTGTGATGTGCAATCCAGGGGTACTCAGTTAAAGCTTTTACTGACCCCCTACTGAGGACAAGATGGGCCCCTGAGCAGGAGACAGGCTAAGTCTGCAGTTGGGGCACAGATGGCCAGAACACAGAGCCTGGAGCAGTATGGGAAGAAGACACCCAGAAGGCCGTTCCTCTTCACCTGTCTTCTCCCTGTGCTCTTCTGAGCCTGAGTGATCAGCGTTCCCTTGCTTTCATTTAGGCTGGAACGCACCGCTCTATACTTGCACGTGTGCAGGTGCAGTTGAGCTCCCCGGCAACGCTGGCATAAGGAGATAAAGATCACACCGGAGTTCTAGGGCTTCTCCACTTTTGAGAGGGAAAAGTCTCTATATGTTATTAAAAACATATAAACTTTGGGGCACCTGGGTGGCTCAGTGGGTTAAAGCCTCTGCCTTCGGCTCAGGTCATGATCATCAGTGTCCTGGGATCAAACCCCGCAAGGGGCTCTATGCTCGGCGGGGAGCCTGCTTCCCCCTCTCTCTTTGCCTGCCTCTCTACTTGTGATCTCTCTCTCTCAGTCAAATAAATAAATAAAATCTTTTAAAAATATATATATAAACTTAGTACACAGTTCAAGTTTGTGTTATACTGAAGCATGTTTCATTGGAAGTCAACAGAAGTTCTTTCCACTCTCTCCAGTGCACACTGATACATCTAGTGTGATCCATATTAAGAAACACCCCCCTTTTGTGCTTAGGAAATCCTTTTGCTCTGTAAGGACAGGAACCTGAGAGTATGCCCTGCCCAGGTAGTGCTTGTACAGTCGGGGTAAACAGATGAGAAAACCTCATGGAAAAGCAGAACTATCGGGGCGCCTGGGTGGCGCAGTCGTTAAGCGTCTGCCTTCGGCCCAGGTCAGATCCCAGGGGCCTGGGATCGAGCCCCGCATCGGGCTCTCTGCTCTGCAGGAAGCCTGCTTCTCCCGATACCAGTCCCTCTGCTTGTGTTCCCTCTCTCGCTGTGTTTCTCTCTGTCAAATAAATAAAATCCTTAAAAAAAAAAAAAAAAAAAAAAAAAAAAAAGCAGAACTATCAATATTCACCTCTTTCCACCAGAAGGTTCTTCTCTCAGCATTAAACATTCGCAAAACACTGACTTATGTCACCAAACCATATTCCTTCACACCTGAGCATCAGTTTGATATCATGATTAGAAGCACTCATTTATTCCACTTGTTAAATAAAAGATGCTGACTTGTTTTGCAGCCTTTCTGAGACAGACTTTCCTCACCCGAAAAATGGGAGGGACAGCTCATAATTTGGAGGGCTTTTCTAAGAATTACATAAGGTCACAAATGTAGAGTGCTATGTTTGGTACTAGTAGAAGTTCAACAAATGTTAGTTATTTCCTTTTCTTTTTTCCCTGCCAATATCCCGTCTGCAAATGAACAACTAGGTCACTTAAATTTGGAAAAAAATGTTCATCATCACCATTGATTACTAATCTTAGTAGCAGCATTATGGGAACAAATTCTGTTTATTTTGTCTTTTATATTTTTCCTGGCCTTCAATATCTAAATTTTTTTAAACACCATTTATCAGAGTAAGTGGGTAGCTGGTAGAGACGACCTGATATCTGTATATGAAAGTTTTTATATTTTATATTTTAAAGTTTTTAAAATGCACTTGGACAATCAAGCCCTCTGTTCACTTATGTGTGTGTCTATCTTACAAGTAAGCTTGTTTCTACACAAGAATCCTAGACAACAAGTCTATTCTGAGCACTTCACTGGATTTGACTGTCCTCTAAATAAAATCATCTTCTGTCAGTAGAAGGATGAATACTACACTTACAAACCTCTGAAGTTGATTTTTATTTATATCACCAACACAAGCATCAAGAAGGTGACAGACTTCACCACCATTTTTGAACAATAAAAATGAGCCAAAAAAAAAGACAGAAATCAGGAATTCTTTCTGTGCTAATAAATCAAAGTCAATACAATCAATAATTCTTCCCATATCTTGATTATGTAACAACTTTCCAAGTCACTGTAAACGAGGATGCATCATAAGAACTTGCTGAAAAAAGGTAGGTAGGAGAAGAATTATTTTTCTTAATTTTGATGTTTACTATACTGAAAATGAAGAGCTAGGGACTGACCCAAACATATTATATATATAATATACAATTATATACATTAATATATAATATATATTAGATAAATTTGGGCTAACATTCACAATATTCATATTATTATTATTATTATTAATAATTCTGTGCTTATAGGGACTGTGATTATCCCCATGTTACAGAAGAAGAAGCTAAGACTTAGAAAATATCCCAGGATCCCAGAGCTGGTAACAGCAGAGATAAGACTTAAACCTGTGTCTATCGGACTTTAAATTTCATACTCTTTAGTCATTAGACTATATAAGAGAAGAAAAGGGAATTTTTCTCCTTTTCAGTAACATTATAATTCTAACCAAGACATATACTGAACCAGTTCATTTCATCTTAAGGCTCTAAAAGCATTAAATGATGTATCATAATAAGTACTTTGGTTTCACCCTCCAAACTGTCCATATACCAAGATCTGTGAATTGTTTTCTATGAATTTCAGGCTCTGGATCACACTTACTATCCTACAGAAAATAACACTGCCAAAGAAGTTCTTTCTCCCAACTAACTTCTTAGATTTGATATAAGTAGTTGAAGCAAATGTCCTTTAATGTTCTCTTCATCATGACTAGGGAAAAAAAAACTAAAAAGCTCTGAGTTTTATTCACTTCAAAAACTGAATCTCAAAAGATTTGGGGAAAAAAATGTTCTCATTTTCAACTCAACTTTCAAAGGTTTTTAATGGTTAATTTGATATCCTGGAGTATTCAGCAGTATCCCTTAATGAGCTTAAAACTGAACTTTTTTTTTTTTTTTTTTTTTTTTTTTTTACAGACTTGGTTTTCAGATAATGATTGAAGACCACCTCACCCTGCCTTCTTTGTGCATTGATGTCATTAGGCTCAAAGTCAAGCATGAAGGTGAACAGATATTAATTTAAGACCATTTAGAGTTACATTCTCTGCATCCCCCCGCAACAAGCCTCCTTTATTAGCCCCTGACAGGGCCTTCATTAGTTGGAACAGATCAAAAGTTTGGTGGAAATAACCCTGCCTGGAACTCAGACATCTTTCCTATTCCTCTTCTTATTTGTGGAGGTCGGTTCAGAGACAATGGCAAACATCACAGCTCAAAAGAGAATGTTGTCTCTGAATGTAAATCAAATTAATTGATTTAAAATATGGTGACACAGCTGAGATTCACGGTTGACTTTTTCTATACTTTCTTTCTTTGGGCAGAAATAAATCACATTGGCCTCCCCTCCGTTGAAGATATTTCAAATTGAATACCAGAACCCCAGTTGAAACTAAGTATGGTAAAAATAGAAATACTTGTCTTTTCATTCAGGATTTCCCCTCTGTTTCCACATGCCCGGCTTTGCCTTGAGTGGGATGCCCCTGATGCTGCTGATAAAAATCTCCTGAATTCATCGATTTCTGTCCATTCCCTTTGATCATCCAGTTCCTACTCGAGCTGCCACTCTGCCCACTGAGACATAGTGAGGCTTGTGCTCTGTTTCCAGGACTTTCACCTAGTTCCCCCCATTCTGTCTAATGTATGCATGCCTGGTGCCCATGCTCACCTACTCAGGTTCAGGCAAACATCACCCTGTACAATCCATGTCTATGCGATCAACTCTAATCTTAGCAAACACTTTCGCTTCCTTCACTTTCATCACCCTTGTACTTGAGCATCTCAAAAGGCTCTCTCAGTCCAGACGGGCTCTTCATTTCTTCATTCACATTTTATCGAGCCACTTCCTTCTTAGCCACAGAGTTCTTCTGTGCTCATCTCTCCCAACAATATGCTTTGAGAGTGCTAATGTCTTTCCAAAAAGTTTCCCATTATCTATAGAATAAAGTGCAATCCCCTGAGCCTGACTTTGAAGGCTTTCCAAGGTCTCACTGTGTTGGTGGACTTTTTTTTTTTTGCTCCAATCACTCCAGATTATATTGATCTCCTCTTTTTTGAAACTTTTTAGCATTTATCATTTGTCCTTGAGCTGAATTCTATGCTTCCCTGTACTATTTCAAAAGGGCTTTATGTGTGTTTCTGGCCTGTCCTATCAGCAACTAAATGCTGAACCTTCATATTCTATTTCTTTTGTAGCACTTGGCTCACTACCACATATATCATAGGCACCCAGGAGATGACTATTAATTCAGCAAGATTGATTGAATGAATGAATGAATAAAAATATAGTGCCACCTTGAAACATAAAACATACACACACACACACACACACACACACACAGAATGTTCATAGACAAGTATAAAGTGTAGTTTATGGTAGAATGCCCTAAGTGTTTTCCCAGACCACATGATAAATCTTAAACATTATTTTTAGCCAGTTCTTGAAGATGGGTGAGATAAGGTTAGATGCTATTCTAGCTCCCTTCTTTTATTTTGGCAGGGGACCAGGGGAGGTGAAGTTAGCCCACCAACTCCTTGCAAATAAGCCATCTCCTTTTTCTTTATTCTCAAAAAGTAGTCTATAGAGACAACTTGTTGAGGAGAGAACGCAAGGTGAAAGAAGAATAAAAAGGAGAAAGATGTCAGTCATTCATCACTACCACAGCTGGAGGAAGGCAGCCTTCCTCTGCCCAGAAGGCAGGAACAAATATCACTCATTCCAGGCTATTGAGCAAACCTTTGCAGGGAATAAAACTTCTAGAGACTGGAGAACCTGCAAGGGGAGAAATCACTTAACAGCTGATAAGGGTCAGTGACACAAAAGATACTCAAGGTAGAAACCCAAATGCCTCTGGGTCACTCTGACTACATGAACAGGAAGAATGAAGAAATGAATCATCACTCCAAAAGGGCAGATGAATAAGTATAGAAAAAAGACAGTCTTCATTCCTCAGTAAAACCCCAAAGATGGCTGCTATTCAAGATACCTAAGATGGATATGAATTTTCAGAAGGTTTACACTTTCAAAGGGATTCGGATGTTGCTGTTAGCTTAGAAGTTTCTACTTACTCTTTCAGAAGAGGTGAAAGGATGGGTCACAGGATCTTATTTTGTCTGATTATACAGGCTAGATGGCTTGGTTTCTCCAAAGTCTATGAAACTAAAGCCGAGCCAGCAAAAATCGGTTTTAGTAGAAACAGCAGGAAAGCATTTTGATTTCAAATTTTATGAGCAACCCAGGCTCTCAGCAGTTACAGGGAGGGATAAACCCACCAGGTCAGGGACCAGAGGAAAGACCAACCCAGATTCTTAAGCACAAAGTCTTCTCTCACACATTTTTTATGCATGTGATAAGACTGTGCTCCTCTCTAACTAGGTAGAAAATCCTGTTGAGTAGGAGTCACTAGCTCTTAAATAATTTGAAGTTTTTGTAACAATTTTTTGTCCTTGAAAAGAAAAGTCTTCTGTAGATAGAACTGTAACATTAATAAAACCTTAGGTAGCCAAGGAGTATGCTTTGATTTAACTCGTGTTTTCAGTATTACGAAAGCTTTAGTAATGCTGGAATGTTTCACATACAAATTGCTGTAATGTGTTTGGTTTAATAAGACTTGGAAATGGAAGTAGTTGCTACTGATAAGCCCAGATGGCAATACAATGGTATGCTGAATTAATCTGATATTCCAAACAATATTGGACTTTTAAAATAATAGATGTAGCAATAAAATAGTATTCTGATTAATTATAATCCAGAGTAAAGGCACCATTGGTGGGCTAGGAAGGAGGCTTTGGGGACTTCAATATAAAACTCAGTCTTTTTGCCATTTATGAAAATTTAATTCCACGTAGTCTTTTTTTTTAAACATTTCCAATTTTCATCCATGCATCACATCTGAGCATGAAATTGTACAATATAGGCAAAGGACAAGGACAGCAGAGGGTCACAGATGTGTGTATTGGAAGGAAATGAGTCAGGGTGCTGCTCCTCCTCTGGGGACAAAACTTCTGGGATGTCCTCACTTGCCCTTTTCTGGGGCATGATCCTCAGCTTTGTACATCCAATGACTTTGTTAGACACCTGGGGAGTGGTTCAAACTAACAAATACTCACACATTTCACTATCATTTGAAATGAGATGACTTTGAGACATGCCTTTTTATGTAAATAAAGCATCTGTCCTCATAACACCAGTTGCCTTGTTCATGGGGCCATAAGATTCCATCCAGTCAATTGGTCATCTCCTAACAATGTTAGATATGCACTATTGCCTTCTACACGCTCTCCTCCCTCCTTTTAAATGTTACACTAATTCTGTATTCTATAAGCACTGTCTTTTCTTGGATGTTAGCATCTTCAACCCTGCCACAGTTTTGAATCCACTGATAGAGTCAAGATCTGTCTAAAGCTATGCCTTGACCTCTTGATTGGAAATTCTGGAGTTTTGGATACTCTTCAAGGGCTTATCAGTGTCCACGTACAAACATTCTCCTGGGTAGGGTGTTTTAACAGAAACTCAAACTTGCCCTTTATGTATTCTTAAAATTCATTTCATTCTCAACATTATGGGTATATTTCCTACCCCAGATAGCCACCACCTAATGTAGGGGCCCCGCCCATTTTGTATGAAAGCTTACTTTATTTTCGCAAAGATTTTTGGGGTAGGAAATGTTGCCCACAGTCAAGTTCCTAGTAAAGCCCTAAGTGGTAGAGGAGGGAAGGGAATGATGATAGCCAGCATCTTACAGTTGAGGCTATAACTTCAATCAGTAGGTTGCACGATCCCTAATATAAGACGTCATGGGCAATTAGTACTGTTTTCCATAATAAGATGTAGCATTACTTCAAGTTAAGTCTTAAGTCCATTAGAATTAGATATTCCCCCTCAGTTATGTAGCCAATGACTCACACTGAAGAAAATGTAGCTGTACTAGCAGTTTAGTAAAATGAAATTAATTATTTAAAATAAAATTGGTGGAAATACAGTGACACATTTACTTGATGAATGTATTTTTGTGTTGTTTTAGTTGGAAAACAATGAAGTAGGGAGTAGATATGATATCAACAAAGAAATTAGAAACAAATGAGGTTGATTATTTCATCATCCACAAGGTAAATCCACCTTCTTGATTTGGGGATGGATAAGGCAAAGAGAGTTTAGCAGTGACCTACAGATCCTTTCAAGAATTGTTGAATATACTAAATGAATATAGTCCTGTCTTATTTTTGAGACAGTAGCTAAGGGGACTTCTCCCATTATTCACAGAGGGAGCAGGGGAACCAGGACATTTGAACAGCCAGCACTGACTAACTAATTGGCCTAGTGGTCACTGTGATCCTGAAAGGAGAGCAAAATGACTCACTCACCCATACCTACCTCCCAATCCTACTGGAGATCAAATTTAAAAAGGCAGCAGAGCAACTTCCTCATCTTTGTACAACCCAACAGCATCCAGCAGAAGGCCTTACGCAGAGGAAGTGCTAAGACATTTACTGAATTGAAATACATGGTGGCAAATACCATGCTTTAAAAGTGTTAAAAGACTGTTTGATATGCTTAGTCTAGTCAAAAACATTGTATTTAAGAGACAGAAGCTTGGAAAAGGTGGTTGGTAGAAAGCCAGTTTGGCTAAAAGATAGTCTGAGCGTCTGACAGCTGCATTAAAAGCAGAAATTGGTAAACAACTTCCTATAGTATGGCAAAAAGCTTCATTAAGGCAGCTCTGAGTCCCAAAGAGGGATGGAGAAGCTGAGAAAAAACAAAAGAGGAGGCAAATAAATTTTTTGTTTGGAGCCGTTTAGGCTCACAACGAAACTGAGCAGAGAGTACAGAGATGTCCCATATAACCCCTGCGCACCCCTCGCAATATCAACACCTCCCACCAGCATACTTGTCGCCCTTGATGCACCTACACTGACACATAGTTACCACCCAAAGTCCATAGTTGACCTTAGGGTTCACTCTAGGTGTTGCATATTCTGTGGGTTTGGACAAATTTATAATGACATGTGTCCACCATTAAAATATCATACAGGATAGTTTTCCTACCTTAAAAATACTTTGTGCTCTGAGTGTGGACTCCTAATGTTTTAATAGGAACAGGAACAGAAACCCTACTTCTGTTCCACATTCAGACCCATCTTGGAAGCACACTGAACAGTCAGGGAATCATGAGAAGACTTTGTGAGCCACCATTATCATCAATGAATAAACACTGAAAGGAGTGAGACTTCAAGCCCAAGAAAACAGAAAGAGGAGAGAGAGAGTCCACAAGGTTGAGAGGAGGCAGGAGCAGCTTTAGGAAGCTTCTAGGACTCTCAGCTGGGCTAGTTTAGTGCCTGCTATCCAAGCAGCTTCTATTCTTCTCTTTTGTTTCTCCTATTTCCTCCCAGGACAACGCCCAAGATTTTAATCCCTTTTCAGGAGTCCCTGAAAAGCTCTATCTGACAGGGATCCTCCAGGTATCTAGTGGCTGACTGAAGCCTCAGGACTCTTCGCTCCATGCTTGGCCATTGTGTCCATCCCCAACCTGGGTTTGGCAATAATGGGTCTGGTCAAGCACTATAATCAAACATCCTGTCCAAGTGGAGAAGAAGAGTCCCATCAGTAATGCTTAAGGTTTTTCATGGGTTCATCAGATATTAAAGCAGGAAAGATCTATGATTAAACAACGTAATCCAACTCTTTAAAGAGGAAGAAACTAAAGTCCAGAGAGGGGACAGGATTCCCAGGGTCATACAGAGATTTAGAGAATGAACCAGTCACCAGTGACTCTGCCCAGTGCTCCAACCCCTATCCACACATCATATGTATGTGCTATTCTCCCTTTACATAGCCTTTGTTATTCTGAATTCATCTCTGTCCACACTATTTTTCCCAGGCCATATCTTTAATGGAGTCTACGTGCCTGCGTCTGCGTGTGTTTGTGTTCAGCAGACACCTGTGCTTGAAGAAGAGCATACAGAGGTCTGGGGAGTGTCTGTGCACTCACTCTGGCCCTCTGGTGTCCTGCCAGGCAAATGCTAGCATTTTTCATAAGTAATATTCCTCTAACTGGTGTGTTCACCCGTATAACCTCAAACAGAAGTGGTCCTCCCCTCCTTGAGATCTAAACTGTTTTCGCCTAAACTTCCATTTGATTCTCTGTGTACACTTCCCTCAGACTGTGGTGATTTTTGGAGAAGGCTCCAGTCTTGAGGTTACCTATGGTTCTGGCTTCTTTTCTAACCAATACTTCCAGTTATGGACTATCTACTGGGGGGGTTGGGGGGAGGGAAACGTGACATTCTCTGTTCTCTGTTCTACGCTTCCATACGTGAAAATCAAATCCCTTCTGAATAGTCCCACCAAAAACAAAACCACCCACCCAAGACTGCCTTGGGTTTGAGAAGCTCTCAGTGAGTCCATTTACGTCAAAATAATGCAAACCACATCAAGCTGGCCAGGAGACATACCCCTTGTTTTGTTGTTGTTGTTGTTGTTTTAAGTTTCCTCCCCTGAGAATTTTTTACTGGCCAGGTAACCCTCCTTGGCAACCTGGCTTTTCACCATCTCCCTGGTGGCTCTTCTACTCTTCTTTCCCATTCTTCTGTTCTCCTTGTCTCCTCCATTTAGGATTCCTTGGGATTCTGTATTCTTCTCATTCTGCTCTCTAAAACCATGAGACACCCCAGGGGATGGGGTGATTTTGACCCCCAAGGAACATTTGAAAACGGCTAGAGTCATTCTTGGTCACAGTGAGGGTGCAGTACTAGAATCCAAGTAAAAACCAGGGATGCTGCTAAACACCTCACAGTGCACAGGACAGGCCCCCCCAGCAGTGAGCTATCCAGCCCCAAATGTCATGGGACTGAGCACCCTGGGGTTGAGAACTAGTTCTCAACTAGAGAACTTGGCTGTAGCCAGTTATATTCTCAAATGCAGTTCTACACTTACCCTAATTTCATCCTACCTCTTTAGAAAGTGGCTATACTTTAAAATAGCATGTCTTTATTTCAGTTTTCCTAACGAGACCCAGATTCAATATCACTTCCTCTTGCAGCCTTCCCGGGTCCCTCTTTCCACTCCTCCATCTGTGCTTCCATGGCACTTCTGCACACCACCATTCTATCCACCCATTTTGTGAAACCACAGCAGCATCGGTGACTCCCTGTTTGTCCCCCTAACACAGACCCTGGCATAGAATAGGCATTTAATAATGTACATGGAATTGAGTTCAGTGTTCCTAGAGGAGCTCCCCCAATCTCAGTACCAAGACTGACAGAATGGTGGAGACTGCATTGGCAGCCGAAGGCAATCATAATTCCTGTTAGACAGAAAAGGCCCACAGGCCATGGGAATGACTATATAGCAGTGCAATATCTGGCCTTAGTTAAAAGACCACTCACTGATCCTCTTAGTAAAGAGATCCAAAGATGACTAAGCACAGCTATCAGAGGTACCCATTGTCAACAGAGGATATCAACCGGACGAGATTGTTGCCTTTCCAATTTTCAGTGATGGTATCACAGCTTGCAATTTGGATGGCAATCAGGACTATTTTAAAGGAAGAAGCATAACAGCCTATCTAAGTATTGCTAAAGCATACATAAATGCCCATTTTTCTTGACTGAGTAATGATAAGTGGTACAATTATTTTAGAATTAGCAGTAATTTTCCAAAGCTTTGTGAGCAGTTCATGAAGTAATGGAATTTCAAATGGTAACTTCTAGATAAACAATCAGTTAGTGAAATGGGGCGGGGGGGGAAAGATGCCCATATAGAGAGAAGAGCATTTCTCTAAAAAAAAAAAAAAAAAGTTACTATAACATTTCTAATCAGCCATTTTGATCTC